>VWZP01003935.1:464614-475094 GCA_013396995.1 Dicaeum eximium | reverse complement strand
TCAGGCTTCAATCCCCCCCCCGGTTCCCTTCCACCGGGGCCGGGGTCCAACTTTGCTGGCACCTTATGTAAGGCCGGGCCCGGCGGACTTGGGGGTTATTCGGTACCGAGGCTTGGAGAGGCGCTTTCGGGACATTTCGTTGGGCTTGGGGGGGATTTCATGCGTTGGAAACAACATGCCGGGCTCCCCCGGGCCCCTTTTGTGCTGTTTATTCATTTCTCTCCCGGGGGGGTCACGGGTGGAGACCGCGTGGCTTCTGCCACCGCGTGGGAGCGGGGACCCCCCTGGGGCCGGCCGTGACCGGGGCCGCATCCAGCAGCGGAGCACGAGGCTGGGCCAGCCCGGGGTGAGCCCTCCCCGGGGTGACCCCCGGTATCGGGGGGTCCCTTTTCCACGTGTGCCCGCACCACGACGCCTTTCCGAGTCCATTGCGAGACCCCGGGTAGGGGGGGGAGGGTGGCAGGTCGCTCCCCCTCCGCTTCACTGATGATCTGGGGGGGTTCAGCCAAACCCCCCACCCCACCCAGCCTGAGCTCGCCAGCAGGTCCCCGAGCGTGTCCCCCGGCTCTTCGTGGCCTTACCTCTTGCCACGGGTGCCAGAGAGGTGCCAGCACTCGCCGGGAGTTTGGCTTTAGAAAATCGATAGAATTACTGAGGACTTAGGACGGGGAGAAGGGGGGGCCGTGCATGCGGGGAGGGCGCGGGGGCCCCACCATGTGCCGGCCCCGCCGCTCCCCCGGCTCATCCCCCCGGAGAGGGTCCCGGGGGGGTCCGTGCCATGAGCCCAGCACCCCTGGGTTGAAGCCCAAAGCCACGAGGGCCGGAACCCCGGCCGGGGGCCGTGGGCAGCTCTGGCTACACAACACGGCGCTGGTTATTTTTAAGCGGTTGATGGTGCAGTTTAAAATTTCCTTGGAGTGTTCTCCCCCCCACACACACGCACTCCCCTCCCGGCCTTGCTGCAAAGGGCATCGGGGCTGCCTGGAAACCCCAAATTGAGCGGAAAAGGAGAGGAATGAGGCGGTGGGCTTTCAAGGCCGAGTATCCCCCGTCTCCCCCATCCCCTCCTCCTTCCCCTCCCGGATTTGAATAACTTTTGTTTGGTTTGTCGGGTTCTGGCGGAGAGGCCGGGAGGGGGTTGGGAGCCGTTCGGATTTGGCACTGGCCTCCCGACGCGCATTTGAAAGCGGCTTTGCGAGGAGGAGCCACAGGGATCCCTGGGAGCCCGGCGCCTGCTTCCACCGCCTTTCCACCCTGCCTTTGCACCGCAGCTTCTCTCCGGGGGACAGCGATGCTCCCCCGGCCCCAGCACAGCCCCATCCTCCCCCACGCATCCATCGCGGCCCCGGCTCCCGAGCAGCCCCCGGCTCGGGTGCTGTCCCCGGGGGTGACGCTGGGTCGGGGCTCGCAAAGCCTCGTGTCGGGCTCAGCTCCCGATATAGCGCCTGAGCCAGGCCCGCTCGGGTTTCACGCCCCACTCGTCGCCTGGTTTCGCCACCACCATCACGGCAGGAGCGTTTCGGGGCTGCTGAGGCAGGCAGGGAACAGGTTTTCCCCATTCTGGAAGCAGCAGGAGTTGGGCTCCCGAAGCCTAAAGGTGCTGGTTGATGGAGGGGGGTTTGGAGTTGAGCCCTCCCCACCGTGACTCATCGGTCAGGGTGAAGCAGGCAGGGCTTGCCCGTGACTAATCAGGTGCTGTGATGAAACGTTACCCGGCCACGCGTGGCGTTTGCTGGGATATTTGTTTCCAACCAGGTGTGGCTGGAGCAGAGAGATACGGGAAGAAATGGAGGGGGGAGCTGGCAGCACTGCGGGGGAGAGGTTGTTCCCCTGACCCATTCCCTGGGGATGGCACCTGGCATCGTTCCCCAACACCAGCAGCTCAGCCCCCACCTCCAGTGGAAACCTCTCCCTGAGAGGGGCAGCATTAAACAGAGGGAAAACTGAGGCGTGAGAGTGGGGAGATGAGTCGCTGGCACCCTGAAGATGATGCTTGCCTCCCTCCGCCCCTCACCCCTTCTCTGCAGGGTCCCTTATGCCGGACCCTCGTTGTCACCTGCCCCTTGGTGCTTCCCTGCTGCTGTGGCCAGCTCTGCAGCCCCTCTTCCATACAGAGCTCTGGGACAGCACAGGAGCACGGCAGGGGATGAAGCACCAGCACCACTCAGGATCCCGGCACCACTGACATCCCCCTTCCTGAACACCTCCTGTTCCCAGGCTGGGTGTGCGGCAGGGTCAGGATCCTGCTGGCCATACCCTCTGGAGCAGACTCCCGGAAATTTGCTGCCCATTGCCAGCCTGGTGCAGGGATGGGGCTCAGCGATCGCCTCAGGGCTGAGAAGAGCCCTGGGGAGGGTGTGGGTGCACCCATGGGACTCAGGGATGCCACAGGCCCCCCCACCCGATGCATATGCCCCCCTCATATGCTTCATCAACCGTGTGTGACCCACATGAGTTAGTTCAAGTCATTCCTCTTCCTGACAGCCAGCCTTGTCCTGTAGTGGGGAAACTGAGGCAGGGAGGGGGCTGCTCCCAGCCCCCACGGCCAGTGCAGGGCAGGCTGCATCCAGCCGTGCTCCATGGACCAGTTGCAAAGGTCCAGAGGCTGGGGGCAGAGTCCAGAGCAGGGATCATGTCTGTCTGTCCCTCCCCTGCCACGCTCCAGAGCTTCCCGTCCCGGGGAACATGTCCCAGCCCATTTTCAGACCCCCCCAGCCCCCAGATGCAGGTCCTTGGGCAAGGCCAGGCTGTGACACCAGTGCCATTTGCAGGAGCTGGCGAGGGGACAGAAATGGGCACCGTGGACTTTACCCTGGTAGCCCTGGTCCCCCCCCACTGCCACTGGTCCAGCGAGCGACAGGGACGGACAAACAGACACAGGCTGTGACCGTGCCACGAGCCCTGGGCCCCCATCGTGGGGCAGTTTGGGCAGCCCAGGGCTTTTGGGTGGGTTTGCACCCGCCTGCACTATCGGTGTCCCCAACAGGGTGTCACCCGCCTGCCCCATGTCCCCGCAGCCCGGTCCCTGCCTGGCCATGCAGATAGAGCCACCGTGTCCCCTTGGGCTGCAGGAGGGGCCGATAAAGGGCTGGGGCTGGCAGGAATGGGTTGTGCAGGGAATCCCCTGTCCCATGGAGCCCTTCAGTTCATGGGCTGGGGACAGGCAGCAGTGGGCCTGGGGACACAGTGCCACAGGGCAGCCATCCCTGGGCCTGCTGCCCGTGCCTCTGCATGTGCTGCCTTTCCTTGGGGAAGGAGATTTGGGAACTTGGTGGGGGATCTCCATCAGGGTCCTGGCACTGCGAGGGTCTATGGGTCCCTGTCCAAGCCTGGCAGGTTCCCTCTCTGGGTTCCATGTCTGTTTGGGGGGCCCTAGGGCTGATGAGGCCTTTGCCACATTGTCCCAGGAGTGACCCACAGGAACGTGGCCTCGGGGAAGCACCGTGCTCGGGGAGGGCTGGGCTGGGCTGGTGGCCGCCCTTCTGAGTCACATCATCCCCTCCTCCGCCTTCGGTGCCACGCAGGGATGGAGCTGCTGCTCCCAGCTGCCACCGTGGGCCAGGGTCCTGCTGGGGACTGGTGCAAGGGCCACACTGACCTTTGCTCTGCTCCTGGAATGTCCCAGTGCAGTCACTGGGGCATGACAATGCCAGTAGCCCCAGGGTGCTGGGTGGGAGCACTTCACCAATCCTGAAACACCCCCTGGATCCTCATGCAGGACAGCCCGGATGCCCCAAATCACATTTGGGCAGTAGGGATGGCACAAAAGGCACATCCCACCCAAGAGTGGGACATCACACTGATGGTCCACCATGTCCTGGTGCCTGTACAGAGCCCCTGCTGGTGTCCCATCCCCTCCATCTGCCCTGGGGCTGTGCCAGCATTGCCCCCCAGCACAGGGGCAAGTGTTAATTCCATTCCCAGCCCTGTGAAGGAAATCAGGAGAAACTCTTGGCCAGGTCCACCCTGTCACAACACCCTGGCCCTGCTGGCTGGAGAAACTGAGGCTGGGCAAGCTGCAGGGGTCATGGTGACTTGGGAAAGGTTGTGCCATGAGTCAGCAGAGCGCTGGCAATGGGACCTGGCATCCCGGCTGTCTGCGGTGGCACCTTCCAGCCCGGTGATGTGCTGGTGCCTGCCCCCAGACCCCCACCCGCATTCTCCTTCAGCTCTTTCCACCTCCCTTTGAGGTTTTCTCAGGGAATTTATGGCTGCTGGCTGTAGGGGGGGTTATTTTTAGATGCTATAAAAAGCAGCCGGAGTTGCTTTCGCTCCGTTCCCGCTTGGCGCCTCGGGATTATTCACGCTCGGTGGAGCAGCACCTGCCTGTGGGCTTGGCACCGGCTGCTGCTTGACCCCACAGCCCTCGCCAGGCTGTCCCCTTGTCTGGTGACCTCATTTTGGCCAGGGTGTCCCAGCAGCAGGACAGTGTCCCCCCCAGGCACCCCGATCCCTGTTCGTGGCCCAGGCTGGGGGCGGCGCCTGTGGCTCGGCTGGCACCGCTGGCAGCACCTGAATTTGCTGAGTGTGTCTGAGCTGGTCTAGACAAGAGCTTAAAGGGGGAGGGGGTGGGAGAAGGGAGCCCTGCTGGCCTCCACACCAGTGGGCACAACCACTTGTTCTGCTGACCCCTTCTTGCCAGCGCTGTCTCCAGACTGTGGGTGAATTCCCAAGGAATCACACTTTTCCTTTCCTGAGCTGTGCCCATCGATAGGACACTGGAGGGGGGGTGATGTCCTGGTGTCTGAAGGGCCCCAGGGGTCTCTGCCCTCTCCTCTCACCTTGTCCTTCCTGTCACACAGATTGATGAGATGCCGGAAGCTGCAGTCAAATCCTCCTCCAATAAGTACCAAGTCTTCTTCTTTGGGACTCATGAAACGTGAGTGGGAGCTGGGGCTTACAGGGCAGGTGGTGCCAGTGAGTTTGGGAAAGGTGAGATCCCCCCTGCTCCCAGCCCTCACTGTTTTCCCCTGGCACAGGGCATTCCTGGGGCCCAAAGACCTCTTCCCCTACGAGGAGTGCAAGGAGAAGTTCGGAAAACCCAACAAGCGGAAAGGGTTCAGCGAAGGTTTGTGGGAGATCGAGAACAACCCCACGGTCAAAGCCTCTGGTTACCAGGTGGGTCATGAGCTGGGGGGGCTCCATCCCACCTCCCCCTGCCATTCCTCCTTCCTGGGTGCCCTCTGTAAACCCCCTGAATTCCCACAGCCCACCCAGAAGAAGAGCTGCCCCGAGGCGGCCGAGCGGGAGCCGCAGGGAGATGGGGACAAGAAGGGCAATGCGGAGGGCAGCAGCGACGAGGAGGGGAAGCTGGTGATCGACGAGCAGTCCAAGGAGAAGAACGAGAAATCTGGGATCAAGAGGAAAGCAGATGATGCTTTGGAGGTACTGGGTGGGCTGCTGGGGGTGGGGTTTGGGTGATGGGGGCCGGGCTGACCTGAGCTCCCCCACCCACCCAGGACTCCCCCAAACGCCCCAAGGATGCGGAGGGGCAGGAAGGGGACAAGAAGGTGGACAACGAAGAGGCCCCCAAGGAGGAGCCTAAAGCCAACCCTGGCGAAGGGGAGAAGAATAGTGACACCACTGACACACCAGACACCAATGAAGCCAAGCAGGAGGGCAAGGAGGAGGTCAGAGACCACAAGGAGAGGTGAGGGTGGTGCGGTGACCCCTGTTCCCACAGCCTTCAGGCCTTGGGGGCACCCCTGGCACCACAGGGTCTGACCAAGAACCTGAGTCTCTTCTTGGCCCCCACAGCCTGTAGTGGCTTCCCTGGCGAGCTGATCCTTCCCTGCTGGCTCCTGGGTGCTGCCCCACGTTGCCCACGCCGGCTCGTCGTGTCCGGAGCTCCGGACAAGAGAAACCACCCCAAAAATGAAATTTCAAAAGGAAAAAAAAAGAAAAAAAGAAAAAAAAAAAAAAAAAAAAAAAAAACCAAAAAAAAACTACAAAAAAAGAGAGGAATGCAGAGCAGCCCGGTACTGACCCCGAGCGCTCCGTGCCTGGCCTGCCGTGGGCGCAGGCTTTGTATTGGCGATTCCTCGGGCCTGAGCAGTTGATTTGAAATAAAAGCAAATCTTGCCTTTTTAAAATGCTTGTGGGCTCTAGGTTAGCCCCTGGACCCCCTGCATGGATTTTTTTGGGACTGCCAGAGTGGTGGGGCTGCCAGAGCCTCTCTGGGGTGAGGGGGGTGGTGAGCACATGGGGAAGAGATGGGGCTGGGGCAGGGAAGGAGCCTGGGGAAGGTTTTGGAGGGGAGCTAAAATAGGAACTACAGAATCACAGAATGCCCTGAGCTACATGGGACACAGAAGGGTGAGGTCTCACTCCTGGCCCTGCACACAACACCACAAAATCCCGGCATCCAAGAGCATTATCTAAACATGAAATCATGGAATATCCTGAGTTGGAAGGGACCCACAGGGCTCATCGAGCTCTGGCCTTGCACAGGACACCCCAAAATGCTCCCAATCCCAACATTTTAGAGTGTTGTCCAAGCACTCACTTCAGTGCTGGAATAGTGGAATATCCTGAGCAGGAAGGGACCCCTCGGGATCACTGAGCCCAGATCTGGGCCCTGCACAGGACGCCCCAAAATCGCATCCTGGGCACAAGGACCGTATTCAGACCCTCCGTGAGCTGTGGCAGGCTTGGGGCCATGACCGTTCTTGGTTCCACACACACAGCCCAGAGAGGAGAGGCCGAACTGAGGCAATTCGGCCATCGCCAGCTCCCTGCAGAGGGGACAGCGGAGACCCTCCCCTGCCCCTGGAGCAGCCCCGGGGACAGGGAGGGCAGCTGCAGAAAATGGATCCGGGGCCGGGCGGGACTACAGCCCCCGGCAGCCGCTGCACCGCGGGCCGGAGCGCCGGGGGAGCTGAAGGCCGCGGGGGCGGCGGAACTACAGCTCCCGGCGTGCCCCGCGCCAGGACTACAGCTCCCGGCGTGCCCCGCGCCAGGACCACAACTCCCAGCGTGCACTGCGCCGTGCAGCATCCCCCGCGACCTCCGTGGCGCCGTGTCCGGGCCACGCCCACCCCGCACTTGGCCACGCCCCCCGGAGCGCGGGAGCGGCGCGGGCCCCGCGGGTGAGCGCGGTCCGGGTCCGGGTCCGGGTCGGGGTCCGGGGGCTCTGTGGGCCCGGGGGCTCTGCGGAGCCTTCCTGGGATACCGGAGGGGTTTGCCGGGGCTCTGCCCGACGCCTGGGTGTCGTTTCCCGGCGGGGTGGAGGCGCTGCGGGAGCCCTGCGTTCCCTGTGAGTGGGGGGGCTCAAAGGGTTCTCTTTGGGAGTCTGCGATATCCATGGGGCCCTTCGGGGGTGGGGGAGGCTCTGCCCGTGTCCGTGTGACCTTTGGGGGAGTGAGGGACCTCTGGGTTCTCTTGGGTGGGGTGCTCTCCCCGTCTGTGGGACGCTCGTGTTCCCCCTTGGGGAAAGGGAAGGATGTCTGTGTGGCTCCTTGGTTCTCCTCGGGGAGTGCCGGGGCTGTGCAGGTCCCCTTTGGGAGGAGAGGATGCTTTGCAGGACACCTGAGTGCCCTTTGGGTGGGCCCTGTGGGATCCTGGGTCCCTTCATGGGTGTGGGATGGCTTTGCCAGTACCTGGCTCCCCTTTGGGGGAATGGAGGGTGAGAGTCTGTGGGATCCCTGGGTCCCTTTTGTGGGGGCCTGCTCGGCCAGAAGCTTCAGTCCCCTTCACAGGGGGCTCTTTCAGAACCTGGGTGGGTGGCGGTGACTCCCCTTTGGTGGTGGGTGGGCTCTGCCGACCCCTGCATCTCGCCCAGCCCCAGACACGCATCACCCCGGGGAGCATGAGGGGTGTCCACAGGGAGCTCAGTGCCCCCCTGACCTCCCAGTCCGCAGCACCATGCGGCTCTCGGCCCTGCTGAGCGCGGCACGGCCGCGATTGCCCCCGGGCTACCGGCACGGCACGTGGCCCCCCGACTCCTTGGCCGCCCGGCTCCGCAACCCCCCGGGGCAGCGCCGCCGCAAGATCTTCGTGGAACCCGTCGCCAAGGACGACTGGAAGGTGTTTAAGGGTGACACGGTGAGGCTCCCCCTCCCCAGGCTCCCCCTGGCTGGCAGCCGGGCTGGGGGTCCCACCTGTGCCCCTCTCTCCACTGCAGGTGCAGGTGCTGGCTGGGAAGGACGCGGGGAAGCAGGGGATGGTCACCCAGGTGGTGCAAGCCCGCAACTGGGTGGTGGTGGAAGGACTGAACACGGTGAGGCTGGAGCAGGGAGGGCTGCAGGAGGCTGTGGGGAGGCTGAGGGGGGCCATGAGCTGTCGGTGACCCCCGTGCTCTCACAGCACTATCGCTACGTCAACCGCACGGCCAAGTACTCCGGCACCTACATCGCCAGCGAGGCGCCGCTGCTGCTGAGCCAGATCTGCCTGGTGGATCCCGAGGACCGGTAACGGCCTGGGGGGTGCTGAGGGGACCCCCCAGCTCGGTCCTGCCCCCTGCCAACGCCGTGTGCCCGCAGGAAGCCGACGGAGGTGGAGTGGAGGTACACGGAGGAGGGCGAGCGCGTCCGCGTGTCCCTGCGCAGCGGCCGCATCCTGCCCGTGCCCCCGCAGCCGCGCCAGGACGGCGTTGTCCCCGAGCAGTGGATCGGTGAGTGGGGTGGTGGCAGAGCCTGGGGGGACGTGGCAGGGGACACAAGGGTCAGCGCTGTCCCCTCGTCCGCGCAGATGGCCCCAAGGACACGTCGGAGGAGGATGCGCTGGCCAAGACGTACCGGCCGTCCCTAAAGACCTTTGAGGAGGAGATCATGGAAGCCATGGGGATCGTGGAGACGCGCCGGGCCAAGAAATCCTACTGGTATTAACTGGGGAGCCAGAAGCCTCCCGAGCCGGGCTCTGCAATAAATCCCCCTTGATTTTCTGTGCTGCTAGCGTTCGGTGCTTTTGGTGCAGCACTGAGTCACTCACACCCAGCCCCAGACCATACAAATCCTGGCTTTATTGTGCTCTGTGCCCAGGGCTGTGGCAGCTCTGCCCCTCGCTGGGGGTCTCTGCTTCCCCCAGATCCTCATCCTCGCTGTCCCTGTCCAGCCCGGCCAGCACTGTGGCCAGCGGGGTCCGTGCGGCCACCAGCACCAGGTTCCGTGGGGAGAACCAGGGGTTGAAGAGGGGCACAAGGGCACACTGGAAACCTGGGGAAAAGGCAAAGGAGAGTCGGGAAGACGGAGAGAGGGATCCAGGGAGAGAGGAAACAGGAGGGGGAGGACCGCCCTGGGAGCCACACCCATGCCCACCTTGCTCCCGCAGGTACAGCAGACGGTCGAGCAGGATGAGGGTCTCCACAGCAGGTGCCAGCAGCTGCCCCAGGGTGCAGAATGCCACCACCTTGTGCTGCTGCTCCAGCATGGCCCCAACAGCCCCTGAGTCCAGCGGGACCCCTGCTGGGTCCAATCCCGCAAGGGGCAGCCCCAGGTGGGCGTATCTGTCGTAAAAGGGGGCAGGGGAGTCCCAGGCAGGACTCCCCCATCCCCAGACTCATGAGGAGGGTCCCAAAAGGGGATTCCCCCTCCCCAGACTCACAAGGAGAGTTTCAGAAAAGGGTCCTCCCTCCCTAAATTCATGGCAGGGCCAGGAGCCATCCCAGAAAGGGATCCTCCATCCCCAAACTCAGGGAGGGCCAGCAGATATCCCAGAATTGGCTCCCACCTCCCCAGACTCACTGGGGACCACGGGGGGATGCAGAAGGAGGTCCCCCTGCCCCGACTCACTGCGGGAAGCTGAGGGCATGTGCCTTCCTGCCGGGCTGCAGGCCCAGGTGCCTCTTGCTGGGCTCGGCGGCGCGGATGAGGCTCTCGAGCGCAGCGCGGTAGCAGTGGGCGCGCAGGTGGGGGCTGTCCCCGCGCAGCCGCCCCTCAAACTCCTCCAGCGCGTGGCACGCCGCCTCCCGTGCCCGGTAGGACAGCTGGTGGCCCGGCAATGCGGCCACCGAGGCGCTCAGGGGGTAGCCCGGGGGGCGGCCGGGGGGCTGCGGGGCCGTTGACAGCTTCATGTAGCAGCAGCCCGCCAAGGCCACGGCGGCCACGGCTGGGCTGCGGGAGAAGTGGCACAGCAGGGCCGGGCCGAGGTCCCCGCAGGCGTGGAGCCCCGTCACCAACACCTGCCCCCCATCCTCGGAGCCCCCCGGGCCCCCCAGCGGGTTCCGGGCAGCGGGGCCGGGTCCCGGGGGGTCGGGGGGCAGCAGGAACTCCCCCCAGGGCGCTGCGGGGTCCAGGCGCCCGGCCACGTGCTGTGGGGCGCGGGGGGTGAGGGGGTGCTGGGGGGCTCTCCTGCGCCCCAGCCCCCTCAGTTTGCCCAGCTCCNAGGTGGCCCTGAGGGGGGACACAAGCTCAGCTCAGGTGGGGGGATTCCCTGGGACCCCCGTGTGTGCCCCTGCCCTTACCTGCCCTGCCCCGACATCCACCACGCGCTGGCAGCCGGTGGCCTGGCTCAGCCACTGCAGCAGCTGTGGGGAAGGGGAGCT
>VWZP01003935.1:420905-433911 GCA_013396995.1 Dicaeum eximium | reverse complement strand
TTGGGGACACACTCGATCCCTTTGGGGACACACTCAATCCCTTTGGGGACACACTCTGTCCTCTTGGGGACACATTTGGTCCCACCAGTGACACCCTTGCTGCTGTTGGGACACACTCAGTCCTGTCGGGGACATTCTGGATCCTGTTGGGGTCACACTTGGTGCTGGTGGGAGCACTCGTGTCCCATCGCTGCCCAGTCCTTTAGACGCTCACCAGGGCTTACTCTGCTGCTGCAGCCCCCGCGGATTCCAAAGGCCCCGGCAATCTCCCCCATCCCCCCGGCTGACTCCCAGATTTCGGCANCCTTGCGGGGAGGAAGGGGCTCCTCCTCCCCCCACCATCTGTCCCCCCTCGTCACTCTGTCAGCACCGGCTGGAATGTGGATTAATTTTGTGAGGAATGTCACCCCCGGCACGGTGAAGCCTGGCCCGAGCCATCTCCATCTTCTCCTCGACATCCTCCGCTCCTCTCTGGCCCAGGAACCCCCAGCTTTGGGGTCCCCTTGGGGGGCCCTGGGGGTTCAGGGGGCACTGGGGGTTTAGGGGGCAATGCAGGAGCTGCTGCCGGGCTGATGCTGCCCAGGCACCCCGAGGTGTGTGGGGCTGATTGAACGCAGACTCGGCGCCTGATTAAACGCATCAGAAGGGGATTTTTTTATTCCGGTGTTTGGATCCGTTGCAGTTTCACCTTAAAAGGAATCTGTCGCCTTCGGGCAGGGGAGGGGGCCGGGGGCTTCGCAGGGAGGAAGGCAGCGAAATGTTGGGTTCTTATCGGTGCCTGGCTCTGAGCATCCCTGGCCGCTGGCACGGGAATGACCGAGCTAAATCGGGCGAGTTGACGAGCGCCAGGGCCGGGCTGAACACACCCGTGGGTGCGAGGCTGGCGGGGCCCAGGGATGCCGTGGCCACCCGAGTCACCGTGTCCCCTCGCCCGTGGTGACTCAGCCCTTTGCCCGGGATAAAGGAGCCCATTCTTCAGCTGCGGGCTGATTTATGCAGCTCTCCCCGCGCCGTCCCCACGCTCGGCTGCACAACGGGGGAATTGAGCCCCGCCGGCTCCTCACAGCCCCCCTGGAGCCATCGCCGTTGTCTGAGGGGGTCCCCAGGGCCGTGCCGGGGTTCTGGCAGCTCCCGGGGCCGGGATGTTGTTCCCAGTTCGGGCAGGAAGAGCGGCTGGCGCTGGTGGCTCCTGGCTCGGGGCGCTGGCACGGGCACTGCGTGGGCTGGGCTGGCATCCCCGGCCCGCTGCTGCCGGCAGCCCAGGAGGAACTGGGGAAATCCTGGCCAGCCCCGAGCCTTGAGTGGCATCTGCGGGGCCCCAGGGATGGGGTTCCATAACCCCCGGGGGCTGCATCATCCTGGGAATGGAGGAGCATCCTCCCGGGGGCATTGCCCTGGGGGCTGAATCACCTCAGGAGTGGGCCAGCATCGCCCCAGGGATTGCAGCCACTTAGCTCCAGGGATGTGCAATGTCTTAGCGATGGGGGAGCACCATTCCACTGATCCTGTCCCCAACCCATGCCGATGGATGGTCACAAGGGCGCTTTCCCAGCCAAAAGCAGCCTGGAAGTGCAACCCCCACAAACAGTGCCCTCCCCTGCCCCCCAGCCTTGCCCTGGGCCGCTGACCCCTGGCCCCAGAGTGAGGAGAGCCAGGCCCTGGGTGGGAGCATGAGGCTTTATTAAATTAATGTTGAGGCAGTGGATACAACCAGTGTGGCTCAGCCCCCAGTGTCAGCAGGTGGGGCTGGGGACCCTGGGGTGATGTAGCCCCAAAATGCTGAGTCCCAGGTGCAGTCTGGGGGGGTCCCCAGCCTCCAGCTGGACATCCTGGGGTAAATACTGGGAGATTGGAGGGGGAAGATTGTAGGGAATGGGGAAACACAGAGTTTAAATTAAATACAGCCACGGCAACCCACCCAAAAGGAAGCTCAAAATGAAGCAGGGATCCCAGAGCAAGCATGCAAATCTGGGTGGGCTGTGAGGTGGAACAGAACTTGGTGGTTCTTCACTCTGAAAAGGGGTGCAAAAAAAATCCACACAAACATGTTAAAAACCATGAGGGGATGGGGAAGCATTAGGAAGGGGGTGGGACAAGTGGGGGTACTGGGTTTTGGCAGGAAGGGGGCTACCAGAAGGTTCCCCCTGACTTCTGTCACTCATCCCCTGAGGACCAGGGCTCCTGCTCAGCTCTCAGCCGACACGCTGGTGGCTGGTCGGGTGTGAGGCACAGGACATCCTCCCCCAGAGCAGGGGGCACAGGGCTGAGGTCGGCTCCACCAAGCTTTCCCCTCAGGGTGGCATCCCCCAGCTTGGTGGCGGTGCCATCTCCAGGGATGGGGGCCTGTGGTGGCATCACCAGCGAGGGCTCTGTGGTCTCTGTGGGGAGCTCCTGTGCTGGTGCTGAGCTGGTGATGCCGTTCAGCACCTCCTCAGTGAATTCAGCCAGGTCTTCCAGGCTGGCCTCCCGGTGCAGCCCGTTCTCGGCCCGGGCCAGATTCTCCATCTCTGGGACCACTTCTGGTGCCTCCTGCACTGTAGGCTCCTCCTCACTGGATGAGGCAAGCGAGGAGTCTTCCCCTGCATCCCAGGAGAGCTCGGTCCTTCCAGGACCCTGCCCACCCTCTGCCACCCTCACCCCCACCATCTCCTGGTTGAATTCCAGGGCCTGCTCAACTATTTCCGAAATATCCGAGTCCTTCATGATATCCACTGGCACCTCTGCAGAGAGAACAGCTGTGTCAGGGACATCCAGAATCATCTCTGGAAAACCTCCCTGCTCCAGTGCAGAGCCCTGCTCGGGTGGGCTGGCCTCAGGGGGCTGCTCGTTCCTGGGTGAAGGAGGGCTGTCACTGTCGAGTGCTTCCTGCCCCATGGATGGCTGCTCCTCCCCTGGCTGCTCTGCTTCATCAGGCACTGCCTGGAGCCCTGCTGGAGGCACAGCCTTGGCCGTGTCATGGAGAGCCATGTGGGGCTCATCCTCATCTGCCCCCTCCTCCTCCTCCTCCTGCCCTGCCAGCCCCAGGTTGCAGCCTGGCAGGGTTCTTGCTCCACTGTCATCCCTCTCCAGCTCCGTTGTGTTATGGAGCTCCTCATCTGATTCAGCAGCCAAATCTTCCAAATGCTCTGCTCCCTCCCACGCTCCAGTGCCTGTGGCATCCTGGGCTGGCTCATCCGTGCCTCCTGCTAGTGGTCCCATGACCCCAGGACAGCTGGGTTCTGCTTCAGGCACAGCTGGGCCTTCCTCCAGCTCAGCAGTGTTGTCCTTGTCCTTTGGGATCTCAGGTTCTTCAGTGGGCATCTCCATATCTTCACTTCCTTCTGCAACAAGGACCTCAAGGTGTGCTTTGCCCTCTGGCACTGGAGATGCTTCTCCAGGAGCCCCCAGATCATCTTGGTTGCCTTCAGTTGCTTCAACTTTAATTTCTTCAAAGTCCTCAGAGATCTCGGCTTCCTCTGAGCTGGACACCTCTTGGTTGGGAGCAGAGACCATGAAATAACTTTCCTCCTCCTCAGCACCCTCTGCTACAGCAGCCACCTCTGCCTCTCCCTTCTCTTCAGGGCTCTCTGGCATGGTGGGAGTTGGTGGCTTGTCCCTCCCTTCCAGCCACCCTTCACCCTCCTGAGCTGTGTCGGACACAGGCGCTGTCTCTGTGGTCTCCTGGGTCTCTGGAAGGTTTGGGCTGGGTGCACCCAGCATCTCCCCCTCGTAGAGGTGCAAGGGTGTGCTGTCTGGCAGTGTCTCCTCCAGCTCCACCCTCCTGCCGGTGCCCGGGGTGGGCTCTGGGTCTCTGGGGACCTCCTCCAGTGCCCACTCACCGCTCTCAGCGCTGTCACCTGGTGCCTGTTTCAGTGCCACGAGCTCTGAGCTGAGCCCATCATCAGCACCCTCATCCTGCACATCCCATGGCTGCTCCGGAGCCTGGGCCAGCCCCTGTGTGTCCCCTTGCTCAGGGGGGCCTGGAGGGGCTGGCTCAGGCTGTGCCACGGTGCCCTGCTGCTCCTGCCCTGCCAGCTCCGGTGCTGGCCCAGCCTCTGGCAGTGGGTGCTGCTGGCTCATCTCCTGGCTCTTGGCATCTTCTTCATAATCTTCCTGGGCTTCCTCCAGCTCTGCTGGTGATGTGCCATCTCTCTCCTCGCTTTTCAGCCTCCCTGCACTGCTCGGGGTGTCATCTGCCCACACTGGCTCTTCTGGCCACAAAACTGCCTCAGTGTCCTCTGCTGTCACCTCCCAGTCCTCTGGACAGGGCTCTTGGCCATTGCCATCATCCCCCCTGCCCCAGAGCTCCTCTCCTGGCTCCAGCTCCTCCTGTTCCTCCCGCTCTTCCACAGAGACACTTTCCTGCAGGTCCTCAGGCTCCTCTGGGGCTCTGCTCTCCCACTCCAGGGTGTCACCTCCCACAGCCTCTCCTGCCCCAGGATCCTCTCTTGCCTCAGAGCCTTCTCCTGCCCCATATTCTTCTCCTGACTTGGAGTCCTCTCCTGCTGTGAGGTCCTCTCCTGCCGTGGGGTTCTGTCCTATCCCATGTTCCTCTCCTTCCAGCACCTCTCTGCTGGCCTCTCCCTTTTCTCCCTCACCATCTTTCACTCTGCCTGTGTCCTCTCCTCCCACAGCATCTTCTTCAGCTCCTAAGAAAGCCTCCTCTGCTGGGGTGGCCTCATGGACACTCAAGGGCTTCTGCTCTGGACACAGCTCCTGTCCCCTTTCCTTCTCTGCAGCCAGATCCATCTCACACATGGCCATTTTCTGCTGCTCAGACCTTTCCTGCTCTGCATCAACAAAGTCCTCTTCCAGGTGACCTTTTGTGGGAAAAGCCAGGTGGCTTTCCACAAGGACACCACGAGCAGCTTCCACTTCTCTGTGCGGACACTCCTCTTCTTGCACATCTGTTCCTTCTTCCTGGAAGTCTCCATTATCCTCGCAGGGGCTGCAGGGTCCCCTCTCCTCCTCCTCCTCATCCTCTGAGGGGTGTGATGGCTCTGTGCTTGGGGTCTCTGCCCTGTCCTCCTCTTGCTCTGGCTTTTCCCAACTGCTCACTGTCTGTCCAGGGAGACTCTTGTCCCCTTCCTGGGCCTCCACTTCTGGATCCCTTGGGCTCAGCACAGCAGGTACCTCCTCCTCCTCTTCCTCCTCCTCCTCCTCCTCCCACGCTCCCAAATCTTCCTGGCTCCCTGAGGCACTCAAGGCAGCGGCTGTGCCCGGTGGGGACAGGGCTCTGTCCTGCAGGATGCTGCTCTCCACACCCAGTCCCTGCAGCACGACCTCCCCAACCCTCTCCTCTGCCTCAGCTCTGTCACCATCCTCAGAGCCCTCAGAGGGGTCCTGCTCTTCCCCACGCCCCTCTGACACAGCCTCTCCACAAGCCTCTGTGGGGAAAAGGGGGCTGGGGACAGAGGCATCCCGGGGGGCCGACGTGGTGCTGAGTGTGGGCTCTTCTTCGGGCTGAGCATCACCTTCCATGGCCTTGAGAGCATCCTCCAGCGCCTCGCTGACCAGCTGGGCCGGGTACTGCAGCCTGTGGGCGGGCACCGCTCCCAGGGGCTGCCCGCTGCCATCGGGAGTGTCCCCTGTGGCTCCGGACAGAGGACACTCTGTCCCTTGGCTCAGCACTGCCCCGTCTCCTCCCGGCCAGGTGGGACCCTCTCCCCCAGAGCTCTCCTGCTCCGGCGGTGAGGGGCTGGGGGGCTCCGGGGAGAGGGGAGGGGCAGCTTTGCCCGCCTGTGAGGGGCTGGGTGTGGGGCAGACAGGGGCTCCCGGCCCCCCAGCCCTGCCGGCAGCTGGCGGTGCTGTGGCATGGAGGGCTGAGCTGATTTTCTGGAGCTCCCTGGCACTTGGGCTCTGGTTTTTGGGGGTCAGGATGTCACTTTGGGGTTTTGCTAGCTGGCCCCTCCCCTCCGGCCTGGGGAAGATGGAGGGGCTGGTGCAGTGGTCTCGGGGCAGCAGCCGCCTGGTCTCAGGGCTCGCTGGTACCAGTTTGCTGCTGCTGCTGCTGCTCACCTCCAGTTTGAGATCTGCAAAGAGTGAGGTGGAGCCGTGAGCAGGCAAGAAGCCGCTCCATGGCTCTCCCAGACCTCCCCTGCCTCTCACTGCCCCCTCTCCTATTTTTAAACAGCTCCTTCTTGGAAAGTAGGAAATTCCTGCCTCTTGAGTGCAGTGGATGCTGGTGGTCCCAGGGGATTCAGCATCAGGCCGGGACAATGCTGTGCCCAGCTGCAGCCACAGTCAGATCCTGCTGCTGGGGAAAGTGTGCAGGTGACAAGCTTTCCTCGTTTTTTTGTTTGGAGGAAAAAGGAAATGCTCAGCTTGTTACCACAGCCCGCCATCCTGCTGGGCAGATCCGTTCCTGCCCTTCCCATGAAAGGCAGGGAATTAAAAAACGAGGCGGAGGAGCAGATAAACCTTATCAGGGCTGTGAGCCCTTGCCAAGAGCCCCCGGCCGCTGTTCGCACCTTCCTATCGCAGCCGGGCAACCGCTGCCAGGAAAATGCAGGAAAATGCGTCTAAATGCAGCCTCATTGCCCAAGCCCTGCCAGGGTGACAGCGGTGGCAGTGTCAGGCTGGCGCCGGGGGTCCCTTACCTCGCACACCAGTGGCCAACCTGAATTCCCCAGCTGGCATCTGCAGGCGAGTGCTCTCTGCTTCCAGCAGCGTCCTGGAGGAGGAGGAGAGGAGCACGGTGGGTGCTGCTGGGTGCTGGGTGCTCCCCTGTGCACCCCAGCTCACCCCGCTGGGCTGCGGCAGCCTCAGGGCGGGTAAACTGAGGCACGGAGATGATTGTGCTGCTCTGTCACGGCTCGGTGAGGGAAAGGGCAGAGCGAAGAAGCCCCCCTCAGTCCTGTCTCCCCTCCCATCCCCCCGTGACCGGGATTAGTGTCCGCGCAGGGTGACATCATGCTCTGCCGGGGAGGCCCCTCGCCCGGGCTGGGACAGCCCCTATTCTCATGCTAATTGTCCCCCCAGTCCCTGGCAGGCGGCCTTTGTGTGGGGCCATCTGGAAGGGGCACAGGGCCACCCCTACCGACACCTCCCTTGTGCCAAGAGCCACCTGTGCCTCCCGCGGTGCCAGGCCCAGATCCCTGCACACCGTGTGCCCGTTCCCAGCTCCGTTCCCACCGGGACCCTCACCTGTAGGTCGCCACTTCCAAGCTGAGGGACATCTTGAGGTGCATGAGCTGCTGCCTGTCCTCCAGCACCCGGGCGATCTGCACTCGCAGGCTCTGCTGCTCCTGCTCCAGGGCCTCCATCGCCAGCTGCGGGGAGCACAGGGGGGGTCAGGGGCACCCCAGGTCCCTGCGGACCTGGCACCCGGCGGGTGGCTCGGCTCATCCCCCCAGGATGCTGAGGGACAGGAGTCCGGGCGCTCATTTTAGTACGGGGGGCTGAGGATGGGGCGAGGAGATGAGCAGGACTGAAAGGGGATGGGAAAACGGCTGCTGGAAGAGGGAGGAAAGGCTGGGCTGATTCATGGCTGCGGGACGCCAGCGTGGGAAAGAAACAACTTTCAGGCGATCGGGCGAGGCGGCGGTACCCGCTGCCCCAGGACACCCACGGCTGGTCCCAGGACCTGGAACAAAGGAAGACCCTTCCCCGGGCGGTGTTCACGCCGTTCCCGGTATTTCCAGCCCACCCCGCCTCCACCTCCCTCTGCTGAATCACTTTTACAGCTGTTGGATCGCAGCTGCAGCAAAGTCGGTCGGAGTTTATCCTGCCCTGCACCCCGCAGGGCTCTCGTTATCCCGGGATCCTGACCCTGGAGCTCAGCAGGTCCCGGGCAGGGTGCTGGGGAGGACCCGGGGTCTGGCTGCTGCTCCCCTGCAGTGGAGTGGCCCCCGGTCTCTGTTGTGCTGAGGACAGAGATGTCCCCAAGCCACTTTGCTCTTCCTCCTGCCCTCCTAAGCTTCATCTGCGGCTCATCCAGAGCCACCGTCCATCCCTTCCCTGGGGTTTGTTCCCTCTGTTTTGCCTCCTCTCCCATCCCTTTGCTCAGGGATGTGCCCTGCTAACCCACCCAGGCACCCACAGCCCTCTGCTCTCCCCCTCCCCAGGGACCCAGCTCCTTCCTGCTGCCTCCACTCGCCTGGAACTTTTCTGCCTCCCCACGCTGCTCCTGCCATTGCTGGGCCAGGCTCTCCTCCAGCATTTCCTTCCGTGCTTTGAGCCCTGCCAGGTCCTTCTCCAGGTGCTGCAGCTGCAGCTGGCTCTGCTGGTTGTCCTCCACCGCCTTCCACAGGTTCTCCTTGGCCTGGCAGAGGGAACCCTCCAGCTGCGACACCTCTGTCTTGTATGTCTCCACCGCCCCTTTCCAGATCTCCGAGAGTCTCTTGGAGTAGTCCTCCACCTCTACTGGCTGGAAAGCCACCGGTGCACAGCGGAAACTCTCCAGGCTGTGGGAGAAACACGCGATCTCCTGGTCCAGCCCCGCTTTCTCCTCCTCGTGCACCTCCAGCAAGGCTTCCACCTCCTTCTCCAGCTGCACAGCTCTCTCCTTCAGCCAGATCTGCGCTCTCCTCTCCTCCTCCAGCTCCTTCCTGCTCAAGGACAGCTGCTTCTTAGCTTCTTCTCGGGCTGCCTGCTCCTTCTGGCACCTGCTTTTCACCTGCTGGACCTCCTCGTAGAGGTTGTCCCTGGCCAGCTCGGCCGTGCACTTCTCCCTGAAGGCGTGATCCAGCGCATCCCGCAGGGCTCGCAGCTCCTCCTCGTACTTCACCCGCCACGAGTCCCCGGCCGGGCTGCTCTTGGTGCTCTGGATTTCAGCTCGCAGCACCTCGTTCTCCTCCTCCAGGAACTTCACGCGGGCCAGGTACGCCTCCAGCCGCTTGTTGAGGTCCCACATCTGCAGCGATTCCTCTCCCAGGGCTCTCGCCCCTGCGAAACTTTCCGTGCTCAGCATCGGCGCTGCCGGAGGGTGCCGGGGGAGGAGGATGTCGGAGAGAACGCCGAGGCCGAGGGGGAAGGCGGGGAGGGAAGCGAGTGGCTGGGAGCAGAGGGGAGCGCAGCTATTCATACTCTGCGATGGCGAGTGGGAGGCCCCGAGACCTGGGCGAGCAGCCGGGTTTAACCCTTGCACAGCCGAGCCGACTCCAGCCCACGTGGGCTCGACGCTGAGCTCTGATTTCGCAGCTCTGCGGAAGAGCAAGGTGCTCCTTCCTACTTCGGAAGGGTCACTTGGGGGCTTGGATCCTCTCCCAGCGTGGCTCGGCTGGAAATGCCCTCCCTAAAGCCTGAGAGCCGTGCCAGGGAGCAGGAGGGGCTCGGCGTGGAGCTTGGGAGATGTCCAAGGGCGGTTGGCAGATGCCCATCCTGAGGGCTTGGCTGCAGCATCCCTCGGTGTCAGCCCCGTGCTGCTCCAAAACCTCGCGGCAAGGGAGCCCCAGAGGAGCCCAGCGAGGGTCTCTCAGTCCTGGGGAGGTGATGGCTGCACCGAGGACATCGGTGCCTCTTGGTACCCGGGGTTGTTTCGGGCTCAGGCAGGTCCGGTGCCCCGGATCCGCCCGTACGGAAATCCCTCTGCAGAGGGAGAAATTCCTCGGGGAGAGCAGCGCGTGGTCCCAGCCAATCCTTCCTTGGGACGCTGCTCCAGCTGTGTCCAGCTGCAATCTTCCCTCTTTCCAGATGTCCGTGGCGGGATGTGCGGAGCGGACGTGGGAGCCCAACGGGAGCAGCTCCTTCGGCAGCCTCTGAAACTTGGCAAGCGCCGGCTCCGTGTTTGGTTTCAGTCAGAGCTTTCACCCACGCGGTCAAACAGTCACGGTCGAGATCGGAACCGCTTCACGGGGAGTGTTTGGGGATCAGGATTTTTTTATCTTCTCTTTTTATTTACCCCAGATGATTTTTGCGCTGGCAAGGGGCGGAGATTCAAAACGTCAAACTCGGGAGGTTCCTGTGAACAAAAGGAGCAAGAAAATGTCACTTGGGGAGCGTCTTTGTTGGCAGCGTTTTCTCCCGGGAGACGATGTTTTTTCCCACGGGAGGGTCCCTGCTATGTCCTCACCAGGGCAAGGAGGACAAGAATGTCTCCTCCCGAGCTGTCCCACGGGACAGGCTCGAGGCGAGTGCTTCTGGAAAAACAAGCAACAGTCCCCTCTGCTGGCAAAGGCCACCCAGAGCCGTCCCCGAGCTCCTTTCAGCCTCGCACCCTCGGGAGCTGGTGGGGGTCTCACGCCCCCAGATGGGAGAGCAGCAACAGCGGGGGTCCCAGCAGCCCCTCGGAGGGACGGGGTTTTCCCTGGTGCTTGGATGGGGGAACGGCGGGGAGGATGACCCGGCTCGGGGGTCCCCAAAGGCATCATCTTTCTGGCTCATCTCCGGCCAGACATCCTGTCTGGCTCCTTGGCCAGGCTCTGGTTTGCCTCTCACAGCCAAGATTGAAATGCCATTAAGGAGCACAGGGAGTGCTGAGGTTGAATAATTGATCGGGGGTCTCCAGGGCCCTGGACAGTGGGGTGATGAAGCCCTGCTGCATTTCTTTATCCTCCTCCTCCTAATTGCCATAGCACATCTGCTCCAAAGCTGGCCTTCCCCACTGCCTGGCTGCTCCCACTTTCCTCCTTTCCACCTCCTCTTTGGTGCCCCTGGGACGTCCAAGTGCCCCCAGAACTGGTGGCTGCTGCAAAAAGACCTCCAGTGCTCATGGCTACACTGGGAGCTGCCCTGGGAGTGAACATTTCCTTCTTCCCTGGCCTTGTCCCCCCTCTTCCTCCTCCTGCCTTTTGGGGTTGCCCATTGTGCCTGGCACCCTCTCTCTCAGCCAACAGCAGGGCTCAGCAGGATGGTCCAAATTCTGCAGCCCAGGGAGGAGTCAGGATCCCCAGGGGTGTTGAGGAGTCCTGGTGCTTCCCTGCCTGGGGGATCCTTGGGGCAGAGCTGGGGGGACCCAGGAGTGTTCATGTCTGTGCACCCCTTCCTTCTGTGGTGTGCTCAGGGTTGTGAGTGGTTTAGGATGGGGACATCTGTGCTCCTGGGAGATGACTGGGCTCAGGGGACTCTAAGAAGGGGGATGTCCATTGCCCTGAGGGGCAGTCATGGTCAGGAGTCTCTCAGGAGGGGGATGTCGGTGTCCCTGGGAGGTATTTGAGTTCTGGATGCCCTGGGATGGGGATGTTTGTGTCACTGGGTGAGACTCAGGGTCAGGAACCTCTCAGGAGGGAGATGTCTGGACCTGTGGGGAATGCCTGGGGTCAGAACTCCCTGGGAATGAGATGTCTGTGCCCCTGGGGAGTGCTTGGGGTCAGAACTCCCTGGGAATGGCACCACTGAGGGGTTCTGAGGATCAGAACTCCCTGGGAATGGGATGTCTGTCCCCGTGGGGTGCTCAGGGTGGCCATTGTCAGTGGCAGAGGTTTGTGGGGGTGACACTTTGAGGGTGTCCCAGTCCCGCAGTGCCAGGGTGGGAGCTGGGACGTGCTTGGCATGGGGTGCACAGCCCGGGCTGGTACGTGACTTTGAGCAGGGCTGGAGGAGGAGGGGGAGGAGGAGGAGGAAGCACAGCTGGGCACCGGGGCCCTTCCAGCCTGAACACAGCTGGGGCTGGGGGGCTGTGGGTTTTGGGGGACCCTGTGGGACCAGACACCTTTCCATGCCCTTGGCTGCTGAGCCCCAGCATCTCTGGACCTGCAGGAAGGGATGGGGATTCTCTGGGTTGTGCCCTGCTCCTGCCTTGCTTCTCTCCCTTCTCTGCTGCCCCTATCCAGGAGCTGGATGTGCCAAGGGCTTTGCCCCATTGATGCCAACAGCCATCAGGAAGGACCAGGAGCTGCCCTGGGAAGGAGCTGGCAGAGCAGCTGCCCTGGAAAGTTCCCTCCGAGCCAGCAAGGAAACCCCAGGCTTGCTGGAACATTTGTTCCCAATTAGGGTGGGGGATGCTCCTTGCTGAGCAGGCACTTTGTGGTTCCCCCGGCCGCAAGCTCTTTCCCACAAAATGCATTTTATTGCATGGATTTCCCATCCGGGTGCAGGATGTGACCTCATGGGTTGGGTTTAGGGGGGCAGAGGCTGGGGCAGCCCTGGGGTTTCACCCCTGTGCCTGTCCCAGCCCCACAGGGGGGCTGTAGTGTGAGTGTCCGAGCGCTGTGGTGTGAATGTCCGAGCATCACCCGCTGGACACTCACCCCCCCGAACCTCTCTGCTACCGAGACCGACTCTGCCGCCTGCAATTATTTCCCAGGGCGACAAATGATTAATTCTGCTCAGGAGCTGCGGCTTTCTGCAAACTCACCCGAGCAATTCCCTGGCAGGCTCCGCGCCGCCCCCCTCGCCCCGGGCAGGGAATGCTCCGTGCCAGGGAAAGTTTGAGTGAGATGTGGTTAAAAAAATCCCTGATGCCAGCTCCTGGGTGCTGCCCTTCTGCCGAGGGGCTTGAGGCTGCAAATGAGGCGTCCCAGCTGCCCACCCGACCTCACTGGGTGCCCAGGTCCCCGCACATTCCTCCAGGAACAAACATTCCAGCCTAAAGATGCATAAATTATCCCGGCCCTGACGGAGATGCAGGTGGGTAAACTGAGGCACGGCATCTCTCTGCCGGACCGAACTTGGCTGTGAGTGCTGTGCTGTGCTGGGAGGTCGGGTCTGGCTGCTCCCACCACCCTTTGGGGGCTGCCAAAATCCCTGGGTGCCTCCACCCACCTCGGCCTTGCAGCAAAAGGGTTTTGCATGACAAAGCCTCCTCTGGCTACCGGACCCCCGCCCGTGGCCCCCTCCCCGGGCAGCTGAAGCTGCCAAATACGAGGAATAACCATTCCAAGGGCATTCCCGTGCCATGGTGGGGACACCCCTCATTCTCTGGCGGGGTGCAGGGCAGCCAGCCCCAGCTGCTCCCCCACTTTTGCTGCATTGGGTTAACACCGTGCCCGGGCTGAGCGTACTCTTCTCGTGTGGGGTTTGCCAGCTGCCAGGAGGGAGGGACGGGGAGGGACGAGGAGCCTGCCAACACGGTAGTATCTTTTTTTTTTTTTTTTCCTCCCCTTCTTAATTAGGAGAAAGAATAAATATAAAAGGAGGAGGGAAAGGG
>VWZP01003935.1:372482-413689 GCA_013396995.1 Dicaeum eximium | reverse complement strand
TTCCCGAAACTTCCCTTCCCTTCCCGAAACTTCCCTTCCCAATGCCTCATACATCACCCCATCCCCCCCACACATGGGCTGGGATCTCCCCAGCCACATCCCCTCATGCAGGGATGGGAGACTTTTGGTGCTTTTATGGATTCTAAGCCCAGCTGGTGGTTTTTGCTTCCCCCTTGCAGGGCAGAGCATGGCCCCAGCCCTCCTGCTGCTGCTGCTCTGGGTGTTTGTTCCCACAGCGGTCCCAGAAGTGTTTGGCGCCGGAGATGGCACAGGTAACTCGGCATCATCGGCCACATTTCTGTCACTCCCCGTAGTGGGGGTCTCGGCGGGGCCCTCACACCAGTCCTGCTCACGGCTCCTCTCTTCTCCCACGCAGAGGACCTCAAGGCTCTGCAGGTCTCCATCCCACGGCACCCAGCTCTCGACGCTGTGCTGGCAGGCGACATCACCATCCCCTGCCTCATCACCTACCTTGGCCCCCAGCCCACTGCTGTCACAGGTGGCCGCCGGGCGGTCCTGGGAACCCCCCGGGTCAAGTGGACCTTCATTTCTGAGGGCAGGGAGGTGGAGATCTTGGTAGCTCGGGGGGACAGGGTGAAGGTGAGCGAGGACTATCGGTTCCGTGCCTCCCTGCCCATCTTTCACCGGCGCTACACCAACGCCTCCCTGCTGCTCACCGAGCTGCGCCCCAACGACTCGGGGATCTACCGCTGCGACGTGCAGCACGGCATCGAGGACGGCCACGACATCCTCCATGTCAAAGTCAAAGGTACTTCAAGGTGGGGAGCGGTGGGATTTGGGGCAGGTTGGGGCCCTCTCCTGGCTCAGCAAACGCTCCCCTGGGTGCATCTGCACCCACATGGGGGTGGGGGCTGCTGTGCAGGCCTTGCCCATGCCCACGTTTCCCCCCAGGGGTGGTGTTTCACTACCGTGAGGGCTCCATGCGCTACGCCTACACCTTTGCTGAGGCACAGGAAGCTTGTGCCCGGATCGGCGCCAGCATCGCCACCCCTGAGCAGCTCTACGCTGCCTACCTGGGGGGCTACGAGCAGTGTGACGCCGGCTGGATCGCTGACCAGACCGTCAGGTGGGCACCACACCCGCCAGCCTTTGTGCCCGTGGCCTCGCTCAGTCATTCCCCCGCGGGTCATCAGCCCTCACCTGTGCTTCCCTGCCTCAGGTACCCCATCCAGACACCCCGTGAGGCCTGTTACGGAGACATGAACGGCTTCCCTGGGGTGAGGAACTATGGAGTGGTGGACCCGGAGGACATGTATGATGTGTACTGCTACGCTGAGGACCTCCCAGGTGCCCGTGGTGCTGCCAAACACCTCTTGCCTTCCTCTGCTTTTGCTCTCACATTAACTTGCCCCTGTAACCTGTTGTAAACCCAAGTGAAAAAGCTGCCCTGAGCTGCCGGTGCTGTCTCTTCGGTGTGGGGATTTGCTGTGCTGCTTCCTAAAACATTCCTGGTTCGGTTTGGTGGGGTGTGGGGCTCTCCCTTGCAGCAGGCAGTGCCCAGGCTGGGGTGTGCCCACAGTGATCTGCCCCAGAGCAGCAGTACAATGTGTTAGGTGGTTTGGGGTTTGATTGTGCTGTGCTTTGCATGAAATGCAGGGCTGCATGTGCATGGGGGTGGCTGGTCCCTCCTTTGGGTCCTGACGGGGCTCCCCACTGGTGGTGGCAGCTGCTGTGGAGTCGGTTGGGTGGTGCCAGGCAGGTGGCAGGGATGAGGGACATGTCCCTTGTGTGCAGGGGACAATGCACTGGGACAGGGAGATGGGTGCAGTTGTGGGGGTTGGTGCATGCTGTATTTTGGGCCCTCCTCAGCGTGAAACCTCACCACAGAGTTCACTGGGCTTGCAATTTCCTTAGAAATGTCCCACACATGGATTGCTCTGTGCAGAGCGTGGACCTGCTCCTCTGCAGTCCCGTTCATGGTGCCTCAAAGTCTCAGGTCTGTTTGCAAGGGCAGGAATCGATCCCACGTGGCGTGAGAGCTCCAGCTGTGCCTGCGCTGTGGCTTTCTGTGCGTGTGCAGGAAGGCAGGGAAACAGGCAGGGGAACAGGCAGGGATGCAGGCAGGGGAACAGGCAGGGATGCAGGCAGGGATACAGGCAGGGAAGCAGGCAGGGATACAGGCAGGAAAACAGGCAGGGGAGCAGGCAGGGAAGCAGGCAGGGATGCAGGCAGGGATGCAGGCAGGGATACAGGCAGGAAAACAGGCAGGGGAGCAGGCAGGGATGCAGGCAGGGAAACAGGCAGGGATGCAGGCAGGGGAGCAGGCAGGGATGCAGGCAGGGATGTAGGCAGGGATGCANGATACAGGCAGGGGAGCAGGCAGGGAAGCACTCAGGAAGGCAGGCCTCCTCCAGCCCCTGGTGTGCCTCCACACACTGGAGTCTCCATCTCCACGCCAGCTCCTGATGTCATGCAGAGAGCGGAGGAGGTGAGGGGGCTCCTGCAGCCCACGCCCCACTCCCCAGCTCTGACTCCCGTCTCTTCCTCTCTTCTCAGGGGAGATCTTTCTGGAGACGGCCCCGGACAGGTTCACGCTGGAGGAGGCGGCGCAGCACTGCCGGGCTGTGGGCGCGGAGCTGGCGAGCCCGGGACAGCTCTACGCAGCCTGGAACGCGGGGCTGGACGCCTGCAGCCCCGGCTGGCTGGCTGACGGCAGCGTCCGCTACCCCATCGTCACCCCCCGGGAGCGCTGCGGTGGGGCTCTGCCGGGCGTCAAAACCATCTTCCTCTTCCGCAACCAGACGGGATTCCCCGATGCCCAGAGCAGATACGATGCGTACTGCTTCCGAGGTAAAGAGAGGCACCCCGGCCCGCAGATGCTCCCAAGCAGGGACCAGAGGGAGGCTTCGGGGAGGCTCCGGGCAGGGCTGCGTGTCCCTGATGGATGCGCTGGGTGCAGCAGAGCCGGGGTGTCCTGCAGGGCTGGGCTTGTGTTGGGATCCCTGCGTGTTCTCCGTGCCGGCGCGGCGCTGTCGGGGCACAGCAGGGATGGTCGGTACCGTCTGAGCCTGCTGGGCTAGGATAGAGATGCCTTGCATGGCGATAGACCGTGACACGGGAGGCATAACCTGCATGGTCCTGACACTGCATGCTGACACCTCTGGACAGAGCAGGGATGCTCTGCATGGTCCCAGCAGTGCATGCTGACACACTGTGGCACAGTAGGGATGCCCTGCATGTCCTCAGTACTTGGTGACACTTTACTGTGACAGAACAGGGATATCCTGCACTGCACCGTCGCTCTGCATGAGCTCCGTGGGCATGGCTCCAGGAGGGTCCATCCCCCAGGGCTGCTGGCCTGGGGAGCACCCCGGGGTCCCTGGGGCTGTGGGACACAGCCTGCCAGGCTGGTTTGGGGCCGTACCTCCTGCAGTGGGCAGGAAGGAGACCTGTGGGAAGTGGCAAGGCACTGCCTGTGAGCGATGAGGCACGACAGAGGCTGGCAGGCTTAACGGGCACAGAAGGAAGAAGAGCTGTCTCTCCAGTCCTCCTGCCTGATCCCAGATCTCCGTGGATCTGCTCAGGGCCATGGGGGCTCACAGTATGGGGATGCTGTGCATCTCTGGGCCCCAGTTTTGCCATCTCTCAGCAGGGAAAGCCATGGGTTAGGTAGGATGGACCCGTCCCATGATTTCACAACCCCTGTAACCCACTAACTACCCATGCATGTCTGCCCTCCCCGGGGTGGGGATGGGGGTGTAGAGAAGGATCCCCACAGAGAGGACAATGCAGGGTTTAGGATCTGGCCCCACCATGTGCTGCCAAGCCCCACAGCTCCTGCTGGGGCTGTTGGCTGTGCCAGCTCTGCCAGCACCTGGGAGGGCCTGATCCTCTCCCATGCTGACCCTGTCTAGAAGGGGAAGGGGAGGCTGAGGAGAGCTGGGTCCCTACTGGGGTGACAAGGCTCCAGGCCTGCTCTGGGGTAAGGTCATCTCTGACTGCTGTGGAGCCAGGACAGTGCAGTAATATCCCACTTTCTTTCTGCCCACAGAAGGGACAAACTCTTTCCCTGAGGCTGCAGGAAAATACCAAGCCCAAGAGCCCGAGGAGAATCTCCTCCAGGAGATTGTCACAGTGGCAGAAAAGCTGGAGGAGCTGCAGCTGCCCAGAGCGCAAGTGGAGATTGAGTCGCGAGGGGCGATTTACGCCGTCCCTTTCTTTGAGGACACTGATCTGGGAAAGCCGAGCCAGTCCCCTGAAGACGCACTGGGGCCAGGGGCACAGCACCCCCCACTAGCTACCTCCATGTCCTCAGGTCACCCCACCTCTGCCTCCCCTTTCCCCACAGCCCTGGCCATCCCCAAGGCAGGTGTCCCCCTTAACTGTGGTGCTAAGCTGGGGAGCCCATCCCCTGCAGAGGAGAACGGGGTTGAGCAGCTGCTGTGGTGGTGCCAGGGCTGGGAAACAGAGAGCAGCCACAGAACGGAGGCACTAGGGTCACAAGGAGAGGTCAGAGGCACCTGAGGGTGCCTGGGTCACCCCAGTTGTCCCCGTCCTTCCCGCGGAGGCAGCACCCGTGGCCGGGGCACCAGTGTCTTGCTGTAGGGCTGTGCAGTGGCATGGGGACATCTGCGTGTCCCTTGGCTGGAGTCCAGCGTGCAGGGTCTATGCTGGAGCAGGGTTTAGCAGCACAAGGAGCTGGAGAAGGGAGCTGGCAGCTGGAGGTGCAGCGGTGAGGGGCTGAGCATGGCTCCCAGCGCAGGAAAGCTGGGGCTGGGCTTGGCAGTGGCCAGGCCAGAGCTCAGTGAACCGTGCAGGTTCACAGGGGACAGAGTGACACGGGCTCGGGGTCACTTCCAACTCCCTGCACACGTTTGTGCGAGCAAATGCCGGTGCCGCAGCCCTGTGCTCTGGCTGGCTCCCGGCGCCGGCCTCTCACTGCCTTTCTGCCTTGCCCTTTGCAGAGGAGGAACAGGGAGCAGCGCCGGGCAGGGGCTCTGGCAGCACATCGGCGGAGAGCCCGGGCGGAGGGCGAGATCCCAGCCAGCCCACGGAGCCAGAGGGACGCGCTGGTGCTCCAGCAGGTGACACGGAACCTCCCGAGGGCTTTCCTCGTCCGCCCAGCCCCGTCGCCCCCACACAGCGCCCAGACCGTCCGCGGGACGCCTTGGGGCGGCCGGCGCACCCTGCCAGCCCTGGGGCACCTGGGCACCGTATGACATCGCCAACCAGTACCGCTTCTGCCACCTCGACAGACAGCCGAGAGCCTGGTGGGACCTCCAGCGGGCACAAGTCCGGCGGGGCGAGCACCCCCCTTTCTGCCGCTGAAGACGCCGAGCTCTCCGGAGACGTGGTCGAAAGCCCCGGGGCGTCCCCGCTGCCTCCTGCGCCCTCGCAGACGCCCGAGGAGGGAGAGGAGCAGTCGGGAGCCACGTGGCCCCCCTCGCCCGTGGTCCCGGGGGACGGGAGCAGTGTCCTCGCAGTGACACCTTGGCACGCAGAGATGCCCGGCAGCAGCAGCGCTCCGGCCCTGGGAGGAGAGGAGGCTGCTCCGCCGGGCGCTGACCGCGGGATGCCTGCTGCAGCTTCCGAGGAAGAGGAGGAGGAGGAAGAAGAGCAACCCGCTCCCTCCATGGCAACCGTGGAGGGTTTCCTTACAGCCGTTCCTGGAGAAGCAGGTGGGACTCGCAGGGATGGCCTCACCTCTCCCTGTACTGACACGTCCGGGGTGGTTCTGCCGGGGACCCCCCTGGGGAACCCAGCCCCCAGCACGGCTGTGCCCCTGCCCACCGAGCGGGCCAGCGTCGGGGCGGGTGCCTGCTTGGCCCAGGGTCCCTGCCGTGCCACCCTTGCCCTCGGGGCAGCCGTCCTGGCTGCTGTCTGGCACTAGAGATAGCCAACACCTTTCCTCCACACTGTGCTTCCCTCTGTCTGTCTGTTTGTCCATGTCTCCTCTTCCTCTCTCTTTCTCTCTCTCTCTCTCCTCCTCAGCTGGGTAAGGGAAGGTTACAGGTCTGGAGAAGCACATATTTGTCAAACAAATTGGTCTGATCTCTGCATGCACTTAAATCTCTTCTACTTCTGTGAAGTGTTTTAATGACTGTTTCCATGAAAAAGCCCAATAAGCAAAAGGCGGCCCCAGTCCCTGCTCTGACTAACTGTGGTACTAATAAAGGGAATTAAAAGCTTTGTAGAACAAGCATTTCGGCAAGCTCTTCCCTTCATCCTTGCGCCTGCTGCCCGTGCGCCTCTCCCACTGACGAACTAATCCCCCAATCCTGGCCCCGAGAGTCCCTGGGAATGGGGTGGATGGGACACCTGTGAGGTCTGGGAGGGGTATGGCTGCTTTACACCCTCCACGTGGCCCCCCCAGCACTGCTCTGGGAGGAGGGATGAGGGCTGGACGCTGCATGGCATGAGCAGGGGCAGACATGGAGGACACTGCTGGGTCTTGGGGAGACCACCAAGACCACCCTGCCTTGTGCAGCTCTCAGTGGCCAAGCACCTTGAAGTCACTGCAGTCCCCTGTGGACCACATCCCCCAGCCCTCCCACATGGGGGCTGAGATGGGTGAGCAGAGGGAACACGACCTGCTGTGGGGGGGTGGGTGTCACCCACCAGCCCCACTCTGGCCCCCTCAGGATGATCCCAGCTCTGATGCTCATCCTGCAGCAAATCCCCTGCCACCTCTGCCCCATCCCACTCCCTGCAAAGGAATCTGCAGCAGAGGGGACCATATGGGGTCCCTGCCCCCAGCCCCATCTGGCAGTGCCCTGCCCAGTCCTGTGGCACAAAGGCTCTGTGGGGGGAGGCCAAACCCCTCGGGATGGCTGCCTTTGCCTTGGCAGGGAGAGATGCTCAGGAAGAGCCAGCCATGTGACATCAGGGCCCTCAATCACTCATCCTGTTCCCTGCCTCGGGCTGCTGGGGATGAGCTGTACATCCCGAGCGAGCCGCTGGCACCTCGTGGGGAGGTGACGCTCCCTGGGGATGGGTGAGGGATCACCCTTGTCACATCTCCACCGAGCATCACCTTGTCACGTCTCCACCGAGCCAAGTGCCATAAAATGGGGCATCATGAGGCTGGAGTGGGTCAAGGACTTTGAGTCTCTGCTCTGCCGGTGCTGGCAGCAGCCCTTCATCACGCTCTTGAGCTGGGCTGGGAGGACACGATATGCTCTGGGTGCATTAATGGGTTTGTGGGGAAGGTGCCGGCTGAGTTATCAGCCTTGGCCAGGCTGGAAGTGACACCAAAGGGACAGGGGTGCAGTCATCCTGCTGCCAGGCCAAGGACACGTGGCCGAGATGTGCCAAAAGGTTTATTTTCTGCACGCTTCCCTCCCAAAACACAATTGCTGCATCACTCCAGGAAAAGCAGGAGCCGGCCCTGGGCAGAGGGAATGGGCCAGGGGCTGGCAATGAGCCCAGTGATGGGGAGATAAGAGCACCCAGCTCTCATCTCTGTGCTCTAGGGGGAGGCCAAACCCCCAGATCTGACCAGCTCTGGGCCAGGGCTGCTGAGCTGTTCACACCAAATGGTGGAAAGGCAGCGTGGGATGGCTGTGGGCACACCATGGTGCCCCTGAGACCTTCACCTGCCCCAGAGCTGGTGGCCTCAGGAGCCAGCTCAGAGACCTGGTTGCTGTGGGACCCTGCAGGGATGAGGCTGTGGCACTGCTGGGCACTGAGGAGGTCCCTGAGCTCTGAGGTGAGGACGGCTGCGTGTGCCTTGCAGGTGGCTGTGTCCCCAACCCCTGCCTGAACGGAGGGACCTGCGTGGAGGACGGCGCCCACCTCACCTGTTTGTGCCTGCCTGGCTACGGAGGCAGCAGCTGTGAAAGACGTGAGTCCCCTGGCTCACCGTGGCCACACTGGATTGTCCCTGCCCAGCTCCTGCTGCTGTCTCGGCTGCTGAACCAACAGCCAGGAGACAGAAATGAGGGGAAATCAGGAGTCTGGGGTGAGGTGGGCTCCGTCACCCTGACCCTCTCCTCTCTCCCCCGACTCTCTGATGTGGCTCAGCACTGCAGAGGTGCAGCCCTGGCTGGGACAGCTTCCAGGGAGCCTGCTACAAGCACTTCTCCACCCGGAGGAGCTGGGAGGACGCGGAGACCCAGTGCAGGCACTACGGGGGGCACCTGGCCACCATCCTGACCCCCGAAGAGCAGGACTTCATCAACGGTATGTGACAATGCTGCATGCCTCCACCTGTGCCCAGGGACCTTCAGGACTGGGCTGGAGGTTTTAAACAAGCAGCAAAGAGCCAAGGTGGAGTCCAGCCCTGCAGGGCTGGTGGATGGGGGAATGGAGATGTGGACAGAAGATGGATGGGTACACGCAGAGACATGGCAGCAGACAGGTTCAGCCCTGGGCTGCTCACAAGGAGAAAGACATTGAGGGGCTGGAATGTGTCCAGAGAAGGGAACAGAGCTGGGGAAGGGGCTGGAGCACCAGGAGAACCTGAGAGAGCTGGAGCAGGGGGAGGCTCAGCCTGAAGAAAAGGAGGCTCAGGGGGAACCTTCTCACTTTCTACAATTCCCTAAAAGGAGAGTGGAGTCACTTAGGGGTTGGGCTCTGCTCCCAGGGAAAAAAGGACAGGACCAGAAGAAGTGGCCTCAAGTTGCACCAGGGGAGGGTTAGGTTGGATATTGGGGAAATTCCTTAATGGACATGGTGGCCAGGCACTGGCACAGGCTGCCCAGGTGAGTCACCATTGCTGAAGGGATTTAAGAGACTTGTGGATGTGGCACTTGGGGACAGTGGTGCCTTTGGCTGGCTCCCAGGGAAAAAAGGACAGGACCAGAAGAAGTGGCCTCAAGTTGCACCAGGGGAGGGTTAGGTTGGATATTGGGGAAATTCCTTAATGGACATGGTGGCCAGGCACTGGCACAGGCTGCCCAGGTGAGTCACCATTGCTGAAGGGATTTAAGAGACTTGTGGATGTGGCACTTGGGGACAGTGGTGCCTTTGGCTGGGGTGGAATGGTTGGACTCAATGATCTTGCAGGCCTTTCCCAACAAAATTCCATGATCCAGTGATGTGTGGACAGACCAGCAGAGGGTTGGATGTGTGCAAGTAAATTTGGAGGCAAAGCCATAACCTACCTGAAATGAGCCTTGGAGGGATGGGGGGAAGGCAGAGGGAGGCAGAGCAGGGGACAAGTGCTGTGGGAATGGGTCAGAGAGCAAAGAGGCCTGAAGGAACATGAGGGTGAAGGAGGAAGGGGCAGGGAGACCTCACAGGAAGCTGCAGAGACACGAATGGACAGGCAGGGAGCTACAGGGCCTGACAGGGACTGGCTGGACCAGAAAAAGGACTGGTAGAGCCAGGTGGGGACTGATGCAGACAGGTGGGGACTTGCAGGGACAGGCGGGGACCTGCAGGGACAGGCGGGACTGGCAAGGACCTACAGAAACAGGTGTGGACCGGCAGAGACTGGCGGGGACACGTGGGGACCTGCAGGGCCACTTAGGGACCAGCAGAACGAGGTGGGGACAAGCGGGGACAGGTGGGGACCAACGGGGAGACGCCGGGACCTGCAGGGACAGGTGACAACCCGCAGGGCCAGGCAGGGACTAGCAGGGCCATGTGGGGACCAGGGGGAACAGGCGGGGACTTGCAGGGACACGTAGGGACAGGTGGGGNTGGCCCTGTCCCACCTCTCCGGGGGTGAGGGGTAAAGGGGTTCCCCGATGTCCCTTTCGGGGGTCCCCTTGTCCCCAAACCTCCCAGCACCTTCCTGCTGCAGGGTGAGGGACACCCCCACCTCCCACTCACCAGGTCCCAAATCTCCCCGAACTCAGCACCTGTCCAGCCCCCCCCGACAGGTGGCACCTGGATGTGTCCCTGTCTCCAACACACCTCATGTCCCCCAGACCAGTACAGGGAATACCAGTGGATCGGCCTGAACGACCGGACCATCGAGGGGGATTTCCAGTGGTCTGATGGGAGCCCCTTGGTAAGTGGGGCTGCCAAGCCTGTGTGCCCTCGCAGGGGACACCACCCTGCCCGGCACCTCTTTATCCTTCTCCAGCCCCGGGGTCTGGCCCTGGAGCCAGGCTTTGAAGCTCCCAAACAAGAGCCACTTGCCTTATCTGGCTGAACATCCTCAGGGGACCCAGACCCTGGGATTTGGGGTCCCGAGGCCATGCCAAGGGGCGTGGAGGTGGGACCTCATTCCTGACGGGGCTGTCACAGCCAGGAGGGCGCAGATGGGTGTGTGCTGGTGCAGGGCACCCCCAACACCTACGGGGTGTGCTGGGCTGCCCCGTGCACCCCGTCCCGCCTGTTCCTCCAGCTCTATGAGAACTGGCACCCCGGGCAGCCCGACAGCTACTTCCTCTCCGGGGAGAACTGCGTGGTCATCGTGTGGCACGATGGGGGCCAGTGGAGCGACGTGCCCTGCAACTACCACCTCTCCTACACCTGCAAAATGGGGCTGGGTAAGCTGTGCTGCCCCTCCACCCCAAAGAGGGGCTTCACCACCACCTCCACAGCAGGGAAAAAACAAGTCCTGTGCGTGGGACCCTCAGACTGTCTGGGTTTTATGGGGTTTGCTCGGGGCAGGGGGGCCCTCCACGGCTGACTGCAATGAGCTGACCCCTCCTGCAGTGCAGTGTGGGCCTCCCCCCGCCCTCAGCAACGCCCGTGCCTTTGGCAAACCAAAGCAGCGCTACGAGATCGGCTCCACGGCGCGCTACCAGTGCCGGCACGGCTTCGCCCCGCGCCGCTCGCCCGTCATCCGCTGTCAGGAGGATGGCACGTGGGAGCCACCCCAGCTGGCCTGTCGCCCTGGTGAGTGACAGCTCCCCCGGTCCCCCCAGAACCTGCCCGTGGTGATTTCCCTTCATCTGGGACTTCGTGTGTCCCCGCAGGCCTGGCTCAGCCACCCAACAAGTGAGCGAGTCCCTGGGGTAGCAGCCACCACATCCCCAAGCCCTGGAGCTGGTGTGGATGGGGACAGCACTGGGACCCCGGCACGGACCCTGACGTGGCATGAAACCTCGCTGTTGGGTGTCTGCCCCCTTGTTTGTTTTATATCTGTACGAAGAAATCCTAATAATTAAAGACCCCCTTGAAAGGAACCGACGGTGACCCAAAATGCAGCACAACAGGAGTTTTGTTCCCAGAGTCACAACGGAGTTGAAATCAAGGGGGACACCATGGGCAGGGGATGGCAGTAACATGCCAGCATCACCTCCAGCCATTTTCTCCCACCTCTACCCCAAGGGTCTTCATCCTAGTGGGGGTTGACATGGGGACATCCAAGCTCTGCTGCAGCTCAGCCCCCATCCTGAGGTATGGGAGGGCTTCTGCACTTCCCTGGCAGAAGCTGCTGCTGCAGGCTTGGAGTGGGTGGGTGTTGCCCAAACCCCTTCTCTGTGCTCCTGTGGATATTAAAACCAGTAAACAGATGGCACAGAATGGTGACCTGGTTATTTGAGGGAGCCTGGCACAGGGTTGGGACTGGCAGGGCTGCACAGCCCCAAAGCATGAAGCGTGGCAGCAGTGGAGAGCCTGGGCACAGAGACATTCCCAGAAGCCACAGAAACAAGGAGAGACAATCCAAAGTGCCCCCACATCTCAGCAGCACTGGGAACCAGTCAGGGCTTGGGATGGGTCATTGCTCCCAGCAAATACATGGGGCTGGCAGAGCACATCACTAGTGCCAGAGCATCTCCCCATGCTGTTATTCCCCCTGCACTGTGCCAGATCCACAGCTTTTTATAGCTGTCCTGGGCCATGTTGAACAGCAGCACCATAAAACCCTTAAGTGAAGTGGCTGGAACACAGATAACCCCCAGACAGGGCTCTGGGGATAAAGTCCCTGTCGAATTCCCCTCATGGAGAGGCCAGACGGTCCCAGGGGAAGGAGCCAGGCAAGCGTGTGCCTTTGCCATACAGTTTTGCTGTTGCTTTATTAATTGAGAAGGCAACACGCCATTAGTCACACTCGTTAATACCCAGCCCAAGTCCTCTGCACTTGCACCAGAGTCACCAGCCAGAGTCCTCACGGCTGTGGGGAGTGAGGATGGGGTGAGGGATTCACCAGGGTTGGGGAATGTGCCTTGCTGTCTGCTAGGGGGCTGGATTAGACCCCCCCTTCCTGGTCCAGCGTGGGTCTGGCTTCTCCAGTATGTCCCAAACACTCCACAAGGCTCACAGCAGGCTGGGACATCAGGGGATGCACCAAGAACCCCCATCCAGCTCTACCCCTTTACCAGAGGATGCACGACCCACCCAAAATCGCTGGGAGCCCACCCCTCCTACCCTCAAGCTTTCCGCCCAGGTGATGAGGACTGGTGTCCCCTCTGCTCAGCCCAGCTCTCCTCCCGGAGTCCTCACTTCCCCACGAAGCAGTAGGTGCCATAGGTCCTCATCTCCTTGCTGGGGAAGCCGAAGCTGCGAACGCCAGGGTCGGGCAGGCCCCCGCAGCGCTCGCGGGGGGTGGTGATGGGGTAGCGGACGCTGCCGTCCGCCAGCCACCCCCCGTCACAGCGATCCAGCTGCGAAAACTTCCAGGCTGAGTAGAGCTGGCCCACCTTGGCAATGGCAGCCCCGTGGTTGCGACACGCCTGCCCGGCCTCCTTGAAGTTCAGGTGGCCCCGGATGAAGTAGACCTGGCCTAGGGGATGGAGGGGGACGCTGCAGGTGAGCAGCTTTCCTGCCCTGGGGTGGCAAATGCGGGTGGGCAGCAGGGCTCGGTGATGCTGTGAGAAGGACGGGGGACTGCAGCGCTACCTTGAAGAGCAGAGGTGAAGCAGAAAGCGTCAAATCGGTCCTTCTGCTTGTCCCTGGCACCATAGGTCCGGACCCCGGGCAGGAGGAGGCGGCCACCGCACGGCTCCCGCGAGTTGATGATGGGGTAGTGGACGGTCCCGTCAAGGATCCAGCCAGCATTGCACCAGTCCAGACCCTCCGTCCAGGCTGTGGGGCAAGAGGCAGCTCAGCAATGGCACTTCCCTCCTCCTCATACCCAGACAGGCATGGTTTTGGGCTGAAGAGGAATTTTTTTTGAATGCTTCACCTTTGTACAGCTGCTGGTAGGTGGCGAGGCGGGAGTCCTGCTGCTCGCAGGCTCGCTTGGCTTCGTGGTAGTTGAATTTGTAGCGCCCATTGCTGGGCTGGTAAGGGAAGACGACGCCTGGAGGGACAAGGACAGGGTGAGGGCAACGCTCTCCCCAGCGAGGCTTTTACTTTATGTCTGTCCCTGGGGATTCAGTGCTGAATTTTAGGCTGGGGAACAGGGCGATGCAATGGGGGACATGGGTGGAGGCAGAGAGCCACACACCTCCATTCCAGCTGAGGGTTTCCCTCCTACCACATAGCCCAAGGATGTATCCCAACCTCACCCTCAAGGTGCAGCGTGAGTGAGATGCTCTCATCCTCCAGCCCGTTAACGAGCTGGCAGCGGTACCGCCCCTCGTCCTCCAGCGCCACATCGGTGATGGTGAGCGAGGCGTCGTAGCGGTGGCTGTGCCGCAGGCGCACCCGTGGGCTCAGCGGCCCGTAGTTCTTGTGGTACAGCCCGTTGGTGATGATGATGATGTTCTCCCGGTAGTTGGCTGGCTCCACCTTGCTCCACTTCACGCGGTAGTTGTGAGGCAGGGCGCGCAGCACGCAGGGCAGGGTGGCCGTGGCACCGCGCTGCGTGTGCACCGTGGGGTGGAGGGGCTCCAGCAGGTACTGCAGTCGCAGTGGGGCTGCCGCCCCCCGGGCAGCCTCAGCACCCTCCCTCCGACACCTCCCCGAGCACCCTCAACCCTCACCAGCATCTGATGAGTTCTATCATCCATCCTGCCTCCTCTTCCTCTCTCCTGCACCTTCAGGAGGCACAGCTCAGCTCCTGCCCTGGCTGGACCCGCCCAGCATCACCTCCCCTCTCCAGCACCAACTCCAAAGAGCAGTGCCCAGTCCTCCCTGCAGGCCCTGCTCTCTACACAGGCTCCACACGCTGCCCCTCAGGCCCTGATCCTTACCAGGCTCCCTGTCCTCCTGCCAGGCCCTGCTCCCTACCTGGGGTCCCCGTTGGCCGCTGGAAGATGCTGGACGCTGGGGGTGCTGCCAGGAGCCAGAGGCAGCCGAGCAGGAGCAGCCGGTGCATCCTTAGAGCTGGGGGCAGGACGGTGCCTGGGGGGAGCGCAGGGGTCAGGGACCTGCAGTGGGACACACCCCAGCTTTGGTGGGGCTGGAGGATGTGGCCCTGCTCTGCGGGGGCTCACTCCTGTGCAGAGGGGAAATCTCTTGCAGGACACCGACCCCACAGACTGTGCCAGCCCTCCCTCCTGGCACCCCCCAGGCTCTTACCGTCCCCAGCCATGTCCTTCGGGGAGCCGCTGTGCCCATCCAACGCCCCCAGCCCACGTGCTGCCCCAGCTGCTGCTGCTGCTGCTTCCCTTCTCCGTCATAAACACCCCGTGGTGGGGCCGAGGGTCCTGGGAAGGCCGGACCTGCGCCACGAGGCTCCTGGGAAGAGGTGACACGGGGACACAGGGACAGGGGAGGTGGCGAGCAGGTGCTCCCAGCCAGCCCCTTCCCTGTCACCGTCCTGGGGCAGGCGGTGTCCTCGCAGCCCCGTGGCCCCGCAGGCCCTTGCTGCCTGCTCCCATGCCTGCCGTGCCCTTGCTCCCTGCCCTGCCCTGTCACTGTCTCTTCCTGCTTTCTTCTCAGTTTTTTTTTTCCCCTCCAACACCTCCCCGAGGAGCGCACAGGGAGGAGGAAGCACAATTTCCCATTGTGAGTATCTTTCTCTTTATTGTTCTGCTCGGCAAAACACAGTGTGCCAGGATAACAAACATCCCTTTATCTGCAGGCCACAGCTTTGGGAATTCAGGGAAAAGGACAGTTCTGCATTGGGCTCCAGCAGCCTCTTGGGCTGGCAAAGGCCCCCTCAGTATCAGCCCCCAGTGCTGGGACGGTGCTCTCTGATCTCACAGACAGCAGGGCAATGGTTCATTTGATTCCCCTCTCCCTGTCCCTGACAAAGGGATGATGTTCCCATCCCTTGAGGCTCTGGAGGGTTGTGCAAGGGAGGTGCCCCACCACTCAAGTCCCACTGGACTTATCCTGCCCTCCAAAAAGGCATCAGAGAGGCTTCCCCATCATCACCTCGGGCCGGGATGCTGCTGGGAGAAAAACACAAGCACACAATGGGGCTGTGTTCTGGGCTCCTGCAACTTCTTCCTCCTCCAGGGTCAGTCTCCAAGGGTGAAGGAAGCTCTTCTCAAGGGAAGCACGAGAGAAGTGACTGTCCCCAACACCATCCTGACCTCACCATGGCATGCACAGCACAGCAAACAGACCCCTGGGGAAAAAGGCATCTGGGTGCATGTTAAGTCCCCAGGCCCTCATCCCCCACCTGCTCCCCCTGCTTCCAGCAGCAGCTGGGGGTACTCACAGGGCTTCCAGCTTCCTTTCAAGGAGGAGCATCAATTTTGATGCCAGCAGGCTGAACTGGAAGCCTTCTTCCAGCTGAGAATGGCCAGAGCTTTGGCTCATTGCAATGAGCAAAAGGTGCCCATAGCTTTGCTCTCCCTGGGCTGAGGGAGGCTAAACTGGAGCAGCAGCACTGCAAGCTCCTCCCTCGCAGCTCCCCACGGTTTTCAGGTGGGTCCAAGGCTCTTCAGAGAGTCTGTCATCTCCCTCCCTCACACTTCCTGTGCCCACGGCTGCAGAAGCAGATCCTGTTCTCCCCCAGCAGCAGCTCTGGGCTTCTTGGCTGGAGGATGTTGATTCCCAGCTCTGTGCTACCACAAACGAGCTGAGTGTTTCTCACATTTTTCCTGAGTGAAGGCACCAGCTACAGTCCCCAGCCCTCACAAAACCACAGCCCAAAGCAGAACACTTGCAGGGGCTCCCATAAGTGACTCACCTCCTTCCCCATCCTGTTGGCATCAGGGCATGACCCCAGCCCACCACTGCTTATCTGAGTTCAGAGTTTGGCCCAGTGGTGTGGAAAGGAGTCACCCAAGTCACTTCCCATACACACTCTGTGTTACTTCTCTGCTCATTGCCTCTTCTTCTCCCTTTTTGGGATCTGCACCCACTCTACAAACACCTCTGCAGAAGCAGAGGCAGCCAAAGAAAAGCCAAGGAACCCCTTGTGCTCAGCTCCCCCAGCTCTTAGCGTGGGCTCTATCAGGAGCCTCTGACTCTGCTCCTTGGCCTTGTTTTTCAAAGCCCAGGGTCTCCTTCTCCCCTCTCAGGCCCACAGGAAACCTCATCCCCAAAGCCCCCCAGAAGGTTTTCCCTTCTGACCAGGGAATTTGAGCCTAGCTTTGTGGGACTTTGCTGACCCAGCACCTCCACAGCAGGTCAGCCCCACCACACTTGTGCATCACCCTGCACTTTCTCTGCCTGACCCAGCCCCCAAATCCACCGTGTTTCTACAATGCAGAGGCTGAAACCTCTTGCATCGCCCCCCTTCACCCCCCNCCCCACACTTCCCAGCACAGCGGCCGGAGCCACCTGAAGTGGCACCGCCGGGTGTGGAGGTGTGCCAGGGCATCCAACCCCGAGTTTCCGTGTTGGCAGCGCTGTCCCGCTCCCGGCAGTCCCTTCGAGGTGCGGGAGACGGGGCAGGACCCGACAGCCGCCCTGGCAGGCGGAGTTTGCAGTCCCACAGTGGCTCTCCTCATGCACCCCGTTTGCAGGGGTTCCCCTGCCCTGGCTGCCCCCCGACATGCCTGAGCACACAGCTGCCTCCAGGCTCCGGCTCTCCGGGCTGTGCTTCCTCCTCCAAATCCTCAACATCCTCCTCTTCGCCGTGTTTGTGCGGTACAGCCCCGAGAGCAGCCCGGGCCGGTGCCCCCCGCAGCTGAACTGCAGCCGGAGCCAGGATTCGGGTTTCCAGCAGCCCCGTGAGTATCCCCGCACCCCTGGGTGCAGAAGAGCCGTTCTGCTGAGGGGGTGGCACGGGTGTCACCGTGCTCAGTTCCGGCTGCAAATCTGTCACAGACTCCAGAGTTAAGCAGAGAGGGAACATCAAGCTGCAGGGTTGGGGTACTGTGCATCCCAGAGGGGGTAAAGCAGACATGCTGCAAGGATTTCTGAAATGCTTGGACAGAGCCAGCCCCAAAAGACGGATGTTTGGGTCTAGGACACGTGTTACAGCAGTGGAGTTCAGAAGGGATCACCGAGTGTAGTGAAAAATTAGGGATCATCTTCTCCATGCCTGGTAGGGAGCACAGCAGCTGCTCCTGGTGCTTTAGCTGCAAAGTTTCCCACTGACCAGCTGAGTTTGCAGTGCCTGGGGATTTACACCGAGCTCCTTCCACTGAGGATTTGGCTCCCTGGGTGCTACCACAGGGTCCGATGGGGGGCTGGGGGTCTGCCCTGCTGGGAGCATCCTACTGCACGTTGGGCATCACTGCAGAACTCCTGCTGAAATAAGGGGTTACCCCCTGCTTTTCTGAGCCAAAGTCAAGGTGGTCAATGGGAGAGGAGCTTCAGAGTGCCCTGGCCGAGAGAGGGGAGTGAGTGGAGCTGCTGGGCAGGGAGCTGGCAGCTGGCAGGTTTTCCCAGTTTTACCTGCCCACGTAACCCCACCCAGGCAGTGACTCATGGAGAAGGCTGGGCCACAGCTGCCAGGTGAAGGGGTGCAAAGGACATTTAGCCCAAGCAAGAATCAAGCCCCCCATTTGGTTTGCCACCAAATGGTACCAGACTAATCCCAATTCTGTGCTCATCCTTCCTTTCTCCTCATCCTGTGAATTGGGGCATGATGCTTTCAGGGGCAGCAGTGAGGTCCCAGGGGTGCTGATGTCTCAGACCCACCTTCATGCTGGTCTAGTGGGTGCAGACAGCTCTTGGCCACCCCAGGAGGTTTCTGAGCTGTGGGCTGAACTGTGTGAGTGTCCTGAGATATCTGGACAGGGCGGTTGCAGATGGGGTGGCCGGGAGCTGCTGCAAAGGGTCACATCAGGCAGGGATGGCTTTACCTGTCACTGGCACTCCCCGTGACAGATCTCCAAGGAAGATCATCCACCATGGTTCCAGACACACACCAAGTGGAGTGAGCCTTCAGCTCCCCAGAGCCTGTTAGAGTAGGGGGTGTCTTAGTCCTGTCGTAGTCCCCTCGGGGACCAGCAGGCAGGAGGGTGGCTACCTGCCCTCAGCACCTCCAGACCCATCCTTGTGCCTCTCCTCCACCAGGTTTCCAGGATGTCCACATCCAACTGCTCCTCAGCTTTGGACTCCTGGTGGCATTCCTCGGCTGCTATGGGCCAGGCAGTGTGGCCATCATCATCCTCATCATAGCCTTTGCCATCCAGTGGGCTCTTTTGATCCAGGGGATTTTTTACTTCTTCCTCAATGGCAAAATTTATGTGAGAGCTCAGAGGTAAGGCAGGAGGGAGCTGCTGCTGCCCAGACAGCTCATCCCAGCCCAGCCCTGGCACACTGGCTCCCTCCTCTGTAAAACTCATGGCTCTGCTTTGGAGGAGGATTTTGAAGACAAGTGGGACCAGGCCTCTGGGTTGTTTGAGTACTGCCCTTGCAAGGGCTATGTAAGTACTGCCAAGACTGCAGCCAGGCATTTAGGGGGGCACTCTGGCCCCCCTGCCTCAAGCCCAGCTGTCCCTCTGTCACCAGTACCACAAGGCTCTGCCTGTTCAGCCTGCAGGAGCAGTGGGATGCAGGGCCTGGGCTGCAGGCTCAGTTCCTGATCCTGCGCAGCTCTCCCCAGCCCCTGTGCTCATCCCTGGCAGTGCCAGGTCTAGTCCCACAGCTTTCCTCTCCTTCCCAGCATGGTCAGTGCTGACTTGTGCACCACAGCTGTTCTGATTTCCACCGGAGCTGTTCTAGGCAGGGTAAACCCTGTGCAGATGCTGCTGCTGGCCCTGCTGGAAGTCACCGTGTGCACTCTCAATGAATACATCCTGCTCAGTCTCATGGGGGTGAGTCACCTGCTGGGGAGCCAGCAGAAAGGGAGTGGCCCTGGGTTTAGGCTCCTCATGTCAAGTTCTGTCTCGTCTGGAGAGACAAATCCCTTATTCCCACTTTTCCATACTCACCAGGTACGCGACAGTGGACGCTCCTTGACCATCCACACCTTTGGTGCTTATTTCGGCTTGATGGTTTCACGGGTCTTGTACCAGCCCCACAAGGACAAGAGGAAGAGGGAAGAGCAGCAGGATAAGGGGCACCAGAAGGATGTCTTTGCTGTGGTTGGTATGGAGCTTGAATGCTACAACACCCGAGTCATAGAGCTGGTGGTGGAAGGGTCAGCACCAATGAGGATAGGTGGCTTTGACCAGGAGATGCTGCAAACCATCAAGGACAAATGTCCTCCACCTCCCTAGGGACCTGTCCTCGGGCTGCACCACCCTCTCCTAGAAAAAGCTTTTCCTTGTTCTTTGATGTTCTACCTGAACATCCCTGCTGCAAGCTGTGGCCACGTGCATCTCTTGGCACTCTCAAGAAATTTCTGTCCCACAAGGGATCAATGCCACCATCAAGACCTGCCTGTTCTATTCCCTGCAGGAACCATCTTCCTGTGGATCTTCTGGCCCAGCTTCATCTCCACCACCACTGTCCCTGACAATGCCAAGAATTGGGCAGTGCTCAACACCTACTTTTCGCTGGTGGCAAGTACCGTGTCCACCTTCATCATCACTCCTGTCCTCTACGAGGAGAGCACCCCACGGATGGTAGGTCCTCTCCTGGGACAAACCCAAGCTTTGTGCCCTTCCCACATTCTGTCCTACAGGAATAATAAGCCTGAACATACCCAGGGCAAAAGGGGAGGCCTGTTAGGCTTTCTTAGGTTCATTAAGAACCAATTTGATTCCTGAGGAAGACAACCCCCACTCCCAGTCCCATGCTGATGCTCTCCATGGAGCCAGTTCCCCTGACCATGTCCTGCTCCATCAGGTTCAGATCCAGGATGCCACCCTGGCTGGCATGGCTGTGATGGGAATGGCTGGGGAGATGCTGGTCACTCCCTTTGGGGCCCTCATCTCAGGGTTTCTGGTTGGCCTGATCTCCCCACTTGGCTTCAGATTCTTCACGGTGAGTCACCTTGGGACAGCCAAGGACACTGATCCTAGGTCAGAGGACCATCTGCTCCCAGACCTGCAGCACAGCCTCCCTGGGCAGCTGACCCCCAGCCCAACATGAGCTCTTCCCTGTGCTCTCCCCAGCCCGTTCTACACTCCAGGCTGAAAATCCAGGACACGTGTGGTGTTCACAACATCCACGGGCTGCCTGGGATACTGGGGGCCTTGCTGGGGACACTGCTGACGCTGCTGGCCACCGCAGACACTTATGGTGACAGGTGAGAGGAGCCAGAATCGGGGCTGCCAGTGACTTGATGCAACAAGCTGGGGCCACCACAACCCCTGAGATCAGGGCTGCTCCCCTCACCCACAGCACCCCTTTAGAAGACATTACCCAGAGCCATGACCCTGTGACAAAAGCTCCCAAAAGCCTGTCTGTCCCCTCTCTGGCTTGCAGGCTGGAGCTTGTATTCCCACTGGTGGCCCAGGGCAGCCGGACAGCCACTGACCAAGCACTCATCCAGCTCAGTGCCCTGCCCCTCACCCTGCTGCTTGCAACGCTCGGGGGCTGCCTCACGGGTGAGTTTTGCCTCCAGTGCAACGGGATGGAGAGTGTGAGGGGCAGGGGAATTGATGGCTTTGGGGGGAAAGAGCAGGAGCAGCCCCAAAGCAAAGCATCCCCATCAGGCAGGCCGGGCAGAGCCCAGTGGTGCTCAGCAAACCCAGCGGAGGTCGGGGCTACCCCCGGGGCCAGGGCTCCCCACCCGGGGCCGGGGCTATCCACGGGGCATTATCCCCTCTGGCCGGGGCTCCCCCCGGTCCCGGCTCCCCGCCGTGTCCGAGGCTCCCCTCGGGGTTGAGGTTTCTCCCAGGTCCCGGTTCCCCCCGGTCCCGGCTCCCCCCGGTCCCGGCTCCCCCCGGTCCCGGCTCCCCCCGGTCCCGGCTCCCCGTGCTGCCGCTAGATGTCAGGGGAAGCCCGGGCAGCGGCCGCCCCGCTCTCAGACGCCCTCGCTCGGCTTTCGGTGTCCTCAGGTGCCGTCCTGAAAACCAAGATGCTGAGGTGTTCCCCGGGGGAGCAGTACATGGAAAACACCGTCTTCCGGGAGGTAAAGCTGGGGAATTGTTGGTAAAAAGGGGTTTATGGGTCTCGGGCAGCAGCAGGGGTTGGATATTTCCCCCCAGCTGTTGGCACCCTCCCTCCTCTTGCAGCAGCATTTAGGGCAGGAGAGCTGCAGTAAATGCCCCTGGTCATGGACTCATAGAATCTCTGATTCATTTGAGGTTGGAAAAGCCCTCTAAAAGCACCAGGTCCAACCGTTCCACTGCTGCCAAGGCCATCGCTAAACCACGTCCCCAAGGTCCACATCCACAAGTCTCTTAAACCCCTCCAGGAATGGTGACTTTACCACTCCCCTGGGCAGCCTGTGCCAGAGCTGGACAACTCTTCCAGTTTTCCTCCAGTATTCCATCTAAACCTTCCTGGTGCAGCTTGAGGCCATTTTCTCCTGCCCCACCCAGCCCTGACTGCCCCGAGTAGGGCCCATTTCTGCCCTCTCCGTGTCCCTTGGTGCAGGTGGCTGAGGAAGGACGTGACCCCAGTGTGAATGGAAGGGAGCTGGGCACCAGCACTTTGGTGTAATGACCCCAAATCCCGGTGAGGTCCTGCACCACCACTGCTCTGGCAGCCTGAGCTTCCCAGCAGCCTGCTCTGGGGACAGCCATGCTTGTTCCCATGCAGGAGCCAGCTCCTGGTCCCAAAAGTTTTGGGAACAGCTGGGTGTCCACAGGCCTTTGCAGGGTGAAGAGGTGCCACAGTATCACACAGCTCTTGCTCCCAGGGTCACCTCAGCGTGTCCAGGCTTGGCTCAGCCACTTCCCCTCTCTGCTCCCTGCCTCAGTTTCCCCATCAGCTGCTCTCTGAAGAAAGGCAGTGGGGAGAGGAGGGGTGGCTGTGTTGGGGAATGGGCACAGGAGAATGAACAGAAAGCAGCAAAGACTTTGTACAGACACTTTTGTATACAACAATTAAAATATATGGATTTTTTGTAGCTTCAGGATTTGCCCCTGAATTCTCATGGTGCCTGTCCAGCTTGGCTGGCTATTTCCTTCAGGTGTCATCCAGGGAGGAAGGCAAAGCCCCCCAGTTTCCCCTGCACCCCTAACACTGATGCCCAATTGCTGGGTTTCGTGGGTTGTCCCACCCACCTGAGGATGGTGCAGTCTCTGGGGTTGGGACAGCCCGAGCAGCCAACACCCAGGGGCTGGAGCAGGGTGACGCCAGGGTCCCCAGCACAGGGGTGACCCCTGCCTTCCCCTGACCACTCATCACCTTGCACCAGGGGCTCCCCTCAACAAATAAATGTCCCCAGCACTCAGCCCCGCTGTGAGAGAGATACTCCTCTGGCCATTGCAACCCCAGGACCCCCAGCACCCAAAACCCTGGCCTCACATCTCCCCACAAAGTGGCTGTCACCCCACCTGGGAGCAGATTGGAACACCTGGGAATGTGGTAGCTGGAGTGAACCCACAGAGAGTCCTCCAGCAACTGGAGCAGGGCACAGCCCCAGAGGACTCCTAAAGGGGTGATGGTGGATGTGCTGGGGGTCCTCGATGGGGGGGACACCTTGGGGTCCCATCTCCCATGAGCCTGGGGTGGCTGCCAGACACTTTCACAGTTCCTGTGCCAGACTCTGGCACTCACAGTGTGGGATTCCCGCGGGCACGGGTGTCCCCAGCTGCCAGCACCATCCCTGGGGAGGGGACCACAGCCCCACACATACAGAGGGGACAGGGGGTGCCGGGCCAGCACAGTGAAGTTTGGGGCAAATGCTTTGCTATCCAACCAAAATAGGCACAGGTGGGACCCTCTTGTGATATCTGCTGCTGTTGGAGCACACTGGTTTCCTTTAACTGACTGAACAAAAAAATGCAAAAGAGTTAATGAAAAGCAATTGTTTGCAGGTGATCATAAAATGTCACTTTAAAACACAGCAGTAAGTAAAAATTTCTTGCTTTTGTATAAGTCAAACTATCACTTTAACTTTTCCCACTTTGGTTGTCCGTTACAGAAAACTGGTGAAATCAGCACATTAAATGCTTTGGTGTCACTGAAATTCCATGACAAAACACAGGGAACTGGGTCACCCGTCTCTGTTTCTGCTGCCACTGCAGGCGCTGAGGAAGGTTTCTGCAGGGACCGCAGCCTCACTCCTCGCTCAGGAGGCAGGGGAGGTCCCTGTACCCATATCCATGTGACATGCTAGAGGGAAATGCGGGATGCAAGAGGGACAAGGGGCACGAGGAGCCCCAGCAAGGGGTGCTGGGCACCTAGCCTGAGGTGCAGAGCTCACCCCCTCCTACCTCACCTCCTTCCCAGCCCTCTCCTCCCCTTTCCCAGGCAGCCCCCTTCTCCTTTTTGATCTCCTCGCAGCACATTTCAAAAGCAACCCACTGCGACGGGAAGAAAAGCCCCTCCAGTGAGATCATTGGGAGACCCCCAGACGTCGGGGTCGGGTGTGAAATGGACCCTCCCTCCTCCCCTCCTCTCCCTGCCCCGGCCCCTCTGAAAGGCTGTTATGTTTTGTAATCGGATTAGAGGAGCCCTGCGCCCTCTCAGCGCCCGTTCCCCGGCGTGCCCGGCCCGCGGCCGCCGCTCTCCCCGCACTTGTTTAAGCAGCGCGCAGCTCTCGGTGCGGCGGCGGCGGGAGCCGGGGACGGCGAGAGCCTGAAAGGTTTAGTCAGCGAACAAATTGCTTCTCTGTAGGGGCCGTTTTCTTCCCAAGTTGAACATAATGATGGCAGTTTGAGGAACAGATGGTGCATCTAAGCAGATAATCCCGCCGGCCCCGGGCTCGGGGAGAGGCAGCGCCGGCTCTGCCCGCAGCGCCCGGGGCCGTCCCGGGACGGGAGGGTCGCGGTGGCCTCGGGGTGACGATCGCACCCCGACCGAGCACAAGGAGCTTGGGCGAGCCTTCACACCTCTTCTGCCTCGGGGGTGGTTTGGGTGCCAGACTCCGCTGCTGCCTCAGTTTCTCCAGCCCTGCAGGGAGCCCTCTGCTCCGTCACTTTTCAAGGCAGGGCTCACCTCCGGATCGCAGCCTGACCTGGGGAGATGTAATGTGAGACAGAACAGCTCATTTTATTCTCGTTTTCCTATTTTGCCCCTCTCTGCAACAGTATTCAAGATGTGGAAAGAGCTGAAGAAATTCCACCAGCTCTGGAGCAAAGGACAGCTGAGAACAGCTCATTTTATTCTCATTTTCCTATTTTGCCCCTCTCTGCAACAGTATTCAAGATGTGGAAAGAGCTGAAGAAATTCCACCAGCTCTGGAGCAAAGGACAGCTGAGAACAGCTCATTTTATTCTCATTTTCCTATTTTGCCCCTCTCTGCAACAGTATTCAAGATGTGGAAAGAGCTGAAGAAATTCCACCAGCTCGCAGGGGCTGGGTGTGCAGTGTGACCGTGTCAAGCTCAGGGATGCCGGGATCTGCGTGCTAAATGAGTCTTTATTTAAAATACATCAGCGGGAAGAGCCCAAGGCCCCACAGCCACGATGTAGGCAGGGCAAGGCACGGCTACATCTGCGTGGAGCAAGCCCTGCCCGCCCGCCCATGCCACACTGGTGTGTGAGACCTTCCGCACACCGCGGGGCTCTCTCAGCCTTCAGGACACACTCCGGGCACCCTGCAGCGCATGCCTGTGTCCGGCGGGTTTGTTTAATTCACGTCCCCCCATTCCAGCCCTGTCCCCTGAGAACCCCGGCTCTGACAGCTCTCCTGCCCTCTCCCTGGCAGCCCAGCTGCCAAAAGACCTGCCTAATTCACCTCTTGCTAATGCAGGAGCTCAATCAGCTGCTCGAAGGGTGTTTTACAAGTCAAAGCAATAACATCCCTCTGCTACAGCTGGGAAAACTAACGCACACAAAGAGGTGCCCAAGTGTCCATTGGAATTAGAAGCAGGACAAAGCCTGGGCTCCCCGAGCTCCCGGCGTTCATGTCCTTACACATCCACAGCCCCCAGCACTCCCCCCACCCGGAGCAGCTGATGCCGTGTGCTGTTTGATAGAAAGCCAGCTAATCATCTTTCCCACCTTCGGTAGAGTGTGAATCGTTATCCCAGCGACACCTGTAAAGCTCCTTGTCAGACAAGGCTGGTGCACACATCTAATAATGGGCACCATATGGGAGAGGGGAGGCTCGGCAGAGGAGCAGGGCCCCGACCGTCCCCACGCTGAACAAAGAGTAGTTCTGATGGCTTCCCAGTATGGACCAGTAGCACCAGCACTGGTTTGAAAGATCAGCAGCAAGGAGAGAGCCCAGGCAGAGGCGGCAGCGGAGGAAGAGCCACCACTCATGGCACTGAACACCTCGATAACTCCCCAAGCAGCCCTGCCCTTTGGAAAAGGACCTGGCAAAAGTGACGAGTGAAGGTTAAAGGCAGGAGAGCCATCGAGCCCTGCTCACCACAGCATGCCCAAAGCCTGGGACCAGGCACCTCAAATCCTCCAAAGCACATCCCACCGTGCCTTGGAGCCTCTGCTCGCTGCAAGCCTTGCAGTGGCACCGCAGGCGTAAAAAAAGCCTCCCACAGGTTAGATGGTGGCAGAGAGGACACGATGTGAATTAGAGACAGGTCCCTGCACTTGGCCTGATCCAGAGCCCCCCAGGCTTCCTTGCTGACACGAAACTTTGGGGGCAGAGCTCAGCCCATCTGCCAACCCACCCCCCAGTGAAAGCCCCATTGCCACTGCAATTACAGAACCACTCTTTTCAGGCCCCCATTCATTGCCAGCGGCGTAATGAGCCCCCAGGCACCATCAGCAGGGGCAAAGTAATTAAAATTGCTGCCGTGGTAGCTGTGTGGGTGGCTCTGCTGCCAGTGCCCGTTTTGGGGCAAGTGGGCACGGCCAGGCCGGGCAGTGCCTCAGATTGCTGCATGTCCCTGGGGGTGAACAATCGACTCATTCTTCCCTGGGTTCAAAGAATAATAAAATAAAATAAAGAGGGAATAAAGGCCCCAGTAAAGCTGGGAGTCAAGTTTATTTACAAACTGGGTATGAAGTGAAGGGCCTGGAACAAAGGTGTTATGTAAGGGACAGTCACTAAGGGGCTCTTTACCCACGCTAATTGCCACTTGCTCCATGATATCCATTTATCTCATAGCTGAAATGGCCTCCTCTGGCTTGTGGGTTCAAGCAGTGCTTGTTTGCAACACTGCCCAGCACAATCAGTGCACCAGCACAGGGGTTGGTGCAGTCCCACCACCCAAAGCCACCAGGAAGCCTCACACCCCCCTGAAAAGTGGGATCATGCCCATAGTGGGTGGATGTGCTGGTGGGCATGTGGCTTGGTAGGGAGAGGTGCTGCTTTGCATGGGACTTTGGTGTCAGCTGAGGGAGGGATAACGAGACTTAATTCTGCAGGAGGGAACCTCGAGGTCATCCCAACCCAGCCTGGGTGGTGAGGGGCAGAAAACCTGGGCTCATGGGATTCTTGTGGAGGCAGCTGTGAGAATGATGGCCCTGAAAGGAGATTGAGATCTGGAGAGGATGAACAGAACCTGCTGTTCGTGATGGTCTTTCCGAGAGGTCCAGCTGGAAACTGCCCTCAGGTGCAAAAGCCCAAAAGGCAGAAACCAGAATAAAAACCACCATGGGGAGAAGAAGCTGCTGTGAGTGCTGCAGGGCCTTCCTGCTCCCATCCCTGCCCTCACCCTTGGCACGTCCAGGGGCACAGGGACCACAGAGGGAACATTTGCTCTGCTCCAGCAAAAACTGTCAGGAAAGGGAGGAAGATGAGGTGGCAGCACCCCCAGGAGCCAAGAGGTCAATTTTATTGACAAACTGCCTCTTGAATGGAGCATGGGGAACAATGCTGGCCTCAGCCCGGGTCAATCGGGACTGTGTAAAGCAAGGGGCCGGCTCCAGTGGCCCCAGGAGAGCCCTCCAAGCAAGTGGCCTTTACCAACGTGTTTGCATAACCTCTGACCCCTTCTTTTGGGGTTTAATTGAAATCCCAGCTTGGTGACAAATTGGCATGACCAGCACACTGGATGCCGGGAGGGCGAGCGTGGAAGCGATGCTGGAAAGTTCCCTTCCTGCTCTGGCAGTGACCGACCTGCTGCCCCTTCCTGTCCTGGCATGGGACACCCCCGAAGCCCAAGCCATGTTTTAATCACACCCTGCTCCTTCATCTGACCCCACGTCACTGCCCAAAGGCCACCACAACGGGCTTGGGACAGGCAAGTGCACAAGTCCACCGGTTGCTCTGTCTCAATACAGGCAGGAGCAGACAAGCACTGTCTGAGGGGTGTGAGCCTCCTCCAGAAATGCTCTGGACTGAAGCCTCCGTGGACTGGAATGCTCTAATGCTTTGTTAATCACAGAGCTCGTTAGGCTGAGACGTTTGCAGTTTGCACCCTGGCAAACCCCCACCACAAAGACCTCTCTCCCTCCCTGTCCAGAGGGAAAGGTCACAGCCCTTCTCCAGTCTTGCTTGAAGTAAAAACAGCTTTTTAGAGCCAATAGTAGAAATGAGCTTCTGAAAAAACAAATGTAACTCAAGTCCCAAAGCAGTTCCCACTGACTGGGGATCAAAAACTGACATTAAGCCAAATGGAGCCGAAGTCATCCTATTTCAGAAGTTCCTGGGAAAGAGGTGAGAAATGACAGAATTCCCTGTGATGGCAGAAATCTCATTTGCTGCAGAAACCAGACTAAAAACAAAGAGAAAAAGCCCCAGATCAGACTCCTCGCTATCCCCATCCCTTTTAGAGAGCATTTGCAGCATCCCAGCTGCTCCATGCAGCCTATCAGTGTGTGTATCCCTGCTGGCTAAAAGGGACCCCACAGAGTTACAGCAGAATCCTCCAAAGCACAAATATTTTCCCTCCACTTTTCTTCCTGTCCCAGAATACCAGATTCTGGGACTAGACTGCAGAATTTTCCTGCCCACAGGTAAAGAATTTATATTTTACATTGTGTAGAGCATCCAATATGAATCTCAGTTGCCCTTTAACAGGGTTGGAGTAGCGTCTTGTATTATGTGCAACCACACCCCTGAAGTGCAAATGGCACAAGTGAGGTTTGAACAATTCCCACCTAAATCCGTGCAATTTCCACGTGCAGGCAGGAGCCTGTGAATCACTGAGGTTCCCGCCTGTAGCTCTGTTGGCCCTGCCCTGTAGGATTTCACTGGTCCTGGAGGAACATCCCACACTTTGGAGCAATAGTCACACATTTTGCAGCACCAACACAAGACTTTCCCTCAGGAGCGTGTCTGTACATCCAAGTCACATTGAAGCACCTCAAAAACGGAGCAGTCCCGCACTGAGGCAAAACCCAAAAATATCTCCATTGCCGCCTGTTTTACTGTCTGCACCTCATTTGCAAATCATTTACAGGGATTTTTACATATCCTAAAATACTTCTAATTGCAGGTTTCGCCTGTCATCCGTCACTGATTAATACATTTGGTTGCTATTATTGTTATTATTACTATTAATCCTGCATCCATCCAATTCACAAATTAAAGTCTGTTGCCCAGGATGGAGCCACAAGCACCAGGTTTGTTTCTAGGAGGTGCAGCCATCAGAGGTGATGAGACTTATAAGAGCAGCCCCTTGCCCTTGTAGATCTCAAACTGGTTTGCAAAGAGCAGGAGATCACCACTTTGCAGAAGATGTACAAGATGGGGTGTAAATCAGCCCCAATGGCTCCAACAAACTGGGGGTACTGGTGGGGACTGTACAATTCAACCCCTTCACCCTCCTACCTCCCTCTGCCGCCTTGCAGTTTGCCACGTTTCAAGGGACAGAAATCGGTTGTAATTTTGTTTTGTTAACCTCCTTCTCTCCCAGCCCCACACACCACTGGAATAAATCTGGGATGATTTTATCCCCCCCACCTGCCAGGACAGCCGAGTCCTCACGCTCTGCTGGCTGTCACTTAGCCACCTTCCCATGTGCCCTGTGGGTCACTATTCGCCCACACAAACTTCGGTTTCCACCAGTTGAAGATCTTAGAGGCTTCTTGCACAAAACCCTTTGAGGTATTTCATGCAAGGCTTGAAAAGGCTCCTGCTTCCTCTGGGGGGCATTATCATGACAACCGGCTTTAATTCAGCGCAGATCCAGGCTCCCAGCTGGATCTTTAGCCACGCCAAGTCCCCCGACACCCTTCGGCTGGCTCAGAGAGGCCAAAGGAGCGCACGGGTCCCAGGATCACGGGGAACTGACCCATCCCCATTTCCCAGTCCCCATCCTCATATATATTCCCTTCCAGTCACCCCGCACTGTTCTCTGCGTGTTCTTCTTTTGCGAGCGCTGCCCTCCTCTTCCCCACTCCCACCAGGCGCTTCCCTCCTCCCCGCGGTCCCTCCTCTGTCCCCAGCATCCCCCTTTCTCTCGGCTCTCTATAAACAAAGCGCCTCAGTGTCTGGAGGAAGAAAAGTTGCATTATGCAAATGGGAAAAGGCGAACAGGAGATTTCTCACTCCGAGAACCCCCATTCCGGGCCTGCACCTCGGTTTCCATGGCATGACCAAAGCCTGCTGGAAGCTGGTTTGCATACGGATGAGAGAGGAGATGAAATCAGCACGAAAGCCCATCGCTGACAGAACTCCATTGTTTTGCCTGTCTGATTTGGAGGCTAATGAAACGCCATTAAAAAAAGAAAGAAAGAGGGGAAAAAACCCTGCCGCTTTCATCCTGGCTTTGGTCAGGGACGGGGAGGGGGCGTTAAATATGATGACAGAAGATCATCTGCACTATCGGACTTGGGGTGAAGGTATTCTGGCACCGGGGAAGGAAATTCCCAGGATGCACTGGCCCCGCAAGCCGGAGCGATGCCGACAGGAGATGGTGCTGTGGGCAGAGCACTAGGCTGGAGAGGCTGCCAAGGCAAACTCAGCTTTACTCCTCTCTAGGAGACACAGGAGCACCTGGGCATGAAAACACCACAACTGCAGCTGTGAACCTGCCTATCCCATGGTACGTCTCGGGGAGTCCATCCATCCACTCATGAACATGCCATGTCCAGGAGAGACACCAGAGAAAGCTCATGGGCTGGGATCAGGCTCTCTCGGGTCACAGGCCTTCAGGGTGGAATGAATTAAAAGCTGTGAATAAAAGGCTGGGGTGCGGAGAAGGTCAGGGAGCTGCTTGGTGCTTCCATGCTCCTTCACCGCACAACCATGACTGCTGGAGGAGAGGGAAGAGACAACACAGAAGAGAAACACACAAGGGTGCCCCATCTGCTCCATCCTAACAGCCCTCTTGGTCTGTTCCTGATGCTCCAGTGCGTCCCAGTACCTTTCCCAGGGCTCTGAGTAGTGAGATGGATGGAGCAAGAGCATGGCCACTGGCTCTTGGCCCTTGGTAGCTCTCCTGCCCTCGGTCTTGCCATGGCCACCCAGTCCTTTTCCTGCTGCCCCGCTGCCAGCAGCACATTGTCTCCAGTGTGTGCCTTCGAGAACAGCATGATTGGCCTTGAAAGGGCTGATTTGCTTTCCCCGGTCCATTGAAACGCCGGAGACCAAAGCCTGTTCCCTCCAGGCGCTCAGAAACCTGGCACCCTTTCCACTTCGCTTCCCTGTGCCCCTCAGCCCAGGGGCTCCTGCTGAGATTTTGCTGTCAACAGAGTTTTGTTCCCTTTCTAGGGCGGTGCAGAAGGGACACAAGGACCTTGAAAATGGCAGCTTCTTTGATACGGCTATTCTCCTTCGACCCCCCTGGCTGAATAAACAACTCACAAAAATGGAGTTTACTGTATTTCCTCCTCAGGGGGAAAACACTGCATCTTGGTCCTAATTAATTTACCTAATTAACATTAGGTCTGTATGCAAAGTCCTCTTTCTGTACTGGCCGGGACAGGGGAAATAACTGGAATAAAAATATATTCAGGCAACTCCCAGGCCCGACTGTAAAAGGAACATCGCAGGATGAACTGTGCCATACTGATCATTTAAGCCTCAGAGAAGCATCTGCAGAAGAATGGCCTCCACCTCTACCTCCCCTCTGTTTGGGGCCAAATCACACCAGCATCTCAACACTGGGCAGGAGGTGCAGTGCACGTCCTTGGGGAATTCACTGCTCAAGGGGGTGGAGCAGGAGGGACATCAAGGAGCAGATCCTGGGAAGGAGGGGAGCAAGGAGGATGCCCATGAGCGGAGCACAATTCAAGCTTTTGGGCTGACCCCTCTGCTGCCTTTACCAGCAAGCTCTGTGCCCAGGTACACCTGATCCATATTTAGACCCTGAATTTTTCCAGGGTTTGCCCATCTCCCAAGCAGCCACTGCTTGCCTTCCCTACTCCTGCCTAGGAAAGCCCTGCTCTGCTGTTTTGTTCTTTTCCCTGCCAGATGCCAGCTCTCTTCAGCCTCTTTCTTCTCCCCACGCTTTGCTTTGCCGCATAGTTCCGGAAATCAGAAACAAAAGAAGAGGAAAGAAAATAGGCTGGATCTGGGGGGGAGGAGGGGGAGTTTCCCTTCCGTTAAGCTTTTCCAGCTCTCCCTGCCTCCCAATATGAGACACGATATGGCACCTCACATGACGAGTGCTCGCGCCCACGTGCGTGGCCACGTGATGAGATGCCCAGTTATGCCAGGCTGCTGAATGGAGGTGAAAGCCAAGAGGCTGGGTTTGAGCCCGACCTCTTGGCAGGAGAAACAGGAGGATGTAGGAGAAGCTCTTCCCTGCTCTCGCTCTGCAGCCCAAAGCTGCATGGCCGAAACACACGGGCTAGAGGGAAAGCGTTGCGAGGCCACGCACTTGCAGGCTTTGTGGCTGAGTTTAAGCAGGAAGAGCTGTGCTTTCAGGGCAGGATCCCACTGTGGTTATCGAGGCCCTAAAGATCAGATTCTGGCAGCCAGAATTTTCTATGCACTGTGAACTGCAGAGCCTGAGTCACTCATCTGCCTCCACATCTTCATGTAACCTCCCTTTCCAATAGGGCAGGCAGCATGGGTTTAGGTGTACACATCATCCGAATAGTTTCATTTATAGATATTTTTGGCTTATAAAGGGAAATCCCCCATCCCAGACTTCATGTTCATTCACTGAAATGGCCAGCAATCATCCTAGAATTTGCTTTCCACAACAAATAAAACCCCAGCTCAGTGTGTGTTTCCATTTGGGAGTGTCAGCTCCCACTCCAAGCACGCTGCCTTTCCCAAGTCCCCTCATTTAGGACAGCACTGAATTTCAATGCCACCATAAGCAGCTCTGACCCTCAGCAGCCCCATCAGGATTCTCCACAATGGAGGCAGAATGGGCAGGACCCTTTTTGCATCCCGATGGACAAGGAGGAGAGAGGGAAGGTGTTTGCAGCACAGGCTCTGCTTCGCTTTGCTCAGGGAGGGTCGGAATGTGCCCCAGCACTGGGAATGGTGCCGGAGCTGCTCGAAGCCGCGTGGGGCGGGGGCTGCTTGGCTCCAGCCACCGGCAAGAAGTGCAAAAAGATGAGAAAATGGGCCATGGAGCCACGCCAGGAAGGGACACGCTGAGGCCGACACAAGGGCCCCAGCACTGCTTTGGTACCGGGGCACCTCCCAGGCTGGGATCCACTCGCTGCTGGAGGGAGAGCAGGGCCCTGCATCCGCACCCGGCTCCCAAAGCAAAGCCCAGCCTGCCCTCAGTGGAGCACAGAGCTGGCAAAATCAGTGCAGAGCACCAGCCCTGCCAAAACAACCATTGTCACAGCCCAATGCTCCAGTTGTATCCTGGAGGAGAGACCCCAGACAACTTCACCTGCCACTGGAGCAAGCACTGGGGAAATGCTCCCACCATCAGAAACCTGCTATTAGCGGCAGGTGCTCTGTCCACCCCATTTCCAGCTGCCGCCAGACTTCCAGTAATTCTCAGTGACCCCATTTTCACTTAATTTTGTAAATAATTTTTGGGTTGTTGTTTTTCATTTTACTCAGTTTTTAATTTGTTGTTGTTTCCCTCTGAGCTGGAGTTTGTCATTTAATCAACTTAGACCCAGATATCCTGGAGGGTGTTTGGGGAAGGGGGGTGGGGGGGAAGAATGAAAACGCTAATGTCACATCACCTCCCTAAAATGAGTTTTAATTGTAATCCTTTAATCCCTCTCAGATGGCCCTCTCTTCACTGATGTTTTTCATAATTATTCCTTGCCATTTTCCCATCGGTCTAAGGAGTGTCTTCAAGAGGGAGGGGGTGGAGAAAAGGCCCTTTTATAAAATAATAATAATGGGCCAAATTAAGACACAAAGAGGGAAATAACAAGGGGGCAAGGGCTGCAGAGACAGAATGGGGATTATTAATGCCTCCCCCCTCAGAAATTTCAGTGATGGTGCTCTCAGCCACCCCAATCAGTGGGCAATTGAGGCTTGTTTGCTCGAGTGGCTGCATCCTCCTACAATGACCCACATTTAGCCAAGTGGCTGCATTGACAGAGTACCAGGTGCACAGGATTGGGAAACCGCCTCGAGGCAGCGTCTCGCCAACCCGTCCAGCACTGAGGGTCTGCACAGGGCTGCCCACCTCTGGGACCGTGCCCACCTGCCCAAGGATATGGTCAGTGGGAACTTCCCCTCCAGATCTGATGAGCTGCCAGGGTCCTCTGCCACTCTGGAGGGTATTGAAGGGCATCGTTCCCACTGCTGCTGCCAATGATCAGCCCCATTACCCTCTGAAACCAGTTGTAACTCGTCCCTTGGTCTCATCCAGATGGAGCCTGAAGGATGCTGAAGAGGGAAGGCACTGACTTCCCCAGAAGCATCACAGAGGTTATGCCTGGGTTGGGAAGAGGTCAGAAAGGGTTTTCAGAATGGTGACAGTTCTGCCAAGGGGCCACTGAGCCCTCAATGCCATCTCAGCCCTCGGTGCTCTTGTCTGCACTTGCCAGCAGCCACTCCTGTCCCCCTGCAAAGCTGAGCTAGCAGGAGACCAACGTAACCTGTGTCCCTGGCTCTGAGCAGCACCCACTTCCACACAGGATTTCAGGGTCTCTGCTGCTCTGGAATGCCAGACCCATCACAGCCATGTCCGGTCCAGCCTCTCCCTCCACAGTGCCAGTGCTGTACAGATGGGAACATCACCCAAAACCTCTTGAAGGGACCATAAGACCAATAAAAGCTCGCTGGTTGCTCCTGAGCGCTTTGGAAAGCTAATTGGAACCAAGTACCCAGGTTAACCTGGTACTCAAGTCTCTAAGAACACACAGGGATGTTGATTTGGGGAGTTAAAGGATGCGGGCCCCAAGAGCACAAGCAGGAATTGGGATGCCCTCGAAGTCCGGTCCCTAACACGAACTGCAGAGCTTTAACTCCAGAGCTGCTATGGGGAAGCAGACGGCGAAAGGGGAGCGTTTACAGATCACTGAACTTGTGTTTAATCTGGGAAACCTCTTGTACAGGTCTGACAGGGGTTAATCCACCCCTAATGTCTCTTTTACCCTCTCTCCTCCTCCCCAGCCACAAAGCTCAGCAATCCTTGCTAATCATGCCCTTACTTCAATGAGCTTGACCCAAAAGACTCCACCAATGCCTCAGCTCCCTGTTCCAGCTTTCTCCCTGCAGCCACCTGCCCCATCCCACCCTGGCCATGCTGCAGGGATCAGACTGAAAGTGCATGTTGGCAGGGTGACCCCTGGGGACAGCAGGGCTTGGCCACAGTGACCTTGGAGGGCAAGTGATTCTTGCAGGAACAAAGAGCTCCTGTATGCCAACAGGCCAGAGTTTGTGTGCAATTAACTCTGGACAAACCAAACAGAGCGAGTTCATGAGCGTGGAGGCTGGGAGCGGCTCAGGGTTTATGGACTCCTGGCTCCAAGGGAAGGGAGAGCAGCAGAACCTGAGCTGCACAACCAGAGATGAAGAGAGCCCTGGACACAAAGCAGAGTAGGAAGGGGAGCAAAACTAGGATTACTGCAGGGTTTGGTTGACAAATAATGTCAGGCACCGGGAGCATTTGGAGGGAAGAGGTGCAAAGAAAAGGATCCCTTTAATTATACACGGTTGAGCATCAGAGGAGGAGCTGCCTCATGGCTGAAGGGGATGAGAGGGTCAGGGGGAACTTCCCTCCACTCTGGAGAATGCTGGAGGGCCACTGTGGGTTGGCTGGACATGGGTGTCTCTTCTGCAGCCTGAATCAGGGTCAGAATGAGAAGGGTGGAAAAATCCTGGCTCTGCCATAATCTGGGGCCGGTCAGGGTCCTGAGTTTTTTTTTTGGTTTTTTTTTTTTTGGGGGGGTTTTTTTTTGGGTTTTTTTTTTTTTTCTTGTTTTGTTTTTTTTTTTTAACCTCTCGGTCTGCTCAGCACCAGGAGGATCCAAATCCCATCCAAACAGGGAAAAAAGAGGAGCTCAACATGACAAAATGTCCCCTTCCTCCCAACACATCTCCCTCAAATGGCATCTTTCCCTCCTAACAAACAGGGAAGAAAAAAAAGTTAAAATTGCTGAGTGGAATTCCTCAAGAGTTCCTATGCTGGAGCAACAAAGTGTTTGGGTTTGAATTGCACTGAAATATGACAATTACGTGCATAATTTTCAATTATTTGTGAAGTACAGTGTCACTGCAGAGGCAACAGACAACAGAAGTTTACTGAAAGTAAAGTACTAAGGTACTTTATAGTATATTATGTTACCAGTCCTCAATAAATGCATTGGAATATCGTATTAGTGGGGTTATTCTGCTGCTGATAGGGAAATATTCCTGTAAAATACATCCATTTCAACAAAACTGTGTTTTCCTGTTGACATATCACCAACGATATGAACACGTCTTCTCCCATCAGCCCTAAGCTGCTCCCAGGCTCTGGCACAAATGAGCTCCATTGGGCTGCACCAAGAGGCCTCAGACCACAAAAATGACCACAAACATGACCACAAAAATGAACACAAACCCACTTTCCCCCCTCCTCTGACATTAACTTCATGCTCCAGCTGCAGCGCTGTCCATCCTCTGCAGCACCATCCATCCTCTGCAGCACTCTTTCTTCAGGTGACACTTTTGGACAAAGCCACAACACCAGTGATTCCAATCCCCAGCCTCAAATGTTTTAGTTGAGTTACCTTCCTCCAGGAGAAATTCCTTTTTTGACCCGTGAAAACAAGACATATCCATGGAAGAAAAAAAGAGGAAAGAAGGAAGGCCGGAGAAAACAACCCCAGACCTTTGCTTCTATTTGAAATTATTTTTAATTTTTTTTTTTTTACACCCATTTCCTGGCTGTTTGGGAAATTTGGAACTGTGAGTTCAGCTGCAGCTGCCTCCAAAGCGATGCCACGTCCCTGAGCACCGCTCCCCCGCTTGCCAGCCCCTGTGCAGCCCCCCAAAGTCCTGACCCCTTCTCCCAGCCCCGCTCATTGTCCTTGGCGTGGAGGTTGGCACCGAGGCGTGGGAAGCAAAGCAGCAGCTGTGGGTGCTGGGCCCCTGCACCCCGAACCCGGTGCCATCCCCACCCCGTGGCGGGGGCAGCTGGGGATCCTCAGGGAAGAACTGGAGCGAGGGTGGATAAAAAGAGGAGTGGGAGGGGAGGGGGGAAGGAAAAGAAAGGGGAAACAGCCCCCTTTAAAATAAAGAGGAGGAGGAGAGAGCAAAAAGGGGGGGGGTGTAAAAATCGTTAGCACTAATTATCAGGCACAGGGACAAACGATTAATTTGCAAGTCAATTAGTCTCAGATAGGTTCACGTTTCCTGTTCTCAGCCACTGAGGGGGAAAGAAAGAGGGAGACACAACTGCGGCCTTAATCCTCCTCAGAGGCGGCCATGGCGGGGCTGCCTGCCCGTGCCAAGGCGGAGGGAGGGGGGCTACAGCTGGCACGGCCATGGCGAGGGGCGGCCTGGCCAGGGCCGTTATGTGCCACTCATTGTGCCCTCGGAGCGGGCCTGGCACCGCGCCGGGCCCTTCCCCGCCAGCCCCGCCGCCGCCGCCATTTGGGAGCCCCTGACGCCATTTTGTTGATGCCCAGGGACGGCGGCCGCTGTGGTGGATTTTCCACACTTTGGGGCCACAGACGCGGGTGCTGCTGCCTCCTCCGTCCCTCGCTGCCCACACCAGGACTGTGCAGCTGCGGGTGCCGTTGAGGGCACGGTGGTTGAGGATACGGAGCGACCTGGCCGGGCCTGCTCCGGCCTGGGGTTATGGCAGTGCTGTGGGGACAGGCAGGGTCTTGTCTCCACCACGAAGCCATCGGGGACGGGTGGAAAGCGGCCCCATCCCAGCAGCAGAGCGGCTGCCACCCCTCTGTGTGGGTCCTCAGCCCCGTGCTGCCATTGCCCAGAGCAGTGGGGTTTAGCCTGGAGTTGCCCTCTGAGCTGCAGCAAACAACCCTGGGCTCGGGGCTGAAGCAGATGAGGACGGGCAGGAGCCCAGGAGCTGGTGGGGAAGAGACATGGATGGTCAGGGGGTCCCCACCCTGAGCCCAAGTTGTGGTTATGTGGCACCTGGCGTCACTAATAGCATCAGATCTCACAAAAACAGCAAAATAGACATTTCCTAGGGACAACTTGAGGACCCAATCAAACATCACCCGTTCCTGAGAAACATGGAAAAAAAACAGCCCAAAGGATGGAAAAAAGCAACAGGGGAGGGAAGCTCATAGTGAGGGAGAGAAGTGCCAGCAGTCCCTGGCTCCACTCTGCAGGACAGACAGCGCTCAAAGACACACGGACATGCTGGGGAATGGGCACCTGCACCTTTGCCAGTCCGGGCACCCTGAACCTCGATTCCAGCCCCTCCGTGAGGGCAGCAGCTGTTTGTGGTGCAAGTGCCCCCTGCGTGCGTGCCCGGCACGATCTGAATGTGCTCCGCGTTCCCCGCGCTCTGCGCAGGGATATTTGTGTACGTGTGGACACAACATGTCTGGGACCTGACAAAGGGTATCTGATTGACACAGAAAAGGGGGCTGACAAAAGGCCGAGCGGGGCTGGAGAGCCCTGCACAATACCACCGGTACCACGTGCAAGGGTGGCAGGCAGAGGGGAGCAGGGTGGCTTTTAAGGACACCTCCACCTTCCACGTTAAAAAAAATAAATAAATACATTAAGAATCGTTCAGCTTCGCTGATGTGCAGAGCAGGGACACTTACATTCAGCCAGGGAGATTTGTTACAGCATCCTCAGCGGTGCCAGGGACAGAGGGAGCCCACTGTGGCAGGTGAAACACAGAAACCCAGAGACAACTGCAGGGCAGCCTTTGCCCAAAGCATGCTGGAGCTTTTATAGGGTAAAATCACAAACTGTGAAGCATCAGAAGAGTGGCCTGAAATGTGGTTAAAATGCCTCTGGATCTGAAGGTAGCCAAGGTCCTCTCCGGAGGGGGCTGCAGCCTCCAGCCCTCTGCTGTGCCCTGCCATGGGCACCCGTCCCCTCCAAAGTCATCTGTCCCTACAAAGGCCTCCAGTGCCCTGAGTGGGTGATAAAAAACATTGATTTTTCTTGTTCTGGGCAGCTTGCACCTGGAGTAAGGACCCAGCTGAATCCCTGGAAATAATAGCATTTTTCTCAGAAAATTTCTCAAAATTTTTTGAAGTTTCTTTTTTGAAAAAAATTTTCCCCCTTTTCTTAATGAGAGACAAAAGTATTTGAGGCTCATGGCTCCACTGCTGGAGTGGCTTTGCTGCACGAGCTGCTGGATGCCGCTGAGCAGGGACAGTGAAAGACACTATTTGTGTTTAAAAAGTAAAAACTTCCCACACTTTTTATTCTTTTGCTTTAATTGCAGTATGAAAATTCCAACCCATTTCAGAACGGATTAATGTTTTGCAACAGACAGTTTCAAGGATTGTTTTGCAATTAAAACTGGTTTTGAGCAGGACTGACATGCGTTTAAAAACTTTTGTTCAACCACACGCTTGAGATCTCCTGTTTCTGTGTATGCATGGAGTAAGTTCCAAAACACAAACTCCTATTTTGATACTTTTTCCTTTACGGGGTCAATTTTTTTTTCCTTTTTTTTTTTTTTTCCCAAAAGAAAAAATGTGAACACTAAGGAAATGTTTAGTTCACAATAATCAATCCAAATTCCTAAGAATCATACGAAATACCCTGGGATGATGCTACACAAAAGAATTAAATTGGTTCCCAGCAGCTCAGGACCCTGTAAAAGCCTTGTTAAGAAATTTTTTAAATGTAGATATTTAAAACTGTAATTTCAAATATGGTATTCTATCAAAATAACTTCTAACCAAATCCGAAAATTTTAGTGCATTCAACCATTTCTCAAATACTGGTCATTCTGTAAATGAACAAACATTAGTGGCAGGAATAATAACGTGGCTAAAATCCCTAATTTTTTTTTAACTTCTGGGGGCAAATGATCACTGCCATTTATGCCCCCAGCGAAAAGTTGGGGTTTTTTCGTTTGCTAAATTAAGAGGCAAAGTGGGAGAATTACATTTAGTAACTGGCTTAAAACGGGATCCTGCTTGACCCGACAAATCCCCGGTAACAAGATGGCTTTGTCTGAGCGTGTGGCAGGAGAGATTTCACACTTCCTCCGGCACAGAGCTGTGAGCAGACCCAGAAACACACGATATTCCCCCAGACTTCCTCTCTTGGGTTTTAGGGGACATAATTCCACTTCAACCATTTTTAGAGGGAAAAAAAAAAATTAAAATATGGATTGGATCAATTTAAAGAGTTTTCTGTTCTATTTGACGGGATGGAAAATTGAGAGAAGAAAAGGCAGAAAACGAAGCTGAAGTTAGGCTGGGAAGGACTGGGGAGAATTGGGGGGTTTTGGGAACTTTTCCACTCCCCCACCCACGAGCGGCAGCGCTCAGCCCTGCCCAGCGCCGGGGGAACGAATCCCACCCGGGACGGTGCGGGGACGTTCCTCCGTGGGAAATAAATTTTAAAAAAAATTAAAAAAGAGAGAGAGAAAAGAAACGCAGATGAATATTTTAAAAGGAGGGACTGCGGATCGGGCTCCGCGCTTTGAGCCCGAGCTCCAGCGCTGCCCCCCCCCGCCAATGCCCCTTTTCTGCGGNTATCAACTAATTTAATTTTAAAAAGCTTTATAATCTGATTTGGGAGGGGGAAATCTCCGTTTATGATTTCCCCCCCTGCCTGCTGGACGCTATCATTATTCTTGCATTTTCTAATGAAATGCAAGATTACAAATTAATTGAATTGCTTCCCCCCCCCCCCNCTTGACCCGACAAATCCCCGGTAACAAGATGGCTTTGTCTGAGCGTGTGGCAGGAGAGATTTCACACTTCCTCCGGCACAGAGCTGTGAGCAGACCCAGAAACACACGATATTCCCCCAGACTTCCTCTCTTGGGTTTTAGGGGACATAATTCCACTTCAACCATTTTTAGAGGGAAAAAAAAAAATTAAAATATGGATTGGATCAATTTAAAGAGTTTTCTGTTCTATTTGACGGGATGGAAAATTGAGAGAAGAAAAGGCAGAAAACGAAGCTGAAGTTAGGCTGGGAAGGACTGGGGAGAATTGGGGGGTTTTGGGAACTTTTCCACTCCCCCACCCACGAGCGGCAGCGCTCAGCCCTGCCCAGCGCCGGGGGAACGAATCCCACCCGGGACGGTGCGGGGACGTTCCTCCGTGGGAAATAAATTTTAAAAAAAATTAAAAAAGAGAGAGAGAAAAGAAACGCAGATGAATATTTTAAAAGGAGGGACTGCGGATCGGGCTCCGCGCTTTGAGCCCGAGCTCCAGCGCTGCCCCCCCCCGCCAATGCCCCTTTTCTGCGGATTTTGGGTTTAACCCGGGATAAAACAACTCCGCTCATGCGAGTTCAACGCGGATCTTTTCGCTGCCGGCAGAACCCTGTTTGCAAATGAATGATTTGCCCTGTTGAGAGCCCGCTGCACCCCCGCACCCCCATTCCCGTCCCATGCCCCCCATTCCCGGCTCTGCTCCCCTTCGGGACCCCCCAACAGCCCCGGAGGTTGCACCGAAAGAGGGAAGAGCAGACAACTTTTGTGTCCTTTGTTATTTCTGTTTGTTGTGTTTGCCTCGCTCATAGTCTAGGGTTACTCTGATCAACTGCATATCAANCGAGAATGAAGGGTGGTTTTTTTGTTTGGTTTGGACTGAGCAAAGCCGGGGACGGGGCTGGTTTGCACCAACTCTTGCAGAAATCCGTGCGGGGAGAGTCCCCTCATCCCACAGGTCCCCCCACGCTTCTGGGGAGAGACGTGCTGGGGGAACGGCAAGAAAAAACACCACGAAACAAAAACGAGGTTTGAAGGGCTGGGAAATGGAAATTGGATCTCTTTTTTTTTTTTTTTTTTTTTTTTTTTTTTTTTTTTTTTT
>VWZP01003935.1:356237-372093 GCA_013396995.1 Dicaeum eximium | reverse complement strand
TTTTTTTTTTTTTCTTTTTTTTTTTTCCTCTTTTTTTTACAAACCCCACAAACACGGGGATTTTAGCCGATTACCCAAAACCAGACCGGAGCAGGGAGCACAGTGTGGGAGCAGCAGCAGTTTCGAAAGTGTCCCAAAAACCCCGGGAGCTGCCGCGGGAGCCGGCGCGGTCCCTCCTGCCCCGGCTCCATCCATCACACACGAGGCTGTGTCCGAACTGCAGCCTCCCAAACACTTGGAGTCTAAAATTAAAATAATAAAATAAAATGCATTCATCTTGTGAGCCATCAGTTTGTCAAGTTACAGCTGGAAATCCTGGGAAATAGTACATGATTCGTGGAGTTTAAGCTTTCCATTTGATCCTCTAATATAAATTTCATTTATTTTAATTTTGGTCTTATTTTTTTAACATACCTAAACACAGGTCCTATATTTATAATCATAAGGATTAAATCTGAGGTGTATTATATTATTATTATTATTATTATTATTATTATTATTATTATTATTATTATTATTATTATTATTATTATTACTACTACTACTACTACTTTTTTTTTCTTAGCAGCACAGGTCCTTTAGAAAACACTGCACCTAGATTGTTTTTATTTTATTTTCACAAAAAGCTTCAAATCTGTCCATTATGCTTGCTGGCATATTCAGTCACTATTTGATTAGACTTACTGTAAACATGCCATCAACTAGGTCGTTTCATACCATATAAATAATTGCTAAATTTGATGAAAAGTTGTTTCTCCACAGCATAACCCATCACTGAAGCAAGTGTGAGAGTTGTGCCTCCTGGACTGGGCACTCATGGCAGAGGATTTCAGATTTCTCCCTGACTTGTTCCATTGGCCTCGACTGAACGATTTTTCACCTTTTACCAAAAATCAGCGTGTTCCAGGGTAGAAAATACCTCCATAAATATTTAAATTGCTGGGTGGGGGGTTTGCTGCTGGTTCCCCTATTTCACTCTTCTCTTGCAAGCAACAGAAATAAAAGTTTTGTGGCAGAACCTTCCCCCCAGCAGAGACAAGAGGTGCCCCTGCACTGCCCACGGTCCCTTCTGCATCCCCTCAGCTCCGTGGTTTTTTCCAGCCCCGTGGCTCTCCAGGATCTTTTACAAGCACTCCAAAGGGTTTTTGCCCTCTCTTCCCTCTCCTTGCTTCAGTACAAACCCATCTTCTACTGTCACCAGAGGGGAAAAAAGTAAATTAAATATTCCGGGTCCTGCACTGCCAGGGGTTTCCCAGCTCTGGGAGGGGGAGAGCACCCTCCCAGCTGGGCTGTTTTGCTACAGAGAAGTCTTTGATCCCATATAAATTACACTGAATATTTGCTTTCAAAGTAAGAAAAACTAAAAATCAGGAAGTGTCATTTAGGGAAGCACTAGAAAGGCAACATCTCCAAAATTTCTAGGAATTTAAACATGGATTTTAATGTTTCCTTTGGAAAGTTTAAACTTTTTTTAAGATGAAAAAAACCCAGAAGTGACTTTCAAAGCCAAGCATTGCTCATAGCAGAGCTCAGCTGAGGGGTCACTAGTGCCCTCCAAAGCCAGCCTCACATTTTCCCCTAAAATTAATTTTTAGGAAAGCCCAGACTCAAGTGCACATCCTCTCTGCCTCAGTCTGAACCCTCTTTTCCCTCTCTGTAAGTGCTGAATGCCAAGGAAAATGTTTCAGGCTCTCTGCAGCCCTCCCAGGACAGTGAGGGACATGTTAGCCCTCTCTCCAGTGAGGAAAATCTCAGGATAAGGTCTACTCCCTCTGAAACCACAGTAACACCCACTCCCACCTTATTGTTCTCCTTGGACTGCTCCTCATTTTCTGTGCATTGGACCCTTTTTTTTTTTTTCTAATTCCCCCTTAGAAAGGAAATAAAAATCTGTTCTCATTTGGAAGATGATGAAGTCACACATACATGTCTTTTAATTATATATAAAAAATTTGAGGTTACAGGGATTTTAATTTCTTTCTAACCCTGACAACTTTGATTCAGCCTTTCCCTATGGCATCACCTACAGCTGTAGGAGCAGCCCAGGCCTGATCCTTCCCTCTTTGCAGGTGACATGAACAAAACCAGCACTTTTTAGAGCCAGAGACATTAAGCAATGAGGCATTTGGGATAAATGCACCCACCCTGGCTCTGGCATGGCATCATAGGGAGGTATCCATGAGCAGACTGAGATTCTGATTTCTGTAGCTGCAGCAGCTCTGCAGGACTGGTGCGAGGCAGCACCAAAACCTTGTCTGGGGAATGGATAGAGACAAAATGATAATTTACACCAAACACAGTCTGGATATTTCATAGGGATCAGTTTAACATTCTCTAGAGGCTTCCCCCCTCCCTGTAGTGCTCCTGTTCCAGCAGCAGTTATGGGATTTAGCACACGAGGGCTTCTAAGATCACTGATCCTATTAAACTTCTGCAAACAGGCAGGGTGATGCTGCGGGGCCAAGGAGAAGGGACAGAACAACAGCCCTGACCCCAGAGCCCCGGGAAAGATGGCACACACAGACAGGAGGGCTGGAGGAGCCTGTGTCTCCATGCTCACCCCATGACCTGCCCCACACCCTGTCCATGGGCTGGGTGTGAACTCCTGTGAAGGTCCCAGTGCTCAGCTGAATGAAGGGCGTGTGTAGGGCTGCTTAGTGGGATGGAAGATTGGGTGGTGACCCCCAAATTCCTTCTCCCTCAGCTCTGCCACCGCCAGGCAGGGACAGGGGGACACCTTTAGGATATCCCTGAGCCAAGCCAGTCTGGGGAGCCCATCCCAGGGGATCAGCACCATGGGGAGCATCCCTGCACCCACCTTCCCTCAGTCACACAGGCCCCTGAAGCAAGACCCCCCTAGATCCCCTCCAAGCAACAGGGCAGCTTCACTAATGACCCTTGGAAAATCCCGAAAGCCCGATGGAGGGGAATATCCACCCTGAAAGCCCAGTGGAACCATTCTGTTCCCACTAAACCCAGCAGCGTTTCCCAGTGCCAGCAGAAAGCCGCCACCCTGGCACGCAGCTCAGAGAAAAGAGGGCAGCAGCTGCCAGGCAGTGCCAAAGCCATGACAATTACTGGGGGGGTCGATGGGGGCAGCTGGCTGCTGATTTTTAAAAATTTTTTTTAAATTCATCTTCCTTTAAATAAGATTGTTCCAATTAACAAAGCGCTCGCCCAGAACAGGTTTCGAAGGAGAGGAGCAGGCGCGGGATGCGACAGCCCCCCACACAAACAGCCTAAAAAAAGAGGAACCCAAATCTATTTATACGTGGCTGTCTCTCGCCTGGGCTGATCCACAAGCCTGGCATGGAGGCCGTGGGGAGGGATGTAGGATTTCACCTCCAGGAGGTGCCCAGCTCGTCTGCAGAGCGATGCTCGGGATGGTTCCAGCCCTGGATCCCTTTCCTGTCCTGACTTGCTGTACCTGCCGCCACAAACAGCCTTTTGTCTCCCAGCCCAGTGGTGGGAGTGCCCTGCGTTTTAGTGCCATTAATGTCCAGAAAATAAATGGAAAATAAACACTCTCTTCACAGCTGAATCACCACATCCCACCCCCTGAACCCCCCCCATTAATACAACGTTGAGCTGTTGACAAATATTCCCTTTAAAAATGCCAGCACAGTTGGAAAGGGATTTGTTTTCATTTAGGGGAGATGGGCGATTTTTGCCTTAATAAATGTTTTTCCTCATTTACACTGGAATAGGATATTTATGAGGGGTCACTCGAAATCAGAGCCGTGGCAGCAGCAGCACATGCTGCAGATACGGTGGCAGGGCTATCATGACATGGCATCGCTGCTCTGGCCCACAATTTTAAGCCTCAAAACCAGCTGAACTCTCTGATGCTTAACTCAAAGATTTATTAATACTTCATCATATCTAAAAATTATTATTTTTATTATCCTACCTAGGGAGCACAGAGAATTGCACTGCAATTGGCTATATTTAGATCTGGTCAAAATATTTTCAACTTTTTTTTTTTTTTGGTGGTGGTTTTTTTTTTGGTGGTGTTTTTCCTATATTTGTGCCAAATGCTAATTAGGACTATGTGGATATTACATGACCAAAAAAAAAAAAAATCTGGTTTACTCAAGAAGGTTTTTTCTAGTTTAAATACAAGAAACTATTGATTTTTTATTGACAAAAGTTTAACAGAATTCCTGTGTCCCATTACAAAAATTTAACTGACATCCTCCTTTCTCCTCTATGCCACTTTTTTCCTGAATTTTTTTTGCAGGTGAAGGCAGGGACCTACTGCCTCACTTGGAATAAGTGATTTTAGGAATTCCAACAACATTCCCAAACTCCCTCTCACAGCTGCAGCTGCTCTCTGTGCAGCAGAGTCGTCCCTCCTCACTAATATAGCCAGAACAAGGGAAATAAATGTATTTTATTGAACAGTTTAGGTTGGGAAAGACCTTTAAAATCAATCCAACCATTAAGAATTTAGAAGTATTTGAGTTCTTATTGACAATCCCTCAGCCAGGTCAGAGCCCCGTGACCCTGCCTACCCCCTGAAGCTCCTGAGCGACCCTTCCCAGGGATGAGGGGAAGGAGCAGCTCAGGGGGGTTTGCTGTTCCCTCTGTTTGCTCCAAAAGCAGCTGATGGAGCAGAGGAACAGGGAGGGACAGAATCTGCAGCCGAAATATCCCCCCTGTCCACCCAGACCCTGCACCCTGCAAGCAAATCCTGCTTTGAACTCCACCAAGATTTTAAGCATTAAAATAGTGGTGATTGTAACCCTTTAAATTCTCTCACAGCACCCTTCTGCAGCCCAAGAGCTGCTGAGAGCAGAGCAGACCTGGCAAAGGCAGGATCTGGTCCCCAGCCCATCCTTCTGTCGAGAGCATCCCTGCCCATCCTGTCCTGTCCTGTGCCTGCTCATCGCTGCCACATCGGCCTGGAATGTGGGGTTTCTTTTCTCCTGGGTTTCTTTTCTCCTGGCATTTGGGGTTTCCCCTCATTTTCCACGGCTCCTCTCTGTGAGGCTGCACTGCAGTTCCCGGGTCAGTGCCAGTAGAGGCTCCCGGATCCACCTCCTGCCCTGCTGATGCTCTGGGCAGCTCTGCCACTTTCCCAGCCCCCAAAGTGGAAACCCCACCCTGGGGAGCCCAGCATCGGGCAGGGTGGGGGAATTGTGCAGCACAGGCCGAGCAGCCACCACCCTCCTCGATGGGACAAAGCCACCCCTGCTGCTCTGCTCCCCCCTTTTTAAATAAACCTTTTGTTGTCAGCCAAAGGGCTCAAATATTGGGGCATAGGAAGGCACAGCCCCATCTCTTTCCCATCTAATTTTGGGGGGAAAAACCAGACAATTATGCCTTTAAAATAATGCTGTCTCTGCACTGAATCAAGCATTTGGCAAGAAGAACTGAAAGAGTGCTGGGCCTTTCTCCTGAGAGCTTTCTGGAGATGATTTATTTACAGCTTTTACCTCCTCCATGTTCAGTTTTGATTTGGGCTCTTTCAGACGGCTGGGACAGGACACACCTCACCAGGCCATTTCCTGCTAGGGCAGAAAATGAACCTTCTCTGCCCTCTTTAGGTGCTCAAAGGTGCCCAGACAGGCAGGAAACGGGTGCAGCCTCATCCCATTCCTTTCACCCCAAACCCTGGAGCACTACTGGGCTCTCAGACCACAGCTGGGACAGCAGGAAGTGGCTCTTTTGGTCACCTGGGTAACTTCAGTTGCCCATTAGAAAAAGAGCACAAAAACTTTTAGGAACCACCTTCCCCGAGCCTGGAGCTGCTCAGGCATGGGGGAAGCCTCATACCCTGCACCTCTGGGGTGAGCTGAGCGTTCCAGGCTGCTCCAGTGGGATGGGGAAGCCATCACAGACAGCCTGGAGTTCAGAGGTGAAAACATCTGGGTTTGACACAAACACCCCAAACCCAGCCAAGCCTCAGCACCCAGAAATGGCTCCAGCACTCTCTTGGCTTTTGCTGGTGTCACCTGGGGGATCAAACTCCAGACTGGTGCAGGGATGGCAGCAATCCTTTAATCCTTCCCAGAACACTGACGAGCTCCTCTCTCCAGTTGGGCACAAATAGAAGCTGTTGGGGATATCACCAAGGAATGGCTTAGTGGGTGGAGCTGGCTGGACATTTTTCTGATGGAAAATGACAATTCATCAAAAGCAAGATGTCATGCCTAAACACAGTCCATTCCTACAAAGAGCTTGTTTTGAGAGAGAATTTGTGAGGGGAGAAGCACTGAAACGAGACCAACACATTTTGCTTTGGGCTTTTCAAGAAGGAACACTGAGCTTGTTGAAAAAAAATCACTTTTCATTTTAATATTTCACATTATAGAGTCTAAAGTAATTTACTTTGCAATTTCACTGAGAAAAACATTGAAGTTTCATCCCTTGTTCTGCCTCAGAAGTGGAAGAAAGGGGAAAGAGAAGGGAAGAAAAACTTCAAGTATTGCCAATGAATTTAAAACATCTTCTTCCCCTTCCAGCTGTCTTAATGAGATCAGCCCTGAATCTATAGGAACCCTGCTCAGGAAAAATCTCATTCAAAATGTTTTCTCAACAACAACAAAAGATTAGGGATGGAAATGCCCATGGGAAAGGAGCAAGTTGGCGAACATTTTTTGGTGAGAGAGAGAGAGCTTTTGGCGAGGACAAACATGAGAAGGTCCCCTGGGATGGGGGAAGGGTCCTTCTGGAACCTTTTATAGTTGATGCAACATCACGGAGAGCAGCACCAGATGAAGCTGCACCAAACCTCCTCCCTTCAGTGGGAGCAGCCCTGGATCATCCCAAAACCAGCCCAGGGCTCACCCTGAGCGCAGCACTTCTGTCTCTGCCTGCATCAGGGAGCACAAGCTCCAAACCTTCAGCCCAGGAAGCTGCTGATGAAATAGAAGCTTTGGAGAAAAGCAAAGTGCTCCTGGATGAGGTGGAGCAGCAACTCAACCTGCAGCTGCTGGAGAGGCAGCAGCTGAGCAGGACCTGCTCCCTTGAAGGAGGATGCCACAAGATGTTGGAGATCTACGGCAAAATTGTGCCAGGATGGGTGATGAGGAGCTGTGCTCAGGCTGCTGCATCCCTGAGAACGGAGCTGGGGCTCCCCCTCCCTTCCACCCAAAGTGCCACTCCTGCCACCTTGTCAGTCCTGCCAGGAGAAAGCAGTGGGGACAGGGAGGTGCTTGGTCCTTCCTACTGACCGCTCTGCCTGCACTCATTACCAGGCAGACCCAGGAGAAGCCATGCAGCTGGAAAAACAACCCACACCAACCCTTTCAGTTCCTCCTGGTTTGCGAGAACAGTTCCAACCACAGGGAATAAAGCAGGATAGGACCAGAGGGATCTAGCCCTGGCAGACACCGTGCCCTGCTCCTCCTCTCTGTCCCACTCCCCAGCACCTGCCTGGGGTAGCGCTGCCTCCGACATCCCCGGCGGATTTTTCGCTGCCACAATGGCTCAGTCACCGGTGCCGGGCCGATGCCAGGCACATCCCGGGCTGAAGCTGCCACCCCTTTTGTGTGAGGCCATTAAAACCCCAGAAACGTTGGGGTGGCGGTGGGGGACCGAGGGCTGTCAGCACGTGATGAGCGGCTGCACAGCGTTACCCGTCTGGCACCGGTGCCCCTCGCCACAAATGCCATTGGCACAGCTCTGCACAAACAGCTTTTCAGGGCTCGCCTGGTTCTCCCGGCTGCCATAGAAACCCCTGTTCAGCTGAAAGTATATTAAAGGGTGGCGCTGGCCCTCGCGCTGAATTCATCACATTGTATTCCACCAGGGAAAAAAAAGAGAAGAAAGCCCAGCCCTTTGTGCCTCTGCCTTTGCTTTCTCTGTCCGAGGGAGATGTCCCTCTCCAGTTCATTTTGTGTTTGCTGTTGCATCCCCCCTCCCCAGGCGTGGCACGGCCCTGGGAAGGATCACTTCACCCCACCAGCTCTCACTGTCAGGCCTCCTTGCACACCATCTCCCCAAACGCCATCAAGGAAGCACCAAAATGCTCCTCAGAATAATTTTTAAAAGCAGATATGAGAAAATGTGGGAGTAAATCCCTCCCTACTCCTCCAGCCTGCTCTTCTCCGTCATTCCTCCCCGGTGCTGCAGACAGCCATAGGATAGAGAGGGAGTTGCAGCCAATGGGTCCCAACAGAGGTTTTCGGGAAGCAGAGACATATTTGGGCACACACATCCCTGTCCTTACAGAACCAGGCTGAACAGGAAGTTTCCAGCTTGAACAGCAGCATAAATGCCACAGAACACACCTCAAATATAGATGAAATTATAAGTGAGGCACAATTTGAAGAGGAATAAACTTGATTTTTCCACTGCTGAGCAGGCTCACCCCCTCAACACAGGCAAGGCCCTGGCTCCAAAGCCTCTCTGAGCTGTGCAGAGCAGCTTTGCCCACCCTCCCCAGCCCAGGGGAACCTTGGGGCAGCACAGAGGTAATTTAGTCATTTCAGGCACATCAGCTGGCGTGAGCTGGGAGTCACCAATTCAAGCAGATTTCATGCCCTGCCACTGCCCGTATCTCTCTATCAGGGAGGCCAGCAGAGATCCTGCAGCAGCATCCATGGTAGACCTTCAGCCTGCCCTGCACAACCAAGCCCTTGTTCCACTACAGCAAAGACCTGGTGAGCCCCAGGACATTCCCTGTTCACACCAAGTCTGACTGTGTTAGTCCAAACCCAGCACTTTGGGGTTATAACCTGAGTTTTCACTTCCAGAAAGGGAAAACTTCCCTGTTTCTTGCTGAGTTTGCTCATGTTTTTTAACAAATTCTCCTCCAGTGTCATCATATCCCATTCCACCCCCACCCCCCACCCCGAGGATATAATTTTGTTTGATAATTCCTCCCAAGGCTTTCCATTCCAGCAAAAAGGAATCAGTTTTGCTCAAATTGATTAGCCTTTGTTTTTAGCCAGAGCAGTCTTCAGCCCTAAACTGACCTCAGTCCTCATTGCTTACGCCAGAGCCCACAGAGGTGCCTGAGCGCCGTCGCTGCCGCAAATCTGCCGTGAAAGCATTGCTTAAATTTAAAAAAACCCTTGCACCAATTTAATTTTTAAACCATTTATTTTACCTCCACTGACAATAAAAGCAGAAAGGATCAAAGCCAAGCCCTTTTGTGGCTCAGGGTGCCCCTTCCATCAGCGCGCTTTGTTCAAAACACCCTCAAAGAAACTCTCATTTTGGTCAAGAGCCAATTATAAAAATTGGGTTGGGGGTTTGCTTAGCTTTAGAGGTGCAAAATTGTCATCACATCTGTAAAGCTATCAAATGGCCTTGCAGAGGCAGTGCATGAGGCAGAGGGAGGGGAGGCTGTGGATGGAGGGGATGCTCAAAGGCCAGTGCAGGAAGGCAGTTTCTCATCTCAGGAATGAGCCCTCTGCACAGCAGCATCTCCCCTTCCCCTGCCCCATGCAGCAGCTCCAGGGTTGGGTCCTCAGGACCACAGCACAGCGTTTCTTGCCTCTGACAGCTCAGCTGATCCCCACAGACACCCTGGGGGTCTCAAGGTGCAAAGAGGTTCCAGGTCACCCCACACAGCCCTGCAGACCCCAGCAGCAGCAGCAGGGCTGAGCTGACACTGGAAAGAGAGACTCAAACACTTCAGACCCACACGTGGGCAGGGGGTGCCCAAGAGCCCATCCCACGGCCAGACTTGCTGCCAGGACACCTGTATCCCAAAAAGTTATTTAACCTCGCCCCCCTCGTGCGCAGGGGCACCCACATCTGCAACACCCACCCATGAACAGGGCAGAGCCTGAGTTCCCCCCGTGTCCCCGCTGCCCCAAGGGGCACAGGAGCCCCACTCGGGCCATGCCGGCACATCGGCCTCGCTCCACGTCACCGTGGGGGGACCCTGCCACGCTCGTCTGGCCGCTCTCTGACGATCTGCATCACAAAAGCCCCATTCTTGTGAACTTGGGCGACCTCCCGACCTCGCCAGCTCGGGGAGTGAATGGCTTTAGTCTGCCACGACCATCATGTCACTTTGATTAGTGCGTGAATAAACTCTCAATCCCGGGCTGGGGGAGGCAGGGCTGGCAGCAGCCGCTCTGCTCGCGGCCGCGGGAGCGGCACCCGCAGTCCCGCACCCTGGGGTGGCCCCAGGGACCCCACACCCGCAGCACCTTCGTCCCTCTGCTAGCCAAACCACACCACGGAGCGCCCACCCTGCCCTGCCCGCACCCATCCCCACCTCAGCCCAACCTGTCCACCACTATCACCTGTCCACAGGACCTTCACGGTGAGCAGAATGGGTGTTGGAATCCAGGGCACAGAGAATATCTCTCTGCCTGTTTTAAGAAATTCTGACCCTCAGCAGAACACTGCTTTTAACCTTCGTCCCTGGGAAAAATTGCCAAAACTTTGGGGTGAGTTAAAGCACACAGGATTTTAACATGTGGCAGTAGCAGTTTTTTACAGAGTGTATCATAGAGTGTAGAAATTAGGGTTTTAGGATTTTAATATGAGAGTGAATAGGACACAAGATGGAGGATTTGGGGTGTCTCCCCTTCTTCCTTCTTGGCCCTTTTCACCTCCATTTCTTGTAGTACTTGTTGTGGAAGACTATTGGTTAGTGTGAGTAGTAGTGTGGAAGTTACGTGTATGGGTTAGCGGGAGTTATTGGTAGAAAAGTAGAAACAAAGTACGTATTAGAAGATAATTGGGTAAAATATCTTTAAAAGGCCTTGATTTTGGGTGCTCAGGGTCCATTTTGTGCCTTGCTTCTAGCATGCTAAGTCTGGTGTGCAGACAGTGCTGAACTTAAGATAAGATAAGAATAAAGAAAACCCTGAAGACCAAGAGAAACAGTGTCCAGCTCGTTCTCCATCCCTGGAAAAGAACTCAGCAGGGGAGCTCCCTCCAAAGGGCCCAGGGGGTTGGGCTCCCATCCTTGTTGGGACCGAAAAAACCACAACAGTGGGCAACATTAAATGTTAAAGGATGTGCAAGGAAATGCTGTCAGTCTTCTTCATTACCTCAGTGTTCAAAACTCAGGCAGCAGCTCCAAAAGCATCGAGGGAAGCGCCCTGTGCCAGGGCACATTCACCCAAATGTCCCATCAGCACCCAGAGGGGTTTGCAAAGGAGCCCCTGAAACATCGGGCTCTTCCCAAATTGCACAGGGAAAGGGCAGCAAGGTCATCCCAGGGCAGGATCTCCTGAGCACACAGGTGCTCTGGGTCTGGGTGAGACTCAGCCACATTTCTGTGACCACAGGCAGCCAGTGCCACTCACCCAGAGGAGGGATGGGTGCTGTGGGCACAGCTGGGTGCCCCAGGTACGCTTTCATCTCATCCAGATCTAGGAGCCACAACCAGCTCCACAGGAATGGCCACACAATCCCCCCTCCACCAGCTTCAACTAAAAAATCAAACATCATCCGGGGGGTCAAAAATTCCACAAGAGCTGATAGCAAGGTTTTGGGCAGGCAGACATTTGTGCTTTTGGAGGAAAACCTGGGGAATTGGGATGGTCCTGGGATGACCTCCTGGTCATCTTCCAGAAGGCCCTGACGTGCACCTCAATTCATGAGCCAACCTGCAGTACGTAACAATTCTGCTTTTGAGGAAAAGCCGAACTCTTGCGTGTCCCTCCCACTTGGTGCACGCATTACAATATCTAATAAACCCCAAATTGCTCAACACCCATCAAACCTGCCAAAAATATCACCATTTTAAGTCTAAAATGCAAGATCTGTAGAAAAGGGTGAGGAAGACAGTAAATTAGGCCCTGCTAGAAGGGTTCTATATGGGAAGCTAATGACCTTTTGTCTCTCCTGTCTGCAGACGGGCCTCATTTGCATGTATGCAGTTGGAATAATCTCGTCCATATTTCAAGCGTGTGGCTGCATCTTTGCATCCTCCTCCAGAGAGGTTCCCTCCCGCTGTGCATGCCATTATCTGAGTGCAGCCACTTCAGGCTGCCTTTAAACCCACCTAGACACCAGCCAGCTTTCTCCAGCCCCACAGGATCCTCTCCCTGTGGAAGAGAAAGAGAAGTTTGGGGCCCCAGATGTGGCAAAACAGAGAAGGTGATGTAGCATGGCTGGGGGACCCCAACAGCAGTGCCCACACATCACCCCTGGAGAGCATCCCTGGGCTTTGGGGGAGCTGCTCCACCTCACAGCCACCCCTCTCCTCCTCTGGGGATCAAGGCTTTAGGCTGATCTCAGGTTTTTGGACTCCAAACGTTTTACCAGATCCCTCTGCTGCAAGTTGAAGTCTTGGCATGCCCTTTATTTGGTGCTTTGAGGATAATTTTGACACAATTCCCAAAGGCCAGGTTGGAAATAGAAAATCTGGGCGTCGCTTGAGGTCTCTCAGCTCTCCCTCCTCACATTGCTCCTCCTCAAAGCCTGGAGGCCTCTCAGAGCTGGTTCAACAGCCCAAGGGGAAGCTGTGACCCTGGCTGGGGGCAGCTGATGTTTACTGGGGCCAAAGCAGCTCCTTGCAATGTCCACAGATCCAAAGTGAAGGGCAGCCAGGTGACTTCGTTGGCAGGGCACACCTTGCCCAGCAGAACCAGTGGCAGTTCTTGACCTCCCCCAGTCTCATCCACCTGCTCCAGAGAAGGATCAGCCCCAGCTTGGAGCAGCCTGGGCTGCAAGAGCCAGGGAAATGCAACCCCTGGGGAGCCTCCTCCGTGCCAGGACCCTGGAGCACTGAGCACCGGTGTCACCCCACTGTCCTCCCAGCCCTTTCCAAGGCAATAAAGATGAAATCTCTCCAATTTACGTCAAGATGCCCCTCCAGCGAGCCCCAAGAGCCGGGCTCAGCCGCTCTCCTGTACCGGCCCCGGCCCGGAGCCTCCGCTAACAATGACTCCTCCCGTCCTGGCGCCATGGCAAACACAAACCCTCAGACAGGCAGAGCTGTCAATCCGGCCCCGAACTCTCAAAAGATTGATTAAGGGGGAAAAAAAAATCAAAAAAAAAAAAAAACCCAACTTACGGCCATGAGCTGAGAGGCGGGGAAAGAGGGGAGGGGAAATGAGAGCCGGGCCAAGTTAAAATTCCGACAGAGAAGTCGCAGCTGAACTATAGAGTCTAGACAAGCATTCACAGCCCCGGCCCCGATTGTTATAGAGCCTCTATTGTCTTAATTAACCATTTTAGCTGCAATGGAAGCAGACAAACCTTTTCTTCTCCATCCCACCCCTCCTCTGCTGCACACTCATGCAGACAAACAGCACCAAGTCAAGTGCTTTGATTTAAAAACCCCTCGGCATATCCACACACACCTTCTTTCGGGGCAGAGCTTTGCAAGGTTCGTTGAGAAAATCACTCGCCAAACAAGCAAGGGGAGAGGGGCGAGCTGGAGGTGGGGAAAAAAGGAATGCAAATCCTGACGCAACATGAATGGGAACAAATGGGTTGATTCTTTTAATCTCCTAATGTGCTTAATAAAGCATTATTGCAATGCAAATTTTATTTTAATGCTGTACATATTTTATTTGACATGCTGGTAATTTTAGTTGGCTGAACAATCCGTTGCTTTGTTTTACTGAGTTTTTTCTGTTTGGGGGGATATTTTTGAGGGTATCATGGGACCTCTGCCAGCCAATACCCTGGGAATCTCTGCAGCACTCTCTTCAGAGGCTTAAGCTAAACTAAATAGATAAATAAGAGGGCCAAATTCTCCTCTCGTGACCCTGATGGAAATGCAGGAGCAATGCAGGAGCACATCTCGCCCCCTTCTCTGAACCCTCATGAGCTCCACAGCCACTTTTCACTCAGCCCACCTTGCCTTCCTGCCATTCCATCCCATCCCATTTGCACTCATTTAATGGGTTTAGTGGGAAAAGTCTGACCAGCAAATAGTTCCTCTTGCCAAGGACACCAGCATGAGGGTCTGCCCCAGGTGCCCAGGGAAGGGACATCTCCACAGAAGTCTGGTGGTCCTGGGATGCTCCAGCCCAAACCAAAGGCAGGGAAGAGCCTTCCATTCCTGAATCCAGCCTTCTCTAGGGTGGGTTTGGGGCTTGTCTGCTCATGAGAGTGACTGCCCCTTCAGAAGGGGTTTGCATGAGACATTCTCAGTCACTGCCCATAGTGTTATTAATATGGTCCCTCTGCCACCATAAACCAAAACTTGGCATCTCTGCAGAGACACTGTAGAGCAGCAGCAGCTTCCCTGAAAGAAATAAGGGGGCTACAAACATTTCGAGAGCCAACCTTGCCTTGAATGGAGGGAATCTGCCTCATTTTCTGCCACAGTGTCAAGGTACAAACCTGATTGCTAAAGAAAGAAATTAGTGACAATTATAATCATCATGCTGGGCTGCAGCTCTCTAATAGAAAACTGTCACTTTGGAGGATAAATCCAGCTCAGGAGCTCTGTGTGTGTAAGCCTGGGAGCACTCCTGAGTCCACCCAGAATGGGGATTTTTTTCAGGACAGCTGAGCATGAAACAGCTCAAACATGTCAGAAGGACTTTATATTTTATATAAGGAAGGAGGTTTTTACAATGAGGGTGGTGAGGCCTTGGCACAGGTTGCCCAGAGAAGGCTGTCCCATCCCTGGATGTGTCCAAGGCCAGGTTGGACAGGGCTTAGAGCAACTTGGGATAGTGGAAGAATGAGATGGGTTTTAAGGCACCTTCCAACCCACACCATTCCATGATTCTATGGAGTGAGCTCAGAGATTGCTCTTCTCCCCCACGAGATGAGCTGAAGGTCAGAGAAAAATCACATGAAGCACTTTAGGAGACACAAGGTACAGGTGGAGAAACACAGAAAAGGGGTCCAAAAGCACTTGTGGGGTCCCAGAGCTGGAGACCCCCACGGCAGAGTCTGAAACCCCTCCCCAGTCACTGAACTCCTCCTGCCAGAGCATCTCTTCAGGGCAGATAGAAGCACAGCTCCGATGGTGGGGGCAGGGGAGAGAAGGGAGACAAATCTTTTGCAAAGAGCTTGAGTGCAGAGGGAGAATTTCTTGCTGCAAGCCCAGAAATCCAGGCCCCAAATCTGTGTGGTAGATTTGGGAGCAGTCAGGAAGCTCTCCCTGCCCTCCACTCAGGCCTACAGGTGCCCAAGCCCTTGCAGCAGAAGGTGTGGAAGCCAGAGGCACAAAGGGGGTCAGTGCTCATCCCCTCACTCTGAGGAGCTGGGATCCCTCCTCAGCCAGCTGGAGCAGTTTAGAGATGTGTCAGGAAGCCTTTCAGTGCCTGAGCACCACCAGAGAACGGCTGCAGGAAGGATTATGGGGATTAACATGGTCCAGGAGCTACTTCCAAGAGATTTGCCCCATTGGAGAAATCTGGGCTGCCAGGCAGGGACCCTTGCCCTTGCTGAAGGAGCAGAGAGTTTGAGAATCAAGAGATCCAAAATACATCCTGCCCTGTACTGGTCCTCCCTCAAAAGCTACCACAGCTGTTCAAACCCACTGAGCTGCCACGAGTGAGCCCAGGATACAGAGCAGCATTTCTGGGGAGGAAAAACCATTTTGTCTACCCATGTTCACAGACAGGCCAGCAAACTTCTGAATTCCCACACACTTCATTCCCACAGGAACAAGGACCACAGAGACTCCTCACTTTGAGCTGTGCTGGGGAGGCCTGGGGAACACGAGTCCAGTGGTGTGAGCTTGGCCTCCAGCCACCCCACCAAAGGGCTGCTGCTGGCAACCAACAAACCCAGGTGGGACATCCCTTCCCACCCACACCACCTTCTCTGGGCCCACCCACACCACCTTCTCTGGGCCAACCCAACCACAGCNAACACCCACCACGGTATGGACACCCACCTTGGTATGGACACCCATCACAGCATGGACACCCACCATGGCACGGACACCCACCACAGCACAAACACCCACCACAGCATGGACACCCACCATGGCACGAACACCCACCATGGCATGGACACTCCT
>VWZP01003935.1:324861-355982 GCA_013396995.1 Dicaeum eximium | reverse complement strand
CACGGACACCATCATGGCATGGACACCCACCATGGCATGGACACCCACCATGGCATGGACACCCACCATGGCATGAACACCCACCATGGCATGGACACCCACCACATGCATCCTCCAACCATCACACACATCCTGTAACCATCATGTGCATCCTCCAACCATCCAGGCCTGGCTTAGGGCGGGCACAGCCCAGTCCTGAGCCCTGGAAGGAGGCTGGAGGAGCCCAGAGCATGGCAAGGCTGTTGTTGGCCCTGCACAGTGCACAAGACACTTCATCTTTGGTAAAGCCTCCAGGCATGCTCTTAATGTTACCCCTCTAATAATAATATTTCATCTGCCATATCTGATTAGGTTAGGCTCATTTGATTTTTGCAAAACACCTTTAATCACCTTGCAAATTCCCCATCATTACAAACAGAACCACCACAAACATTATCGGCAATCTGAGTTTTATTTTCAGCAATCTTTTTTTTTTTTTTCATATGCAAGAAAGACAGTTGTAAAAAAAATAATTTTAAAAATATGAACAAGACAGAGGCTGAGAAAACATTAACAAGGCCCTATGCTTTCTGCTAAAGTGTCTTCATTTCATTATCATTAAATTTGCCTAGTAATTAGATTTCGGTGCATGAATATTTTAAAAAAAATGTAACAGACAGGCTGTCAAAAAAAAGCACGACAACATCAATTCGATAATTTTTTAGACAGAGACATTCATAAGCAATTAACATAGATTTCCTGGGGTTGGAGACTCTTTTTCTTTATTTCCTTTTCTTCTTTTTTTTAATTTTTCCTATTCTTCCGGCCTTATGTTCTTCACCTGAAATTAAAAGAAAAATAAAATCACTGTAAACATCAGCCCTTTCTGCCCTTTATTCCTGTTTGCTAACATGATTTCAGTGCCATTTCTCCCTCGCTTAGCATGCTCCAGCACTCCTCCCCCCTGCCTCCCACCCCAGCCTTGCTAAACACGGGCAGGCACAAGGTTGGGTCATCCATCAGACCTCCCCACTCCTGCAGGACCAGATTAAATTAAGGTTGCATGAAGCTTCTGTCTTGATCTTCAGGCATTTCTGCTGAAAACAGTGATTTTGATCACTATTTGCATAATGTACAGTTACGTATTCACCGGGTCCCTAATTATACGATCTGTGTTCGACACCGCCGCAGACGCGGGGAGGTTTGTGCAGGGCATACCAACCACTGCTCGCAGCATTCCTGCTCCTGCTCCAGCTCCAGGTGAGCCCAGGATGATCCATCTCCTCCCCACAGCTCCTCCCTGCAGGCTGGTGCCACAGGACAGGGGTGGCCACGGTGCTGTTTGCCCTTCCCACCTTGTTTGTCGGTGACACACCGAGAGCGATGCCAGTCCCTGCCCTACAGCTGCCAAAACAGAGCAATTGTCCTCTCATTTTCATCCTCTGGGATGCACGTGAGGCCCACAAGCCTCTCTCTTGCTCATCCTGCACATTTCCAACAGCATCAAAAGGTGGATGGAAAGCAGCATAGTCCCAGTTTCCCCCCTTTTTTATCTCCTCGGGAGTCCCAGAAGAACCTCACATGCCAGAAGAAAATCCAGCCAGGGGCTGTTTGCTGAGATGATTCAAGGTTTGAGCTGCTTTGGAGTTGGGGGTAGCACATGGGAGGTTTACTTCATGCCTGGAAACAGCACAGACCCCAAACCACATTTTCACACGTGACTGGTGCGGTGCCACTGACCCCATGGAGATGCCCAGAAGGAGCTGGCTGCTCACCACCAGCTTCTTGCACTTGCAGAGGGCAAGTTCCCACTCCCCCCTGAATTCTTCATTGGGAAAACAGCAACATTTGCAGGGACTTACAGAATTGTGGAATGGTTTGAATTGGAAGGGACCTTAAAGCTCATCTCATTCTTTCCCAGGTTGCTCCAAGCCCTGTCCAGCCTGGCTCTGGACACTTCCAGGGATGGGGCAGCCACAATCTGTTTAATTTCAGACAGAGCTTCCCAAGTTCCTGTGTTTAGTACTAAATCAGGTCCAACACCTGAAATACTCTAAAGGCACTCTGCACAGATCCAGCCCTTACCTCAGTGAAGCCCTTGGAATGCCCACAGACTGGCCAGACCCTGGTGTTAGGTGTGTGTTTTTACAAGAGCAACATTCTGCAGTGAGCCCAGCCTGGGTCAGCTCACCTGCAGACAGGAAGCCAGAATTACCTTTTCAGGTGTTAAAGAGCATAAGCCAGAGCTAAGAGATGTGCTAAGACAATAAACAAAACCCCAAACTGCAATTATTTGACCTAAACATAGGTGGATGCTTAAAACCCATGTCTGTGTTATTTTTTTATTATTGTTATCATCATGATCATCATCTCTGGCAAATTAGGAATTCACAAAACAGCCACACACAAAGAAAATCCCGGACCTCAACTCGGGTCATGCCTTTCTAAAATCTCCTTTGCAAGGTTTTATCGGCAAGAGCAGGGAGTAGAATCAGTTGGTACAAGCAGCTGAAAGACCAAATCAAAAGCATGTGAGCAGATTAAAGAATCAATCTCTCCGTTTGATGCAGAGGAAATCCCACTAATTATAAAGAAGGGGCTTATTTCCTGGAGTCACTCTGTTTGAAGTCATCAAAACTAGTAATACTTAATTACTCTACTTTATGGAATATATAACATCGAGGCCCTTCGCCACTCACCAGCCCACTGCTGCCCTGGCTGGCGCTGGGTTTTCAGGGGACTGTGGTGATGTTCCTCCTCTACCTCTGCCCTTATTTATTCAAATGAAGCCCTTAACAGCCCTTGCATGAGCCTGCAGGGAAGCATTTAAACGTGCTTTAAAAGGAGGTTATAATGAAAAAAAACCCAGAGTGATTTAGCCCTGCAAGTTACCTGGCTATTATTGAAATGTGTGTGCGCTGTGTGTGCCAGCAGACTCCTGCAGAATCAGGTATTGAGGATTAAACCAGACTGAAGGTATTTGCCTCATCCTAATCCTTGAAAAGGGAAGGGAACTGACAGTGGTGACTGAAACTTGGCCCTTTGGAGCTTGCTGAGCCATCTTTGAAGGTCCAAGAGCGAGCTGCCAGCTTCTGGTTCATGGACACATCCAGATGACATCCATGAGTAGGTGAAAAAGCACAATCGTGTGTCTTGAGGAAATGAAAGGAGGCACAGGATCTCCTCTGAACTGGTATGAAGATCTCTAAAATGGAGGACTACATGATTGTCCTCTTCTCTCCAGGTGGCCATAGGGCAAATCTGGTCAGGATGTGCTTTGCTCAAGGGCCAACAACCCCTGGTCTCCTCAAACACCATGGTAAAGCTTGAGTTTCTGGCATTGGGTGATTCACATGGAGGAAAATCAGATTCCATTAAAAAGTAGTGACAATCATATTTTTACAGGTTGAGAGAAACCTTGGAAAATGTAACCCAAGAGGTTCAGGCAGGGAAAAGCAAGTAAGTTCCTTTTTGCCATTCCTGATGTGGTCTCAAGTGGATCTGAGCATTCCCAATTCCATCCCTGGCCCCGATGCTGCTCCCAGCACCTGAGTCTTCCTGGTAGGGGAGTAAAAGCCATGGGATCAAAGTCCTCTCCCAGGATACCATGAGCTTCCCTAAAACTCTTCTAAAGGCAAACTCCAGGGAGCAGGTATGGTGAAGAGCCATTTCCATGGCTGGGGAGCACCAGGACAACCCAGGTATGGCTTTGACTTGCTCAGGTCTGGCTGGTTATGAGGCTTTTTTCAAACTGCTCTTTTTCCAGCTAAGTTGGTAAATGTTGCAGAGGAGGGACAGGAGCACATCTTCCTTCATCACCACCTGCACACACCCACCTGGGCCTGCAGGAGCTGCACAGGCACCACCATTAAAAATGGCAGTAATGAATCTCCTGCTCCATCCTAGAGCTTCTCCCAAATAATAGAGTCCAGCTGGGACACCACAAGGAGATGTGGAGCCATGTGCCTCTGTTTGAAATTCTGCACATACCATGGCATCAGGAATGTCCCAGGAATGTTGCTTTGGAGCCATGAGGCCTCAGAGCCAGGAATTGTGGGTGAAAAGGGTTTGTTTCCCCTACGACAGAAGGGAAAGAAATTTCCTAAACCTGGGTTTGACCTGACTGGGAAATGCAACTGGGCTCCAGACTAGCTCAGCTGGCCTGAAAAATCCCTTTTAAGATGTCTGAGCCTTGTAGAAGCCCTAAGCCTCTGGACACTTTAAGGAGGTTATAATGTCTCTTTTAGAGAGCATGTCTCTAAAAAACCTGCATGAGGCCCTTTGCAATTTTGCTGCTGGTGGGAGAAGAGGTGGGTGCCACGCTGAACAGCATCCACAGGGCAGGGATCAGCAGCATCTGCTGCTCCCCCTGCTCTTGGCTGGGCCCTTCCTTGGTGGAGATGAGGCTCCAGAAAGGCCCCAGGTATCCACATAGACCTGGGGGATGAGGGCTCAGTGTCCAGTCTGGTCTGCCCTGGGTCCCAAGGACTGCATGGACCCACCAGGACCTTCCCTGCTCGGTGCTCTCCTTTGGAGAGCAAGAATCCACCTGGAGGGGCACAGCTCAGAGCTGTCTTTTCTCTGTCTTTTACATGCCTGGGGGGCATGAACCAAAATATTTCCCAGAGCAACACAGAGAATTCCAGCATTTCACCCATTGCAGGTGGCGGGAATAGTTCAAGCAGGACCTGAAATAAAACTCCCACATTTCAGTCCCTCTGGAACTAAGAAACACCCACAACAAGCCTATAGCTGATTTTTTGGCCTCATTTCTTCAGCTCTAAGATATCAAAGGAGAAAAAGGATCTGCTGCAAGGCAAATACCCCTATCTTTGCTGGCTGGCAAGAGAGCAGCCAGGGAGGAACTGTATTTAATCCAAAGAGGCCTTTCTAGGGCTGGACACATCCTACCCTGTGATCTATCATGGCACAGGCAGCAGAGAGGAGCATACCCAGACTGCCCAGACCTGGGACTCAGCCCTACATCTCCATCTCAGCCATGACCTGCTGCAGGCAGGAAGGAGCTTGGGCTACATCCCTTAGGGGTCTGGGCAGAAGGATGGATTTAACCCCCTGGTCCTAGCCCTGTCCTAGGTCAGAGCTCCAAGCTGTTCTAACAGCAGAGCACAAACTGAACTTTGAGGCTGCTGCTTTGCGACCACAGGCAATGGACCTTTTTCCCTACAACCTCAAAATGTGGGCTCAGGCAGAGGTGGGTTCTGTGCCTGAAAAATAAACACACCCACAAGACCTAAACCTTCCTGTAAGAGAAGGACAAGGACTTAAATGCTCTGCTCAGAGGGATGTGCAAGGGGGTCTGGCTTTCCTGCTGGCTCTCCCTGGAGGAAGGGGTGAGCTGGTCCCCACTGCCATCACAGAGCAAAGACCTCGCCACAGCCTGGCTGAGGTCTGTTTGTCACTTTTCCTTCATTATTTGCAGTTTGTACACAGGCGTCATTAGGGATTCATTCGGTTTCCCTAGCAGCAGGCATTAGTCTGGCTTCCCTTTCCCCCTTCTCTCGCCAGCGCCCTTTATTTTTAGTGTCTTATTTACAGTTTGACAGAGTAACTGTAACCCTTGCAAGCTACTCCAGCGGCTTTAATCGGGGGAATAATGAGTCCTGTCTGGCGATGAATAGAATTTAGGGGACAGATTGTTCCACACTCGCCCGGTGGGGTAATTTATTTATGTGCGCACTTGTCAGGAGGAGAAAGGGACGGGGGATCTGTATGCACCGAGGACATTGGCGGCGCTGAAAGGGAAGGGAGAATGGAGCCAAACGCCCCAGATCCCGCTGTACCCCCCCGCCCCTCCGGCAGCTGAATGCCTCCGGTGGCCGTGAACTTGGATAGGCCGAAAGCCCCATTCCCAGGCCCTCGGCACGTCAGCGGGGCCGGCTGGGCTGCGGCTGCGGGCTCGGGGCTCCAGATGGGTCCGGCCGCGGCGGGCAGCCCTCCCCGGCACTGCCCCGCATAGCCGCGGCACGGGGAGCAGCCCCATAGCAACCGTACAGTAGCGGGAGCACAGCGGGGGTCTGGGAAGAGAGGCAAAGCCCTCGGAAAAATACAGGATGAGTCCAGACAATGGCTCTCTCTCATATCATAAATTACACGGCAGCAACAAAAAGCGACGGATCCTGCCCCTCGTCCCCGCTCCCACAGCCCGGGCGCTCGCTGGGCATCCCCGGGCATGGGGACGGCGGCGGTACGAGGGGTTTCTGAAGGAGGGAGGTGGAGGCATTGTATCTTCCAACCCACGGCATCCCCATTACCCTTTCCCTGTCCCCTCAAAGCACATTTCCTTTGCTCCAAGGTTTTTCTGCTTTCTGCCTCCCCTGAGCAGCGCCGCCTCAGCACCAGCGTCGCCTGTTGCACCACGACTGGGATCCTTCAGCCAGCGTTGCCCATGCCCAGGATCGGAGAAGCAGCTCCTGCTCCAGAAGCAGGACAGTTTCTCCTCCTTCTGCTCCCAAAGGAAAAGGCCTTTTTCTCCCTTTTTCTTCTCCCTGTCTCAAGGCTGGGAGCGTTTTGCATCTAGAGCTTACAGCAGCAAGGTCTCAGCTCAGTGTCTTCCAGGAGATGGTTGGAGCCGGACCAGGCTGCTCCACAACCGTCCCTGGACTCCCGTGCCAAGCAGGACACTGGGATCCACCAAGCTCCAAGGTCACCTCAGCCAGGAGATGGTCCTCATTAGCAGAAAGGATCCACCTTGCAGACACTGAGAAGAGACAGAGCGTGTGTGCAGGGTGTCTTTTTGCACTCCCAGCTGCCAGGCAGCATCAGGCTGAAAGAGGGAGGCACTCAGGCTGCTCACCCCCACTCATGGAGGTGCTCAGGTTCCATCTGAGTTTGTTGCTAATGTCCCTTAAACCTCTCCCTGCTTGGCCCAGCTCCCACCTACACTTGGCAACTTTTCTTTACAGAATAGCCTCAAAGTTAGTCTGAAATTACCTCTGCCTTAGGCAGAAGTTTCTACCTAAGTGATGACACATTTTAAGTAGCCAATGTGGCATCAGGATGCTCCTGCTCTGGCAACACCCTTTTCACCCTTTTCACATCAGTGTCGCTATTCTGGCTGCAGGGGATTCCTCTTCACTGCCCTGTCAGTAGAGTCAGGAATGAAATGGCCGCAGCCATAGACTGACTCCTGTTACCACGATGGTGCAGAGCATCTTCCTGTTCCTGGAGTTTTACCAGTTTACCAGCATACTGGGAGAGAACTGGGTGAGCCAGATGGCTCTGAGTCCAAGCAATCACCCAGACACACCTCACCCAGCCTGGGTTCCTCTCACAGGTGAGGGGGCTACAAGGACCACGGGTTCTGGCTACCTTAGACTCCAAACCATGGAAGCAGCAAGTGAGTGGGCAGTGTAGAGGACTAAACCAGGCAGAGAGCACTGACATCACATCTCCAGGCCCTGGAACAGACAATTAGTCTTCTCCGGGTGTCCACTGGCTGGAGTAGAACTCGTGTGATGGTCCTGGCACTTTGTCACCATGGCCTGGGGCCAAAGGTGATGCACTGGCTGCTTGGGAGCAAAGGTCTGACAAAGGGTCCTACAGCTGGAGAGAACCCTCAGCCTGAGATGCACGTGGGGGTCTGGCAAGATGGGAACGGTGTCTGCTCAGACCCCCAGACAGGACCTCACCCCAGGGACCCTGCACCAGTCCCTGGCCAAAGGATGCTTGAGCCCAAGAGCCAATTTCAGGGCAGATCTTCCCCTTGGCAGAGAGGTTGAAACCTCTCCTTGCTCGTCTGAACTCAAGGCGAGACAAGAGTCCTTGCGCACACTTAAAAAATTCAAGAAAAGGTCTTTGCGCCAGGAATCTGTCTCTGCCCTGCCAAACGCTTTGGTGGGTGCACAGCCCAGCCCCGGGCCAGGGGCAGCCCCTGCCCTGCTCCATTCTGCTGAGGGAGCAGAGTGGTGCCGATCCCAGCAAAACCTGCGGCACCACTGCGTCGACCTGGGGAGGGGGAACCTCCTCCTGGGTACAATGACTGTCTATTCTGCTGATCACAAGCCTAATCCTCTTTGGTTTTTAATTGGCATTTGGGCTAAGCTGATTTAAACCTCTTCACCTTGTTGGGTCCCCCCTCCCCACTTCTTTCTTTTCTTTTTTTTTTTTTTTCCTGACCAAATAACAACGCTGCCATCACCAAGTCCCCGGCACAATGACAGCTTTGTGCAAGGGCGAGAGGAGAGGAAAGGGAAAGGGAGGGGGAGAAGGGAAATGTGCTGAACACACTTGGAAACAATGCAGAGTTTGTGATTCAGACTTGACCACTGGCAAAGGACCCGCTTCAGCTGCGCCTCGATAATAAACGCACTGTCCCTTCCCAGCACCTCTTCCCCTGCCCATCACCTCCACCTCAGGCCAGCTGCCCACCGGAGTGGGCTCTACCTGCCATCCCCATCCCTCGAGGGATACAGCTTCCCCACACCCCAGGGTGACCCACCACAGCGGAACCACATCCCCAAGCTCACCGGTGAGTGGCCCACAGGGCGATGTGCAGTGGCAGATGGGGATGTCCTGGTGTCCTCTGCACCCCTCCCCTGACTTCTTTCTTTTCGTGTCCCCACGCCGAGGCTGGTGCTGGTCAGCAGCCCTGGTCAGCCTGGACAGGCAAATCAGGATCCACATCATGCTCCAGGCCAGGGTCTGCCAGCAGGAGCAGGAGAGGAGGAGGCTGAAGTGGGATCAGCCGTGGTGAGGGGTTTCTGCAGAGGGTCCCTCCAGACAAGGTCCTGCTAGCAGCTCCTCATGGCTCATGGCTTTTGGAGGATGGGGTTTTCCATATAACCTGATTAATGTAATAATGAGCCAATCTGAGCTAAAATCAAACACAACAGAAATACCTTTATTATCCCATTTCCATTTAACAGATAACCCCCACTTCCCAAAGAACCCCAAAGGAGCCCTTTGTTCCTGTGGATGAGACAGACACCTCCCCCAGAGCTTGGGTATTAACAGTCAACAAACCCAAAAAAAAAAAAGTTAAACACAGGAAAAAAATCCAGATGTTTTAGACTTTGGGCGAAGTGATCACCAAGGAAAGTGCTAGTGACCATGGAGATTTTGGCTCCTCTTTTTCCCCACATGGTCACCATGAGCTCTCACCAGTCCCCAAGCCCTTGCCATGGAGACACTCAGCCCATCCTGGCAGCCTGCTGGTGACAGACCCAGTGTAAGAGTTTAGGGAAAGTATTTTTTAAAAATTCAAAATTCAAAATTTTAAAAAATCCCCTTACCAGGATATTCCCAGTGAACTCTCACCAGGGCCAGAGACCTACAATTCATCAGCCAGAAAATGAGCTTCATGTAGGGTGAACCCACGTCCAGTCTGGCAAGAGAGAGAAAAGAGGATAGGAACTCGTTAAATGTCAGACCCATGGTCTCTGGCTGGATTACACCAGGATAGAGAGATTACAGCCACATTTCTGACTCAACAGGGGAATGAGGAAGAGAGAATTCATCTGGAAAACTCTCAGTATCTTTGAAACTGGACTGGTTTCCTAACTTGAGATGCCTCTGTGGGGCCTCAGCCTTGTAGGGAGCAAGAGCAGCTGGAGTCTGCTGGTGGGACAACCTGAAATGGGGGAAAGCTCTGGTGGCACCATTCCTGTCCCTGCCAGGCGTGGTGCCAGCCACCATCCCACTGCAGTCGTGTAGCAAAACCAACTCTGAGTACTCAAAAGCTACAGGCAGGACCAAAAACTCTAAATCTAAGTTTAAAAACCACCTTCTTTATTCTTTTTTTGTCTTCTAGGGGGCCGTGCTCTCCAGGTCTCCCTCTCTGCCCAGGGCAGTGACTGCTCCAAGCCACAAAGCCAAACCAAAGCCCAGAGCACCCTGAGGCTGGGGGGATTTATCCCAGCTGTCCTGAGCACTTCGCTGTGGCCAAGCACAGGGAGACCCATTCCCAGCAAGAGCCTCATTGAAGGAAGAGTCTTGGATCAAAGGAGGAGCCTGACGGGATGCACGCTGTGACTGCCACCCTCAATGCAGCAGGAACCAGGTGGCAAAGCTCCACTACTGTTCATCCCTGCTTGAAAATACCAAAAGTGAGCAGCCCTGACCCTTTAGGTGCTTTGGAGTATCCTTACAGAATTGTTTTATATTTTAATAATACATTAATATTCACTTTATCTACTTTCCATCTGTATAAACTCTACCTTCAGCTATGGCTGTTCACAGGCAACACGTGGATTTAGATACCCAGTGCAGAACTGACGTGGCTTAAGGGAGGAAGGGCCAGAGAAAGAGCTTGTTCTGTTATCCATTAGTCCCTTAAATCATCTCTAACACTACAGAAATCAGAGACAATCTGATCCTGTGAAAATTCAGTGGTGCAAAGCCAGTGAGTGGCACTGCTGGGAGCAGAGCAGCAATGCCCAGACCCATCCTCTCCTTCCAGCCCCACTTCCAACACATTCCTGTGCCCCATGCCAGGGAAAGAACCAGAAAAAAAGGAAGGAAAAAAATCCCCCAGCACAGACTGAAATTTATAAATAAAAGCAGTGAGAAATGGACTAAGTAGCTGCAGTTTAGCCCAAGAGCTAAGAGTCTTAGTGCATTTTTGCAAGTTTTAGGGAAGTGTTTCCCATTCCTGACTAAGCACGTTTGGCAGGCAGAGCAAAGCGCGTGGCCGTGCACCCTTCACAGCTCCAGCTAAAGGGGTACAGCAGTGACAGACACCCCTTCCCCAGTCCCTTCCCACCCCACAGACCCCACAGGGACCAGGCTAAAGCCAACCAGCCACATTCCCCATGGGGCTGTCCCCAGCCAGGTGTGTCTGGGGCTCCGGCATCAGCCTGCAAGCAAAAAATGTGATTCATTTTTCTTCTAGGGATAAATTTTGAGTTGGTTTTAATCTGCTTTCAAAATTCCCATCACATCAGGGTTAAACTCACTTAGCATATTTAGGCTTTTAAGTTCCCAGGTCTCATGGCAACAGAGGGATGGGGAGAAATTAAAAAGAACAACAAAAGTGGCCTCATGGAACACCAAGATTTTCACCTAAACCACAAACCTCTTGCAATGGGTCTTCAGGTAAAACACCCCAATATATTTCCAGTGCTGTAGTAAAATTAATCACTTCCCACCCCAACACTTGTGTGAAGAGATTTTTCCCCTCTCTTAGATTAACCTGAGCACAATAACTGTTGCCCACAGATCACTTGGACCAGGTGAAGCCTCTCATGCCTCAGCCCATCACGCACAGGAGGGGATGAAGTCACTCTTGTTTCACATTGATTCTTTTCCCCTTTCTTAAACAACCATGAAATGGTTTCAATAACAGAAAAAATGGGGTTATTCAATTTTTCTAGTCCAAAAGAAGGAGGAGGGATAAAAAAAATAATTAAACAGCTGTTTCACTAATATTATCACAGTACACAAAGAATAAAACATCATCTAGTGCATCTAGGAAAAAATTCTGCAGCCAAGTCTGAAGCCCCACAACGTCCCCAGGAGGCATGGAGGGTATTTTGAACAGTAATTTTTTAAAAAATATGGTAAAAAAAGATGATAGAGCCACCTTTGGTGCCAAAACCTGGAGATGAGATGAAAAGAGGTTGATTTTGGGGTGCGGGTTGGCCGGGGGGGTTCGTGGCAGCGACAGCGGGAAAAGGGAAATCCCAAACGCCCTTGGCGAGGCCGAGATGAGCCCCTTGAGGCCGAAGGCTCCGCGGCGAGGCCGTGGCACCCGGAGCACCGCGAGCGGGCCTGTTCCATGCCATGGAAGCTGCCGGAACGCTCCCGGCCGCGTGGCCGGGCCGGGGTGAGGGGAATCGGCCATTTTACACAGCAGCTGCCTAAAATGGTGGCTCGCACCTCGCCTTCCCCTCAGCACGCATGCACCCACCGGGAGGGGAGGGCCGGGGCCGCAGCCCCCCGCACGCCCGGGGACCGGCAACGGGAGCCAAGGCAGAATTAGAGGCAGAAATTAAAGGAGGGGAAGGGGGGGAATCGGCAGAGGATGCGCCTCGGCCTAGCCAGCGATGGTTGGCTTTGTGCGTCCTGCGGAAGGGAGAAGGCAGGAAGGCCTCGAGGGGGGAAAAATGGGGGGAAAGAAGAGGAAGAAAAAGAGCGTTAGGGTGAGGATGGCGAGGGGCAGGGATGCGTGGGGGTGCGGGGAAAATATCTTCCCTTCTTTCTTCACCGACCCCCCCTCACCCTCCCTGCAATCCCGCTTTGACTTTTCCCACAGAAGTAGCCAACCTCCAAGAATGCAAATGACATTCATTATGCAAATGCATGCAAATCAGGTTTAACTATCGGAAGAAGGGCTCGGAATTTCTAATGGGTTAACTCTTTCCTGCACGGCCCGAATAACAAGAGCCCTCGTGTCTTCCTTGGGGCTTTGTGCTTCCCCATCCATCGCGGGCACCCCAACCCACACCCCTCAATGGGCACCGAGGTGGGGAGGGTGGAACAAAGCATCAGGAAAATACCAACAACAACAATAAAAACCCTACTGGCGTGGGAGCGGCTGCCCCTTCGTTCAACATTCCAGCAGGAGACAAGACAAAGCAGGCTTAAGCACGAAATTGGGGGAAATAAAATGGAAATTAAAATGGGAAAAGAAAACAAAGAAAAAAAAAATAGAAAAACAACAGCAACAAAAAAGGAAAAATAAAATGAAAGGAAAATGAAACGTTAAAAAGAAAAATGAAAAGCAAAATAAAAAGGAAAATAAAGAAAAAGGAAAATTAAAAAATAAATTGAAAAATAAAATTAAATAAATATTAGGTAAGAAAATAAAGGAAAGGATAGAAAAGAAAAGGAAGGGAACGGAAAGAAGAGGAACAGGCCACTCTTGGCAGAAGGTGAAACCCTTCGGTGGTGCAGCAGCGAAGGGTCCTGGCAGCCACAAGGTTCTGGCTGCTCACATCGAACCCGTTCACTGGGCTGGCCTTGGAGCCCCTGGCTCTTCTTCTGCTGGGAACAAAGTCACAAAATGCACCAAGATTCCTTTTTTTTTTTTTTTCCCCCCCCAGTATTTTCATCGAGGAAAAAAATAAATTACAATTTTCCCCCAGTGTTGGATGAGCCCATGGTCCTCCGGGGAGAGAGAGAGGGAGGGAGAAGCAGAGGGTGACAGTGGTGACAATGGGGCCCCAATCCACATCCCTGTGACCTGTCCAGCATCCTGGGATGTTCTGAGTGCGTTCACAACATGTGTGGCATCAGTGTGGGACCACTGCCTCAGACTTTTGTAAAAATCCTGATATCTGCTCCCTGCCCCAAAGGTGAGAAGGCCCCAGTGCTGGGAACTGAAACAAGGAAATTCTGGGTAGTGACCTCGTGCAAAATGTTGGGATTGCAGGAATTATGAATATTACAGTGGGCTGTAAAGTAGAGAAATAGATGCATGGCAGAATTCTAAATATTTTATAGCAACATGTATTGATTCACAATAATAAAGCACTTTAGGACTATTGCTGTGTTTTGCCTGAGAATTACTCCTTCTCTGTTCCAAAAATCTCCTGATTTTTCTGTTATTTTCTATGCCTCCTTTTACATTTGATCTTTTTTCCCAATCTATTCAAAATCTCTTGTTATTTGGGTAAGGTGTTAAGTGAAGCAGCAATAATCTGTGCAAGGACGAGAATTTCCCAAATTTTAGGGGTTTGGTTTGAGACACCATAAAAATTGTTGGTTTAGAGTCACTTTGCTGTGCTCTGTAATGCATGAGCCCAGAACAACTGGTCAGTTATAAAAAAATAAACCCTTTTATTTCATTAAGCTGGTTCCAGCATAATAAGGCCTCTGCACTTTGCAGAGGGTAAAATATATTTGATATGTGCACTTTGACGAACCCGTTTCCCTAAAAAAATAAAAACTAAATTTCTTTTTTTTATAGAATTTTTTTTTTTTAAATTAAAAAAAAAAAATAAATAAAGGGCACCAGTAATTCAGATTTCTCTATGTCTTCTGGCCTCCAGCCCATTGGAGCAACAGCCTTACTTTGCTCCCCTCATCTTGTTTTGACTCCAAGCCCCAATTTCAAAATTCACAAATCATTCCAAAACTGGAATTGGGTGATTTTTCTCTTTTTTAATTAGTTATTGGAAAGTATATTTTTAAAAAAACAAAGTGCTGTGCCTCAGAAGGGCTGGAGGATGCTGGTGGGTGCAGCCATGCCCAGGCATGGCCAGGAGCTGCTCATCTCTAATGGCCAATACACAACTGCATTATCCTGGCGTGGGGCTGACAGGACAAACCCCTCAGATGCTGCCCTGTGAGCACCCAAACACACAGAAATTGTCATTTCCTGGCACATAACAAGTCAGGATGCAAATACCTGGTGGTGTGGGCATCCCCGGAGCTGCGGCAGGACCGGCCTCGGGCTGCAGGACACAAAACCAAGATTGAGTTTAGCACAATGTTGGCAGAGACCGGTGCAGAAATTACTGGATTTAAAAACTCCAAGTGGAGTCACATGGAAAGGGGTTTGGCTCCATCTCCAAAAGCAATTTTTAAACTTTTGATAGTTTGGTTTTTTGGTTTTGGTGTGGTTTTTTTTTTTTTTTTTAGAAGGCCTCTTATTCATTCAGCTCTCTTTGTCTTCACCTTCCCTCTCTATCAAATTTCACCACTCATGTCTACATCTGTTTCAAACCCGTTTGTTCTGGATTTCCCCCCATCCTTGATGCACTTCTTTGGCTCTGGAAAACTCCTGAAGACACCCAAGTGCAGCCTTTGGGTACAGGGTGAGAAAAGAGGTGCCGTGGGCATTTGCAGCCTCTACATCGCCTCATTAAAAATGCAACTTTCAACACATTTTAAACTCTTGCCATTAGAAATCAATAACACACGCTGTGAAGATTTATCCACACAGGGGATGGAATGGACCCAGGCAGCTTCCACAGGAATTTCTTGTGTGGAGGGACCTGCAAGATCTCTGGAATTAAGGAAGAAGGGGGGCGGAGGGAGGGGGGGGTGTTGAAAAAATACAGTGGAAATATATTTATTGAAAATATATTATGAACAATAATTTCAAGTGGCTTCTCAAGGAGATGCAGGGGCTGCACATCCCATGGGAAATAGGAAACAGGAACAAAGTGACCCCATACAGCCACTTCTTACCCATTTCTCCCACCAGCCACTTAAAAAGCCACTGCCCAGTCTTTGCCAGATGCCAAGAAGTTTTGTGCCTCAAAAGCCCTGTTTTCCTCCCAAACCCCACGTTCCCTCCTTGCCAGAGGGTGTCTTCCAGGAGAGACACTTAGCAGTAGGCTTTGCATAGCCACACCATGGGGAAAAGATGGGCTGGAGAAGATATTTGAATAAATTCAGTATTAGATCATGAAAAATTAGCCAAGACAGCAAGAAAATATCCTGGACACATGGAAACACCACAATCTTGTGATGGGAACAAAAGTGCAGCAGAAGATACCAGCAGGGATGACAGTCCAGGTGCCCCAAACCAAACTTCCCAATGGAAAAGAGCCTTTAAAGTCCCAAACTGCTATGGCAAAACCTCTTGGTTTTCCTACCAAGCAGGGTGTTGGGTGCTTTAAGGAAGATGTGGGGTTGGGGTAGCAGAAGGATTCTACCTGCTACAGGTAGAAGAAGGATTCCTTCCTGCATGCCCACACTGGCACTGGTGCTGCCAGGAGTCATCTAGGGATCACCTGACACCAAGCAACAATTAAATCACTTTAAGGGAGAATCCCAGCTTTTCATCACTCCTGTTAAGGCCAAGAGGAAAAGAGGAATTTTGCAGCAGCCACCTAAACTGTCTTGTGATAGCTGGTGCTCATCACCTCTCGGGATGCATTGGGATGTGAAAGCATCCTTGGACCACAAAGGAATTTCCCATGGAATCATAGAGAAGATTTGAGTTTTGATTATCAGGCCTTAAAAACTGCAGGAGGCACAGGCTCTCGATACTATTATTTTTGGAGGGCTTCTGATACTGTTATTTTTAGCCAGTTTTAACTCATCTCACCAAGCCCTTTTTTTACAGCCAGCTCACCAATCTTCCAGGGCCAAGACTTTTTTTTGCCAGACTCAATTCTCCAGTGCCTGGGGCTGACAATAGTGCTGCTTAAAAAAAAAAAAATCACCCCCCAAAAACCCCACACACAACACAAAAAATTCAATCCCACTACCCTTTTTTTTTTTTCTAATTTTCCCAAAGAACTGGGAGGCGTGAGCACTTGAGAGTCAAATTTGCCCAGGACCTGCGTTCCCTAAGAAAGCAGGGCTCATTCGCCTTCCACAAACTCCGCAGTGGCAACAAAAGTCCCTTTCAAGCCCTTCCAGACGCAAGTCCTTCAGCTCAATTAGTCAGGCACACAGAGACACAAAAAAGCCTCCCATTCAGGCTAGTGGCTGGCTGTGGAGGACAAGGGCGAAGAAAGGATCTTTCTCCCACGCTTTCACTGGGTGTCATAACAAGCAGAAAGCCCTCTTATGGGGGGATTATTGGAGATAAGAGTCCGATGGAGGGGCTGGGGCAGGAGCTAAGGCTGCAGGAGGAGGGGAAGAGGGGATGGGGTTGGGGTTGGAGGTTACAGCTCCCAAGGTCGGGTAAGCACGGCCACTGTTGGCATCACGCTCCATCAGAAATGTTGTTTTTTTTTTTTAAATATTACTATATTCCCCCCAGCCTGTACACACACAAACGCAGAATAATCCTGGTTCTCCATGGCAACCTGCTCCGTGGCCATCCCTCGCACCAGAGGAGGGAGGCAGTTTGCTTTCACTCCGGAATCTCTGCCAGCTTGTCCCGATCCTGTCAGAGCCTCAGCCGAGCTGGGCAGAGGGGCCGGACAGGCTTCCTCCTGCTCCCTTATCTGCAAAAATCAGTGATTTTCTAGAGCAAAGAGCGTCAAGGGGATGCACAGCTCCGTGGGAAAGCTCTACCTCCAGAAACCCAGCCAGCCCTTCTGATGCTCCTGCACGTGGATGGGTTTAATGTTGAAAAAGAAGAAAAAAATGTGTTTGTGTGTTTGTTAGTGGGGTTTGAAAAAAAGGAAAGAAGAGGGAAAAATCTCCAAGCACAGGAGTTTGTCTGCAAAATTGTGGGGAGGGGCGGTGGAACCATCCCTTCTTCATCCTCCACAGTCCCTCTCCTGTCCAGCGTAGCATCCCAAGCCCTCAAACCTCCCCCGAGCCAGAGGGGTCAACTGCTGCACCTTCTGGCCCGGCAAAAAGTCCTCTGGATCCTGACAGTGCCCTGCAGGATAAATCAAAGTTCCCGAGTGAATTAGGTGCCTAATTCCCTTGAACAATCCAGGTTATATTGTTGATTCCCCATCGCTTTCCCATTGACTCTCTATGTGGCTGTGGAAGCTCCAGATCATTCCAAAGAAATTATTCTTCTGCCACAAGCAGAGTCACATAGGTAAATTCAAAGCAAATGCCAGAAAATTTGGCTTTTTTGCCTTTTGTCCAGAGCCAAGCCCCTGCCAGTTGCTGCTGCGGGATTGCCCCACTCCCACCACCATCGAGGAGCGGGTGACAAGAACATCCAAGTTCAGCAACGTTTTACAAGGATCAGGGAGGGAATATAAACTCGCCAGCTCAGGAACGGAAAGCCAAGAAACTCTTTTGGAATACATTGTGCCATAATTGTAGGGTTTCAAGCACTTTCCTCCCAAGCAGCTGGTGCCTGCTGATGCCAGAGGAAGGTTATTTGGCTCAGACACATTCCTGCCTGGTTCAGCCTGGGAATCCCTAAAACAATCCACTCCTGTGAAATACTGTAAAAGTGGAATATTTCACTCAACCAAAATAGCAGAAATTTAGGAAAAGACGGAGGGAAAGAGGTAGATGAAACAAAGCAGATTCCTTAGGGACAACCCTTCCTCCTTTCCAAAGAGCATTCTGTGCCTCCAAAAGGGTGAAGAGGATCTGAGGGACCCCCTTTCCCTTTCCCAGAACTCTCACTGATCCAGAAAACATTTTGTGGTTTGGTTGGTCTTTTGGGGAGTCTTTTGTTGGTTGGGTTTTTTTTTCCTTGATTTTTTTGTTTTGTTTTGTTTTCAATAAAAGATGAGCTTCCAGCAGGCAGGAACTTGCTGAAGATCAAATTAAACCTGATTTACCTGCTTTGACCTAAACAATGCCAGGCCACAAGATGAGCCAACAGCGCCCTGGAGCCACACAGGGCTCAAAACCAGGCCAGTCCACCACCAATGAGTATCCAGACTTTTTCATTCCCAACACTTATTAATCAGCACTTCTTTCCCCCCATTCTGAGAACTGCATTTTCTCCCTATCCCAAAGCAAGTTCCACCTCATGTCCTCCACTTGCCCGTAAAAATACAACGAGACCAAGCAGTTAAAGCCAGCAGATGCACCCAACATGGATGCTCCCTCCTCCTGCACCAGCATCCTGGCACGACTCCTTTTGTCCCTGCTCCAGTAATATTAAAACCCCTGAAAGTGGAATTACAATTATTTTTACACCTAGCCTGGGCTGTCAAAGTTGAAGCTCAAGCCATGGCCGTCGATGCTGGGTGAGGATTACACAGCTTTAATCACATCTGTAGCTGTACAGTTAGAGATGCCAGGTCCGAGTCTGCTCTCTGCTGTAGCAGGATAAATCCTGGAGTTATACAGTGAGCAAGAGACTGTGATCCACTGATAACCAGATTCAGCCAGAAGTGTCTGTCCAAGACCTCCCCAGCAGCCTTGCAGACTTCAGGACATACCGACACCCCCAGGCATAATCCCAGGACTCGAGGCATCGCTCTCCACAGCTGCCACGGGACCCCGAAAACAAAATTTCCCATCTCTTTTCCTGCAAAACCACCCAGGGCCATCACAGCCTTGCCTGCAGCAGCTCCTGCCCCGGCCCGGCGGCCGCCACCCCTTCCCCAGCTCGTTCAGCGAGAGGTGGCGAGCGGAGAGGTGGCGGGGCTCACACGCACACGTCCCTTTCTATATCAGTCCCTGAAAATCCCGCCAGGCAATCGGGAATGCGGCCCCAGGACTATATTTAGCCCCCACCACCCCCCTCAATGCTGCCTGCGCTGTGCCACAAGCCTGGGCCAGCAAAACCAGCAAAACCTCCCGCGGCCGCGGCGGCAACGGGAGAGCGAAGCTGCCAGCGCGGGCAGGAGCCGCGGCTCCGCTTTCACATCCGATCACCCCGGCCGCATCTGAGCGACCTGCCCGCGGGCGCCCGTCTCCTCCCAGCAGCCTGAGGACCACAGAGCTCATCATTTTCCTTCCAGCTGTACCCCCCTCGGGGCACTGTCACCCGCTTCCTCCGGGCAGGGTGCGGGAGAGCCACCCGGCCCCGTTTGCTGGGCATCCAGCACCGCGTTTGCACCCTGGGGCTTGCGGGTTGTTCAAGAAATCGCATCTCCTGCCATACAGAGATCGGCACTGGCCACCCCAAAATCATCCCAGGCGCTGCGGAGCACCTTGCGAAGTGCCGTGCATCGGTGGACAGACCCGATCGGCAAAGCCACGGAGGGGACAAGGACAACGTGATCCTGGCCGCAGCCCTCTTGCGGTCTGTGCTCCGAGCCGGGGGCACCGGGGCCCAGAGCTCAGACAGTTAATTCCGAGCATCACCCCAGCCTCCGTTCCCACACAGCCGCCACTTGCTGAAATTAAAGCAGGGCCTGATCTGATTCCTATGGCGGCTTAATGCGCCCACTCAGCCGGTTTATCATAATCCCGACATAAAAATCACTCCCTTGAAAACGCTCAGGGGTTTGAAGCCCTGATTGTTTGAAGAGGAAAGACTCTGTTCTCAGCACAAAGATGTGCTCCCCTCTCAGCCCCAGTCCAGCAACTGGAGGCTTCAATCAGCATTTCTGACCCTGTAGGTACCCATGCCAGGGACCCTCACGTTTTCCTCGGCACAGAGAGCCCCCCAAACCCAGCTTGACCAGCTGGGCCACACAGCACCCCAAAAAAAGCAGAGCTTTGAGAACTGGTGCTGGGAACAAGTCACCGCTGGCTGCCAGCCCTGCTGTGAGAGCATCTCTAAAAACCATCCTCTCTCCCTCCAAATCCAGCTGCGGTTGCTTGTGGGAAGGAATTTTATCTGTGTATTTCAAAACGAAATAGATACATGCAAATTTCTATCATATCGGTGTGATTTCTTTGTGGTGGCACTGCAGTGCTATTCCACACCTGCCCAGCCCAGGGTGCAAGGGACTGTGCCAGGGGGACAAGGGACACTTCATGTACTAGGGAGACCTCAAAGGGCTTGAGCTATCAGGGCCTCCTTTTGTTTTCAGTTTAAAACTGTAAAAGGCTAGCAAAAAAATTCCCTCAATGGCGAAATGTCCGTTTGCCTCAAACACTATAAAATCATGATTTTTTAAAAAACATTTTTAGCTACTTTTCCTCATTCTGGGCTGAGAATTTTCAAATACAAAATGTAAAAAATATACATATTTTATCCATCACAAAGTAAAAGTTCATATCCACTGGCAGTACCAACCAGCACAAGTATTTCTGCCCTTTTACCAGTCCCCCGACCCACAGCACATCGCTTGTACAACAAGAGCAGTGCAAAAGGGCTTTGGCCTCGACAACAAACTGCTCTGCTGCATTTCTGCACTGCCAACATAAGCATTAAAGACAGAAGCTAAAGGGGATCTACTGAGTGAAATTAATAATTTTCAACAATTATATTTACATAGGCTCAATTCTCCTCGATGGCTCACTGAATCATGGAAAAATTAGTATTGCATTTGCTCCCTTTTTTTCTCCCTGACTCCAAACTAAGCAAGAGAACGATGTGGAGAGCTGATACCTCACTCTCCAACGAGTGTGTCTCCTATTAACGTCTCCAGCAGTTATGTGGCCAGAAGGAAGAACAGAGTAGACAGTGCTGAGTGTTAACCAGTCAAATCATAGTGTCCAAGCAAGCTTAAACAGCCACATGTAAACTGCAATTTGGATCAATGTCATGCAAACACACAGGGCCTACTGCTAGTGCACTCCAGGAGTAAATCAGGGAGAAAAGGAGGAAAAAATTAAAAATCAGCTGTTTTCGAGACTATTCCAAAGCCCTTGGAGACAGCCCAGCTCACAGTCACACAGACAATCCCGCCACTGGAAATGGTTACCCCCCACAACAAAAACTCAAATTAGAAAGAAATTCCACCCAGCTGAAGAGTGACATGCTCCAACAGCACCCACAGAGCCCAGGGGCTGCAGCAAAGCCTGTGGCACCACCCAAGGGACCCATCCAACGGCTGAGGGACATTGGGTCAGCAGGAACATTCTCATTTCCCTCCCAGGCTGAGAGCACAAAGGGATGGGTGATGAACATGGAGGTGCTTTAGCCCCACAGTATCACCATGTCCTGAATGGCAGTGAGGGTCACAAACATTTTAAAGGGAGCTTTTGGCAGCTGGGAATGAGGTGCAAAAGCTCCAGAGATCTAGCTGGGGCCTGGTAGACTTTAAACCCACCCTCTCCATCACCAACCAGCACAGGCACCTCCTGCCCCTGGCACCGGGCCCTCCACACATGGTTTGCTAAATTCTTGGAGGAGTTCTGTCCTTGTCCCAGTTTACACCCCCCACTCCTGCTCATGCCTTTGTTACAGCCAAGAAGTGACACCATCAAAATCAGCCTATGGCAGCGCTGCACAGACCAGGATTGGTCACCCAAGAACAGCAAAAGATGCTCACATAGCACTGCTCTCAGCCCCTGATTGGAGAAAAGGGGCTTTTCCCCCTCCTTGAGGGAAGCCACCGGCCAATGGTAGATGACACATGGCAGCTTTCCAGTGCTCACCCAAAAAAAGAGTCCCTCGTCCCCCTGGGGAGCCACCGCACCCCTTCACACGCGGGCTTTGGGCCACTGCTCGGTGCCAACATCTGCCCACAGACACATCCTGGTCCACCAGCCTGGCTGGAGTGACAAGCACCCAGCTGGGCCAGCAAGAGATCTCCTGGCTCCGTCTGCCTGGCAAGGATGAATGAGGAGAGCTCCATGCGGAGAGCTTTGTCACCACTTTGTCACCAAAGCCAAAGGTGTCCAACTTCATCCTGCGTGATGCTTGGGGTATGAGCAACCATGGAGGATGTCTCCCCTTCCTTGGAGGGTGCTCTCCCTGCCCATGGACCAAAGCTCCTGGAGCCGATTCCCTGTTGCCCTGTCCTCTGCAATGCCCCTCTCTGACTGGGGACAAACCGCCTGGCCAGGAGAACAGCAGTTCACCTCTGCCAGGAAAGAGCAGCAGGATGGCAACAGAGAAGAGGGAATCAAGAAAGTGCTTGTAAAAACTTCCCTACATCCCTGTCACTGTCAACATGGGCTGCGGGAACAGCACCAGGAACAATGGCAGCACCCAAGTGAACCTCAGTGGGAAGATGGAAAGGTTTTCCCTAAGCTTTCCCCAAGCAGATCATTACAGAACTCCCAGTTAACACATGTACTAAATTATTCTGAATTACAGGGCCATGGGTGAGCGGAAATAATATCTTGTTTATTAATTTCAAGCATTCATATGAGCAGGATAAATCTTTCACATCACACCCAGCACTACATCCCTTCCCTGAACAAAGTGCCAGGGACAGTTCCTTCTGCCCTTTTGGTTTTTTTAAAGATCCCAATCAGCACATGAGCGAAACGAGCGGGTCCAACACAGGTCAAAAGTCAGTTCATTTCTACATCTCTCACAAGAGGGTTTTCATAAAGTCACAAAGCTATAATTGCTCCTTTCCAAAATTAGTTCAGGTGCCATCACCCACATTAGCTCTTTATTACTATAAAGTCTTTTTTTGTTTTGGAGGGTTTTTCCCTCCTTGGAATCATCGTTCTGATATTATTTTATCTCAATCCACCATGAGATCTTTGTGTTCTTCTAAGCAAGATCAAGACACCTTTTTAATTAGGTTGCTGTGTTTTGTAGGTGGCATCTCAGGCACCCAGTCTGATTATTAAAAGCAAGTGGGAAGTACCCAGTTCACCTCTTTGACTCAAAATTCCCTTCTACAGTAGAACAGATTTTAAAAATCCCAGTTTCCATAAGGAAGAGGTTGACGCATAATCCATTAAAGAGGGATAAGAACCAACATCAATTTGCAGAGAAGATAAATTAAGCAAAATCAAGTTCCCCAATTAGTCTCATGCGGTTCCACACACAAGTTATACATATATATATATATTACACATATATATGTGTGTATATATATATATATATATATATATATATACACACTCTTCCTTTAAATCCCCAAATTAAAATCTTGAGCCCATTAAAAGAAACATTCATAAGCAAAGGGTTAAAAGAAGAAAGAAAGCATTTGGATAGAGACACAAGGGAAGAAAAACAAAGAAAACTGCAAGAAACCATTTTCCAAATCACCATATCCTTCTTTCTAATACTGATATCAAGTTATAGCTGTCAGGGAGGAAAATATATGTATCTGTATAACAGATAGGGAAGAGGGGGGAGGGAAGGTAGAAAAATGGAGAAAGAATCCAGCACTCGTATTTGCAAAACAACCATTAATAAACATTGCTCTGTTGCTGCTTTATTAAACAGATAATCCAACACAGTAATCTGTATTGATTTATGGATTCTCTGATGCTCTACGACTGGTTATGCAATGAAAGTTCATCCTTGATCTGTAGTCTGGGTCCTGGACTTAACTAATTCATAATCTGATTGGAAGTTTTACTTTGTTAATTCAATTACAGTTAACGGCCGAGGAGAGAGCGGCAACATCTTTGTCTTTCTCAACACAGACGGTTTCTTCACATGCCCAGAAACAGTAAATCCTTAAAATCACAGGAGGCAAATAGGATTTAAAAAAAAAAAAAATTTAAAAAAAAAATCCTACCTCGGGTTTTAATTCCAGTCTCTGAAAGTTGTCTTTTCCCCCATTTTTCCGCCTCTCATTTCCTTTCTCTTCTTTTTTTTTTTTTTCTTTTAATTTTTTTCTTTTCCTCCTCTTCCTTTTAATGAATTTCCTTTCTTCTCCACATCCTCCTCAGGCGTGTAATGGGGTTATTTTTACTTTCGGTTATCTAGCTTTATGAAGAATCGACACCACTCATACAGCTAGATAACCAAAGATAACAACCAACCCCTGGAGTCTACAGCATCAGCAGGAAAAAGCCAACCTCCTCTTCTCCAGGGGCTCGGGGGCACGTGGCTTTTAAGGAAGGAACGAGGGAGGAAAACGAATAAAAAGAGATACAAATATTAGCAGCCAGATCCGTAATATTTTCACATAGCTACAGCCCTGGCCCTGTTCCTGCAGCCCAAGCAGCCCAGGGCACAGAGTCCTGAGCATCGCTGGGACAGGCAGGATCAGGAAACACAATTTGGAGCAGAATTACAGGATAACAACGCAAGGGCCGCCTATTTTCTGCCGAGTTTCAATTTGTTTCATTTGCAAACCAAATTATATTCTGCAGGTGCCGAGAATTAAGCCCACATTATTTTTAATAACTATCAAATTAATGCATTCAAACTGGTAATAATCAAAGCAAATATAATTTGCACCCACAACTTAAAATATGCATAAAAGACCAAAAGGAGATTTCCCCACCCACAAATGAGTGTAACGCTCTCTAAATAAAATGACTGCAAGAAAAACCTGCCGGTTAATATAAATAGTAACTTGTGATGCTCTGGATTCAGCCAAGATCTGGGGGAATAGCGATGAATAAACACAGAAAACACAGAGGAAATGATGAAAAGGATGGAAGGGAGGAAAGAAGGAAGGGAGCGACTCCTGCTCGCGGCTCAGGACCCTGAGCAAGGACCGCGCATCTCGGGCAGGGACCGGGACCCGGCTCCCTCCGTTCGTTCACGGGGAGAGCGCAGCTTTCCCCCAGCGGGGAACCGCATCCCTGGCTTTTCTCTCCCCGCATCCCTCCGTCCTTTCTTCTTTCGCGGGGAACGCGCATCCGTCCGTCCTCGCTTCGGGGGCTCTGCTTCCCTCCATCCTTCCTTTCTCCGGGGTGGGGGGGAACACTCATTCTCCTTCTCCAGAGTGACCTGAGTCCCTCCACCCTTCCTTCCTCCGGGGAGGAACGCGCACACCCCCGGCGTTCCTGCGCTCCAGGGCAGCCCGCATCCCTCCATTCCTCAGGGAAAGAACCCGCATCTCTCTCCTTCCCCGCGGCACCTCGCCCCCCGCGTCCCTCCCCTCGCCGAGCGACCTGCTCCGCTCCATCCCTGTGTCACCTGCATCCCTCTTTCACCCTTCGAGCCCTCTCTCCGCCGAGACACCGCGGTTCCACCGCCCCCGCCCGCGCCTCTCCCGCGGAGGCAGCGCCGGGCCCGGGCCGGGGCCCTCACGGCGGGTCGGGGGCCCTCACGGCGGTTCGGCTCAGCTCGGCTCGGCTCGGCTCGGCTCGGCTCGGCTCGGCTCGGCTCGGCTCGTACCTGCTGCCCGCAGCCGCTGCCCGCAGCCTCTGCGCCGGGGGGAGCGGCGCGCGGCACTTTTCATTCATGCTTTCACACTCCCGGCCCTCGCCGCCGCCGCTCATTGGCCGGAACCCGCCTGACGTCACCCGCCCCGGCTCCCACCCCTCTGCAGCGCTGCTCGCTTCATCAATGGGCTGGGGAGGGGCCGCGCGCGCCGCCGCCACCCGGCACCCCCACCCGGCACCCCCANTCCGCCATCGCCATCGCCATCACCCCCCGCCTGCCCCATCGCCGCCACCGTCTCCGCTATTCCGGTCTCTCCAGCCCAATGGCACCGCCATCAGCACCTCCACCATCACCCTCAATCGCCACCATCACCAACATCATCATCATCATCTTCATCACCACCCTCATCACTTGGACTTCGCCACGCTCAGCACAACGCTCCTCTCTGCCATGGCCATCGCCACCACCCTCAGCGCCACCAGCCAGCACCCATCGCCAGCACCCATGGCCAGCACCGAGTGTCTCCTCCACCAGCCGTGACCACCCTCCCACCACCACCCATCCCTCCAGCGCCCCAAGCTCAGTGTCCCTGTCCTCCCTTTCCCTGGGAAGGGGAACACCGCTCAATGCCAGTGCCAGGGCCTGGCCGTGGTGTGCAGATCCCAGATGGAATCAAATGCTGTTTTACTCCTCTAGTTTTAACCCCACCATTAATTACCTTTTGATTTTCGTGCTATAATACAGATCCCATTAAAAAAAAAAAAAAACCAACCAACCAAACAAAAAAACCACAATTATTTTTCCTTGAACAAGAACAGAGGTTTGGGGCTCAGTTTTTTTCATTTTCTCTAAAAGTTTTCTTTACCCTGGATTTTTTTTTTTTTTTTCCCTAGTGGAAATCCAGCTGGTTTTGGGTCTGTGATTTTGGGCTCGGAAGTTACTCATGGCTTTTGTCTCTTCCCAGGGCCCTCTCTTCCAGCTGCCCCCACTGGGAAAATAGGAACCCACTGGTCTGGCCCCCATCAGGCCCAGCACTTACAGCCCTACCTGGGAATGGGGAGAGAGGAATGGGGAATGTGGAAACAGCCCCAAAATATCCTGGCCTCTCTTCGCGGGGCTCGGGCTCTGCCGCCGACAGCCCCTCCCCGTGTCCTCCTGCCTGGTTCTCTGGAGCCCCCCCTGCACAAAAGGGTTTGGGGGGTGCTGTGTTGCACCTTTCCCCTTTCCCTTCGTCCACTTCCAGATTTAAGTGGGGGCAAAACGCAGATTTCGGGAAGACTCTGTGGGTGCTCAAGGGAGAAGGGAGGGGCTGCAGCACCCATTGGAGGCACCCAGGGGTCCTCCCATCTGCACCCCCTTCCGAATTACAGCCTCCAACTTCTTTTAGGAAAAGGGCCCGCCTCGACCCCTCCCGGAGCCGCCTGCACCCCGGGTGGGTTCTCCCCGTGGTTTCTCCCTCCGTGGTTCCCCATCACCCACCTGGGCCACGCTCCCCGCGCCAGCGGCTGCTCCTCTGCGGGCAGAGCGGGGCCGGAGCCGGAGCCGGGGCTCTCCTGGAAGAGAAGGCCGAGAGGGGCCGGTTAAAGAGGCAGCAGAGCCCGTGGAGCCCTCGCAGCCCCACGCCGGGAGATCCGGGGAGCAGCTCTGGGAGGTCCCGGCGGGGCTTTAACCATTCCCCACTGAAATGGGATTTTAGGGATGCAACCGCACGCCTGCTCCTCTTTTTATTCTACTCTTTATCAAATTCACGTGTATTTTTTTTCCCTAAATGTTTATTTCAGTCTCCTCCAGAAATTATAATTTTTTTTTTGTCCTGTCAAAAGAAGAAACACGACGAATTTTGCGATTTATCCTGAAAAGACTGCAAAGACAGGGATTTCGCTTTCAAATTTGCATTCACCCTGGGATTACCCCGATGACAGGGCATTTTTATTTCTAATTTTATTTAACATCGCGTTAGAACCAGCCCGATATGAGAGGATTTAGAGAAGGGCACGAATGATTTGCAGATAATGCTCGGGTGTGTTTTGAGTGTCTTGACAAATAAAAACCTGCTCCGTGCTTTGCTGTCTTTCCGGGAAAAAAAAAAAAAAAAAAAAAAAACCCAAAACCAAACCGCAAGGAAGCAGAAGAAGCCGCCGCCGCGATCGCGGGATCTCCCTTATAACGGCAGATTTGAGGATTTCCAGCCTTAAAACTTCCACGCACAACAATGCATATATAAAAACTTAATTTCCGGGGGCTAAAAACGGAGCCGAGCTGGGCAGGACCTGACCCGGTGGGTATCATGTGCCGGGAGTCTGCGTACGACCCGAAAAACAGCCCAAAATAAGCCCGGGTTGATTTTTGCCCGCGCTCTCTTTGAGCGCAGCTTCTTCCCCGCGCTGAGGAAAGAATCAAGAACTGACTGCAGGGATGAGGCTTTTTGAGACCAAAACAAAACATCACCAACAAAAAAAAAAAAAAAAAAAAGACAATAAGAACTAAAACATAAGTTAAAATAAAAATTAAAATAAAGATTAACGCTTGCTTGGCAGGGGAAAAAAAAAAGAAAAAGCCATGCGGGATTTTTCCATCGGCGGCAGGACCGGAACACCGGGGCCCGCTGCAGCCGAGGGGCGGATTTTGGCCGGGGCATCACATTTAGCTTCAATAACTGATAAAAAAACCCTAAACCCATTTAATTTGGGTGTCCTGCACGGCCTGATGAGGGGCAGCCTTAGCGGGGCCACTCCACGGCAGGAATTCTTAGTGTTTAGGGGTATTAATGGAGCGGCTCCCACCTTGTTATGGTGGGGGGAAAATTCAAGAAATGCCACACCAGGAGAAGTTGCCGAGGTGGGAAAGAATCGTGCCCCGTTCGCTCCGCACCCGGCCGCGTTCTGCTGAGGATGTGCGGAACCTTTGCGCTGGCTCTGTTTCCACGCGCGTTTCATTCACTGGCGTTTGCTTATTCCAAAATGAGGATCCAGCTCTGCGCATCCCTCCCCTCCCAAAATGCTGCTCAGGGATGGGGCTCCCTTCGCTCCCCGGGTCACCCGGCTGTGCTCGGCTCGGCCCGACCCCCGCAGCACCCCCGGCCACCCCCGGCGCTGGCAGGAGCGAGAATTTGGGGATGCCTCTGCCTCCCCCCCACTCGAGCAAAGCAAAAAACCCCGTGGTTGGTGTGGAGGACAGGGACGAGAACCTGGAATGGCCCATCCCGTCCGAGCACAGCGGGGAACTGCAGGGAGGACTCCGCACCCCAAATGTCCAGCCGGGAGAAGGGGAAAGAAGTGAACCCCTCACTCAAAGTGGGTCTGAGTCACCCGCGAACCGAGAGAAAAGCACGGGGGGGTGGGGGACCCGCTGGGCTGTCCCCAAACTTTCTTAGCTCGGATGCCGGAATGCCGCAGGACGGGAGAAAAGGGAAAAGGGAAAGAAGCTCCCCCTGTCCCCGGGGCTCTGGGAGGAACTCCGACTCCGCAGCCGGCCCTGCTTGGACCCGCACCCCCAGCCCCAGGCAGGAGCTGGACCCGCTCCCGGGGATCTTCACCCGGCCCCGCAGCGCTGCGACCCCCAGCCCATCATAAATTCGCTTTGAGACTCCTCTCTCCCCTCCACCCCCGCCCCCCCCTCTCTTTTTTTTTTTTTTTTATTATAGTTTTCTCACCGAGTCCAATAAATCGCGCGGCTCGTCTGGCCTCAGACGTGTTCAGCAACCCAAGCCCCGCCGCTTTTGTTCCGCCAAGTCTCACATTGTTTGTCCGGCTGTGCGGGAGGCTGCGGGGGGCTCCGCGGGGGCTCCGCGCCCCGGCCCGGCCGCCAGCACGGGGCGGGGGCGGCTGGGCGATGGTCGGCCGGGGGAGCACGGCCCAGCATCCCTTCTTATCCCTTCTTTCTGCCGGGTTACCCCGACTTCTTCACCCTCCTAGGGGCGGCTGTGGACCGGGGATGCGCCCGGCGGCGAGCGGGTCCCGCCTGCGCTGCCCTGCTCGCCAGCCTGGCCTGCTGCCCTCCCTGCCTACCTGCCCTCCCTGCCTGCACTGCCCCACCTGCCAACCCCTCTGCATGGCTCTGGGTGCCTGCTTGCCCTCCCTGCCTGCCTAACCTGCTCATTTTGCCTGCCCTGCCCTCACCTGCCCTGCCCTCACCTGCCCGGCGGGTCCTGGAGGTGGCCCCGAGCCCGGAGCTGTCGCCAGAGGAGCGGGGGCCGTGCCCGGCGTAAGGATATATAGGAGAGGCCGAGAAATCTCCACGTAGCCGATACGTAAAGTGTACGTGGGAGAGTTAAAAAAAGTTGGGATGCAAATGCGGGGCCAGATCCATCGCGCGGGGGGGCTGCCGGAGGGGCTTCGGGGCTAGGGGGGAGCTGAAAGCCGCGCTATTTCCAAGCTTCCTTAACCTCTGGATTGCTCGGAATCGATCAGCAAAGCGCAGCAAGCCTGGCAATTAGGAGCTCATTACCATATATGCAAATATGGCAACCTCTCTCTCCGCAGCCACGGAGGCGCGGGGAGAGAGAACCGCAGCAGCCTTTGGGGGTGGGAACGGGGGTGAGGCGTGCGGGGGAACGGGGACAACGGGGAAAAAAAGGTTTTTTGAGGGTATTTGGGTGGTTTTAAAGGAAAGCAGCCGAGCCGCGGGGGCACAGAATGCTCAGGGCAAGCACGCACGTGCGGCTGGGGCCCGTGCGGCTGCTCCAAATTTGCTCCTTAATTCAAATAAATTTTTTTTCTCCCTTTGACATAAACGCCCGGCGAGCAGCACGGCCCGGCCTGAGTGGAGGGGCTCAGGACCCGCTCCCAAAACCGCACGGTGCCCTCGGCACACCGGGAATTACCCGGTAATTCGGGCACACGCGGAGGGCCGGGGCTGGGCTCGGACCCCTCCAGCCCGGGCCCCAGGGAGTGTTTGAAAGGTAACTACTGACTTCTTGCATTTTATTAATAACAAAACCGAAAGGTAACTACTGACTTCTTGCATTTTATTCATAACAAAACCGAAAGGTAACTACTGACTTCTTGCATTTTATTCATAACAAAACCGAAAGGTAACTACTGACTTCTTGCATTTTATTCATAACAAAACCCCCACCATAAAGCGGAGCTCGATGGCGAGCTCCCTTGTTACCTGCGATTTCATAAGCGTGGCAGGGCTTTTTTTGCTTAATAAGCACAGATTAGGGGCAAAGTCTCCGTGGCATTTCCTGAATGCTGATTAAAGCTGGCGGGTCACGGCAGGAGTAGTGCAAGGAGCGCGTTTTTCCGCCGTGTTCCTCGCGGTTTCGCTGGTGGCATCTTACAAAGTTTCCCCGGCACTGGGCTTCCCCCCTCGATTTGGGAATTGATTTTGTTTCCCTCCTTCCACAAACTGGAATCACGGCATATTAAAAAATAACGCCCGTTGTGGCTTGGGCTCCGATTTTCTTCTCTGCTCAGGATTATTTTATTTTTCCCCCTAATAAATAACATTTTCTCCCTTTTGCCCGCCGTTCAAACCCCCAAATAACGAGAATGATCTCAAAATCAGGAATCAATTCCTGACGCCGAGAGTATTTTGTGGTTTGGTTTAAGTGATAAAAATATAGATAAAAATACCGAAAGTGAACAAAACCTCCTCCGCAAGGGCTCGGCGGGGGCTGGGGGTGGAGGGGGAGGCAGAGCCCAGCTCCGAGAGCCGAGCCCGGCTTATTCCTGCTCGCAGGCGCAACAGCCGTGGAAACAGAAGGAATTGCGGGTGTCTCTTCCCTTCTTTCTTTCCAGGTTTTTAGAATAATTTTTTTTTAAAATATATAATTGAGAAAAGTCTTTTTCTGCAGTTTCCTTTCCACCTC
>VWZP01003935.1:303535-321523 GCA_013396995.1 Dicaeum eximium | reverse complement strand
CTGGGCACCCACAGCCTGTCCTGGGCACCCACAGCCTGTCCTGGCACCCACAGCCTCTGTCCCGGGTATGAGTATGCTTTGCTCCATCCTTGACTAAGAAACCCTTCTTGGCTCAGGCCTGGAACACCTCATGGCTTCCTCCTGGCTCTCCCCAGCAACTGCTTCTTACCTCAGTTGGAGGTTCTAGGAATTCAGGATATTTTAATAGTTCACCCCAAAGGCTGAACAGAAGCTCAAGGCCTTCAAAGGCACACATATAACCCAGGAGCTTCAGAGGGGCAGGGGGTTGAAGCCTGAAAATAAGCAAATTCATTTATATCAGACCATCTCAGCTCAGATGTGATGTTATCCTCAGCTTCAGCTCAACTCCAAACCAACATGAAAAAAAAAAAAAATTAAAAAAATTAAAAAAAGAAATACGCAAAAACCCCAAATGTAAACTGAATACCAAAATTCCCTCTTTCTGTACTGGCAGGGAGCTCATTTTGTCTTGGTAAAATTGGGTGAAGTGTCCCCCCCAGCACCTACCCCAGTCCTCTGTCCAGCAGGTGCCTTTTCTTCTGCCTCAAAGAGCTTGGATCTGGGCAGCTCTTTTGGAGAGTGGCTCTTGTAAGAGATCCCTGGCACGAACACGGCCTGATTACAGCCCAGCTCATTAAAAAATGTTCCCTAGGTATTGAAGGGGATAACAAGGATATTTAAACATTCCCAGCGTGCACCTTTAAGCGGCAGAAAATAAGGGAAATTGCCATCGTTTAATTCAGTATTGCTCCTTTTAAACTCCCTCTGGCTCTGCCTGCAATTGTTCCCTTCACCAGAGCTTGGAGCCAGGTCTGGATTGTGGCAGCATCAGGGCTGCAGGTCAGGAGGGCTGGGAGGGCTGAGCAGGAGCAGCTTCCCTGCATGGCAAAAGGCTGATGGGGCTTGTTTCCATTTGGATTTTGAGAGATTTCCCTCAACAGGCCAGAGCAGGGTCTGGGTTTGAGGCCCACAGCCCCGGTTTGTAATTACTCTCATATTTTGCACGTGCCAGGGAGAGGGTGGAGCAGCATTTCTTTTTTGTCTGTATCTCTGAGGAAGCTTTTTCCGAAGCGAGAGCAAAAAAAAAAATCCACAGCTGGTGTTGGTGGATGAGACACTCATCCATGTTCTGGTAGGGGGAAAAAAGACAAAGTCTAATTTTAGATGTTCTGAAATGCTTACAATATGCATCCCTCCTGGCATGGGCACCAGTGGTTATTTCCACCCAGCAGAAGGAGAGAACAGGAGCTGGGATCTGCTGTGCCTTGCACCAGGCTCTCCCCAGGTGACCTGGAGGGATCTCCCCTCTGGGGACCTTTCTGCCCTGGGCAGGGCCAGTCATCAATATTTACAGAAGGACAGAAGAAGAGAAAGGGCTCCTCTCATTCGGGGCAATTTTCTCACATTTTGGCTTAGCTACTCCTGACCAGAACCCCTTTGGGAACGTCTCCATCCCCCCAAAAAGCAGCTTTGGGATGAAAAACCACTGATGAAACCCCAAGCCATGCTCTGACAGGCCATTGTTTGACATGTCATTGTTTCCAAAGTGGTTTTCCCTCAAGTCCTGTGTCTGTCACCCCCTCCTCATTCCCTCAAGTCCCTGTTCCTCTGCCAGCCCTGTGGACCCGTGGAGCCCCAACCCCATCCACCCCTCCCAGACTTTTGCTGCCAACCCTGGGGCTTTTGGACCCAGACCCAAACAGTTCCTAATTTTGTTGTTTAACCCCAGAAGAGCTGATCTGAAGCAGCACCTATGTAGGAGAGAAGCTTTTGGGAGAGCAAAGCCCTGGCATTCCTGCCCCCAAAAATGTGCCACAGAGGGAGGACAAAGCGGCTCAAAGGGCTCGGCGGGCTGAGCCCCCTGCCCGAGCCAAGCCTTAGGGGAGGGTGAGGGTCTCAGCTTACCCAGCCTCTCATAAAAGTCTCCTCCTTTCTAGCAAATAACCTTTATGTCCAGGGACTTGCAAAGTTTACTTTCTCCCTCCAGGGTTAGTCACAGCAGGAGTGACAGAGAAAGCGGCCACTTGTAGGAGGTTCCTCTGCATAATAACCTCAGAGGAGTTTAGGTCTAAAGACTAAAAGGCTCTATTTACTTTCAGTGACAAGGAACAATCTAAGCAGATGTCCTTTGATGGGATTAGTTATTAATCCTTGAATCATGGGTAAATGGGAAAATGATCCATTATTTTCTGCAAAATCCTTCACTACTTTAGACTTCAAGGATGGGGTGGAGGATTGTTAGCAGAAAGGTCTCAACCTGTCTGTTTTGGACATTTTAAAATGTATTTTTACAGTTTGTGCCGTGGAGCATGACTTTGAAATTAAATTTTTTAAAAAAAACCCTCAAGAAAAGGGGTTTGATTCCACTAACAGCTGAGAATAAGGCACTGTGTCAGACACATAGCAGTGATGGGCCCAGGCATTACTTGGATAAATACTGCGAGGAAAATAAAAATAAAAATAAAAATAAAAATAAAAATAAAAATAAAAATGAAAAAGAAAAAGAAAAAGAAAAATAATATGATAATGATGATGATGATGATGATGATGATAATAATAATAATAATAATAATAATAATAATAATATAATGCCACCTCCAAAAGCCCATTCTCCACACAGCTCTGGTAACTCTGCCTAAATGTTTCGATCCTCACAACATTTCTGTGTCCTGTCAGTGGCAAAAAGCAGTTTGGTGGGCAGGTGTGGTTCGGTGTCTGCTGGGCACTCCATACAGAGCCCGTGGAGGTGGGTGCAATGTGTGGGATGAGGGAGGGATGGGAAGAACTGGTGAGATGCTGGGCTGGCTCAGGGGACTCATTTTTGGTGTGAGGGGAGGTGTAGCCACACAAGTATCACCCCACGGGCTGGGTGGGAGAAACGGTGCTGCAGGAAGGGCTGGGAGATGCAGCAGAGGAGGGAACCAACCCTGGATCCAACCCTGGATCACCCCAGCCATGGATCAACCCCCCTGGATGGCAGAGAGAAACCAGGAACTGAGGCTTGCCCATCCCAGCACTGTGGCTGCAGCTCGACTTCCTGGAGTGAATATTGAGAGTCCCGAGCCAGCCACACACCCCAGCTCTGCCTCTGAGTCTCCCATGCAGGCAGAGCAGGAATAGATTTATAAGATGAATAATTTACTCTGCTTTCTTTTGATTTGCGTTCTGATTGTGCACAGCGGTGCAGGCTCAGAGGGGGAAACATGTTCTGATTAAAGATTTATACTGGGCCTATAATTTTGTTGTTGTTGCTTAAATCTACTTCAAAGTGTGAGTAGGGTGGGTGTAAAATAAATACTCTGCAGCAGCCAGGAGCTTTTGGACTGTCTCAGGGTGTGAGAGCACACACCAGTGTGATTGCACAGGTAGAAAGGTGCTCCCCCAGGCATCCTCCTCACACCAAATACAGTCAAAACCAGATTGAAATTTCCTCTATTCCCTCAAACTACTGACTCCAAGTTCCTTCTCTTGAGCTGAGACCATGCCTCAAAAATTAAAAAATATAAATTTGGGTGTTATTCTTTTGATACTCTTTCACTATTCTTTTACTACTCTTTTTCTATTCTTCTACTGTTCTTTGACCACAATAGTTTGTGGCTGCGGGGACTGATTAGACCTGGAGCTGGAAGAGACTCTAACCAAGGGTCACCCCCTACATAGGGAGGAACCAAACTTCAGCTTCCACCCTCCTCCGCTGCTGAAACTTGGAAATAGAGGCGAGAAAAGCTCCAGGTCCTTCCCACGCTGCCAGCTGAGTGAGCAGGGCAAAGGGTTTTCTCTTTCTTTCCTCCCTTTTCCTCTGGCTGCCACATCCCTGGCGAGCAGAGCCACTTCCCAGCGCAGCCTGAGAGCACCTCTGGCACAAAGGGAGCGTGAGACAAACAGAATCATCACCATTTCCAAAAGTGCCTTTTGATAAACCCTCAGTGTTGCCATTCCCAGCTCCAGTTGGCCAGGGAAGAGCGAGAGCTTTGTCCAAGGGGCCTGGCTCCTGCAGTTCCTTGGAAAAAGCAGATTGCACTGCATTTTCAGCAAAATGGCATTTTCAGCAGAAATGTTTTGTGGGTATTTTGGGGCTGGCTGGCAGAATTCAGCCAACAGAACACGTCGATACAAAGCCCTGCAAGGAGAAGCCCCTCAGAGTTGGATGGCTTTGATCCCACTTTTCAAACTATTTTCTCCCATGACTGGGAAACTAATCTCAAGGAGTGCTGTCAACCTGGTGGTTTCTCCAAATCCAGCCCCAGAAGGGAAGGCAGGGATGGTCCAGGTCCTTGCTTCACTTCCACATGTTGGAAATCTTGAGGGCTGCTGTCATTGTCTTGGTCAGGAAAGAGTCAGGGGATGGTTTGGGTCGTGAGGGAACATAAAGCTCACCTTGTACCACCCCTTGCCATGGGCAGGGACACCTTCCATTGCCATAGGGTGCTCCAAGCCCCATCCAACCTGGCATTGAACACTTAAAGGGATGGGGCAGCCACAGCTTCTCTGGCCAGGGCCTCCCCACCCTCACAGTCAAGAATTCCCTCCCAAGATCCCATCTAACCCTGCTCTCTGGCAGTGGGAAGCCATTCCCCCTTGTCCTGTCACTTCAGGCCCTTGTCCAAAGTCCAGAGCCCCTTTAGGCCCTCGAAGGGGCTCTAAGGTCTCCCCAGAGCCTTCTCTGCTCAAAGCTGAACACCCCCAGCTCTCCCAGCCTGGCTCCAGAGCAGAGGGGCTGCAGCCCTTGGATCATCTCTGTGGCCTCCTCTGGACTCACTCCAGCAGCTCCTTGTCCTCCCTGTGCTGGAGGCAGCTCTGCAGGGGGATCTCAGCAGAGCAGAGGGGCAGAATCCCCCCCTTCACAGCTGCCCACACTGCTGGGGATGAGCCTGGCACAGCATTGGCTTTCTGGGCTGCCAGTGCACATGGTCAGCTCATATCAAACACATCTCTGTGGTTTTACTCATTCCCAAGGAATTCATTCCAGACTGAAGAACTCCCCAGCCCTGCAGCACACAACACAATGAAAAATGGAGACAGCCAACGTGTTATGAGTGATGTAGGGGACAGACAAAGGTGACATATCGACTCCATGATTCAGAAAGCATAAAAAGCATTTATTAATAGAAATCCAGACTTAACATAGAGAGCCTCGTGAACCTAAGACCTGATTGGACTTTAGGAAACTTCTCTCACACTGTTGGTCAAGAAAGGAACAACCCCTCCTTGTAAACACCTTTCACAACACCAGGTGCAGAAGATAATAATTGTTTTCATTCTTTCTCTGAGCTTTCCCAGAGGGGGGAGCTTTGTCTCTCTGTTAGCAGAATGTGAGAATACCCCACCTACGGGGACTCAAACCACCCCAGTGTGGCAGCTCCTGGATCGCCCAAAGCCCGGCAGCCCCTCATCATAGTTTGAGGCAGATTAAGAATTCATCAGGCATTCAGAAATTCTTTACATTAACAAATGAAAAAAGAATGTTTATAGAGAGAAAAAAAAAATCTGAAAAATTTTAGTGGTTTTTTTTCTTTTACTTTTTTTTTCCTTTTAGTTACTGTTAATAAACTACCTTTCTCTTAAAATTTTAAGCCTGCTTTACTTTTCTCCTAGTTAATCCTATTTTACAACAAAAAAATACTCTAATAATTAACCAGCACAAAAAAAACCCCACCACATTTAATAGTACATTAACAAAAAAAACCTCAAATTAATTCAAATTTTAAAAATTCAAAATTAACAAACCAAAACCACTACAAACCCCCATTCTGTGATTGACAGCTGTCAATCAGCGCTCTGGCGCCACCTGGCGGCCGTTGTGGCGAAACGCGCCTCCACCCCTCCCCCCCCTTTCCAAGGTGCCCCCGAACCCGGACAAAAATAAAGGAAATAAAGGAAATAAAGGAAATAAAGGAAATAAAGGAGATAAAGCATCGGGGCTGAACCCGGCGGGGAGGGACCTCCCCCTCTCCTGCATCAGTTATGGACAAAAAGGTGATTTTTGCTGGGCCTGGTTTAGTGGAAATCATAGAATCGTGGAACATTTAAGGCTGGAAGAGACCTCTGAGATTATCGAGTCCAACTGTTCCCCCAGCACTGCCAAGGCCACCACTAATGCAAGTCCCCATGTGTCACATGCAAACATCTGGTAAATCCCTTCAGGAACGGTGACACCACCACAGCACTGGGAAGTCTGTGCCAGTGCCTGACCGCCCTTTCCATGAAGGAATTTTCCTAATAACCCACCTAAAACTCCCCTGGTGCAACTTGAGGCCGTTTCCTCTAGGCCTGTCCCTCATTCCCTGGGAGCAGAGCCCAACCCTCACCTGGCCCTCTCCTGTCAGGAGTTGTGCAGAGCCAGAAGGTCCCTCCTGAGCCTCCTTTTCTCCAGGCTCAGCCATATCCAGCCCCCCCCCCAGCTCTTTCAGGTGCTCCTGGTGCTCCAGCCCCTTCCCCAGCTCTGTTCCCTTCTCTGGACACACTTCAGCCTCTCAGTGTCTTTCTTGTCACAAGGAGCCCAAAACTGAATCCAGGACTTGGGGTGAGGGTCCCAGGAGGCCAGCCCTGCTCCCCTTCCCGCAGGTACCAACCTCACAGCATTCCTGGCATATCCTGAATCCAGAGGGACCCAGCCAGGCTCTGCAACAGGGACCCCACCCCAAGGACACGTCCTGAGATCACCCTCACTTCACATCCTCCCTGGAAGCCCTGCAGAATCACAGAATCACAGAATTGCAAGGTTGGATGAGACCTTTAAATCATCGAGTCCAACCCAGCCCTAACACCTCAACTAAACCATGGCACCCAGTGCCACATCCAGGCTTTTTTAAAACACATCCAGGGATGGTGATTCCACCACCTCCCCGGGCAGAAATCCACCTCCAGCTGGAGGGAGGCCCCAGTCTGAAGTTCAGCCCACGTGGTTCTCACCGGGCATCTGGGGATGGTCCAAGCCCCACCAGGAACAGCTCTGGGGCAGAAAGGTGGTGCCTGACCTGCAGGGAGGCTGAGAGGGCCTGTGGGAGCCACAGCATGCGGTGTCCAACCCAAAAACTGCAGGGAGGCACCAGATACTGGGTGGGAATCGCCATCTCCACCAGGAGTACCCCAGGGGAGCCAAGACCATCCCAGGGCATGTAAAAGCACCCCAGGACAGCATCACTCTGCCCTGGGGCAGCCTCTCCACCGTGCTGGGGGTGTCCTGGTCCTCAGCCTGGCTGGATCCTTCAGAGATACGGGACAGGGATGGGAGACTGGGAACCCCTGAGCAGGACAGAAGGGTCACCACTGCTCCTTCATCCCTGCAGCTGCTCCAGTTGTGTCCCACTGCCATCCTGCCCACGGGATCTGGGGACAGCAGCATCACCTGCAGCCACTGAGACCAGGTGCAGCATGCCCACCTCAGGAGGAGCTGGAGCTGGAGCCCAGAGTGACACTCTGCTGCACCCTGCCATGCAGACAGCAGGAAAGAAAGAGCCAGAGGCATGGAAAATTATCAGAAACGTGTATTTTTTTTCCTTTTTAATAGTAAACCTCTTTACAACAAATATAGTGAAAGAGTTTCCAAACAAAACTCATAAGAATTTCTCATGGTAATTATTATTATTATCATCATATTTTATATATTTTTTTTCTTATTGTGGAATATACAATAACGCATCACCATACAGCACAAAAAAAGGAATACTGAAAAAACGAAATAGACGTCTCAACCACGTGCTGCAGTCCCTGGGAAGGAGCCACTGATTGTCAAGGGAGCAAGGACGGGAGGGAATGGGGACAGGGAGTGGGGATGGCGTCCCCAGGGCGCGGGAGGTTCTCAGTCAGGCCAGATCCCGAGGGTACAAACACTCCAGAGAAAGATGGAATTAGTCAAAGATCCCAGCTAAAACATGACAAGCTCTTGACATAAATCCTCCCTTCCCTCCCGCTGCTGCTGCTGGGCTCCCACTGCATCACCCGGGAAGCAGAGAGGGGAAGGGAACGCCCTGGTCCCTGTGCTCCGGGGGCTGCCCCACGGCTGCCCCGAGCTGCTGCCCCTGGGCACCGAATCCCTTGACTTGCACACACACACACACACCCACACACACGGGTGGAGGAGCATCAGGACAAAAAAAGAGGTTAAAAAAAATTATATATATACATATATATCTATATCTATATATATGTATATATATTAGATACAGTTTATTTTTTTTCCCTTTTAAATTGCTTCTCAAAACAATAAATAAAACTCCTCGAGGGAAGTGCATGTCCTGTTTTATTTCTACCTGTGCAGCACCCTGGGGGGAGGATGCAGAGTTGCCTGTGCCGGTACTGAAGGGCTGAGCTGGGACATCCAACGAACCATCACACAGAGGAGCTGATGGGGAGCATTTATGATTTTTTTTTTCTTTTAGTGCATCATTTAAAGGGTCTATTCTATTTTACAAAAGTTTTTGCAGACACCTCAGAGTTTGCTAACACCTACCTGCTTCACTGAGCTACGGGGAGCCAGGGGAGCAAAGGGGATGGGGGAGAACGAGGACCTGACCCGGAGGGGGACAGGGAGAGGGAGCAGCAGCTCTGCCACGATGACCCCGCTTCTTCAGCATCTGATTTGCCTGCAAATGCTTGGAAAGAGCCGTGGGGAGGAGAGGAGTCATGGTCCAAGGTGGGCTGCATCACCCCTCGGCCTTGGAGATGCCCATGGGGACATCCCAGCATCGGCTCACGAGAGTTTTTGCTGGGGAGGGGATGTTCCTACGGCTCTGTGGTGGGGTCACACCTGGAAAGGGAGCAGCTAGGCCAGTCTCTACATCTCAGCGGCACCAGCACGAAAATTCGCTCTGCAAACCCATCTGAAGTGAAGAAATCCCTCAGTGTCCCCCAGCACAAAAATCTCGCTCTGCAAACCCCTCTGAAGTGAAGAAATCCCTCAGTGTCCACAACGCTGGGGCTTCCCCGTGGTGAATGCGGGGGGCTGGGGGGAGGCAGCAGCCGCCCATCCCCACCCAGGGACCATCGGGATGGGGATGTTGTAAATCCCTCAGCTCTCGGAAAACCTTCCCAGCCGGTTTGGAGACGGTCCTGGCGCAGCCTGAGCCACACCACCCTCTTCTGGCTTAAGTAAAGCACATTCCAAACAGGCATCGCTCCAGAGAACGGAGCCGGGGAGGAAGAATCTGGGAAGTAAATGGGAAGTAAATGGGAAGTAAATGGGGTTTTCTCTCGCTAGGGAGAAGAGGGGAGCTGGAACGACCCCGTTCACTGCTCCAAGGTCCCCGATTCCTGCCCGGAGCACAGCAGAGATCCAGAGCATCCCTGCACACCTGGGACCTCCCCATTTCCAAGGCTCACTAAAGACACTCGTGGGTGTTGCTGGGCTCTCCAGACCCACGGGGGACACGCCGGCGTGTTGGGAACCCTGTGGAAAAGCAGCCCTGGTGTGCAGCCATGGCCAAGGGGCTGCTCCTGTCCAGGAGTCTGGCAGGGTCCGTGTCTGGGACGTGGAAATTTGGGGAGCAGGGAGGCCCGGGGAGAGGGTGCACGGGAAGAGCCAAGAAACAAGAAATTGCTGTACAACTCGGCCATGTCCAAAGTCAGTATTATTACAATATACTCTGACAAAAATATAATCTCATTTCATATCAATACAACCAAAAAAAAAAACCAAAAAAAAAAACCAAAACCAGTTTTCTGTACTGTTACCATTGCTAACAGATTGAAACTCGCTATTTACAGTTACAGTAGCCAGGTAAAATACTACAGGTGAGACACCAGAGAGAGGAGGGGCAGAGGGACAGAAGGGAGATAAAACTGCCAGGGGAAAAGGAAAAATAAAGGGGGAAAGGCCCTCTTATATCCCGAGTGTAGCTTCCTGCATTGGACAAGGAAGGGTGATGGATGGAGGTAGTGGAAACATAATACTTGGTTTATGGGTCTGGTTGGGTTTTTTTGTGGAAAAGAAACAGAAGGAAAAGAGAAAGAAAAAAGGAAAGTGAAGTGAGAGAGGAAGGTGGAATAAAAGGGTGTACATGGGAAAGGGAAACCAGAGCAAACCTTCAGCTGAAGCCCACTGTTAGAGACTCTCCCAGGGAGAGGCAGATGGGGATGAATTTTCACCACTTGGGGTGGTGAAAATCCCCAAAACATCCCCAAATGGTGCCCTCAGCTGGAGAGATGGGAGGCAGGATGTAGCACCCAGGATGGCAGAGCTAAGGAGTGGCTGGGAAAATACTCCTTCCCCACCTGATGGACACCTAGGAGGGTGGAGGGGACCCCCAGAGCACCAAGTGCCCCTCACCCCCAGCCGAGCCCTGGGCTGGCAGCAGCAGTTCACAGCCTTTTCCCCAGAACTGGTGACAAACATCCCAACTTGCACCCAAAGTGATGGGGAGAATCCCCCAACCAAGCAACACAAGGGGAGAAAAAAGTGTAGGAGGTGAAATTTTCAAGGAAAATGTGGGGATTTTTTGTAAATTTGCTTTTTCCCTGGTTTGCTGAAATTATTTTGGAAAGGAAGAGGGAAGTGAAAAGGGGGGAAGGAAAAGGAAACATGTTCTTTCTCTCTGTCCCGCTTTCTTCCAGACCTCCACGCGAATTTAAGATTTAACACTTCCACTGCCCTCAGACCCCAACCCTGGCAGTGGCCTCAAACACACAACAGCAATAAACCCTTCCCCAAGCGCCCCCAAGAGAGTCCCTGCCACAACCACAACCCCCTGGGGGCTCGGGTGCCCCTCACATCACCTACTGCCAGACCCCCCAGCACAAACCTCCAGCACAGCCAGGCTCTTTGCTACCCCCAAAACAACCCCTCGAGCAGGGAGTCACTCTGTCCCCTTGCTGACCACCTCCACAGCCCCCAGAGCAGGTGGGACCATCCCCACTCATCCATCACCATCCTCCCTGCTCGCCAGCAGCCCTTCCCACTATTTTAGATTCTATCCATCATTTAGGATCCTGCTCCATCCCCAAATATCCTCCAGGGGTGGGCAGGTGACTTCCCACCCCCCCTTCGCTCCTACAGCTGCCGGCAGCAGCATCACCTGAGCCACCCTGTGACCTCCTTCCTTCCTTCCTTCCCTCCATCCTCTTCCTCTCTGCACCAAACCATCCCAGCACACGCCGGTGGATGAACCCCTCACTCTGTGTCTGCCCCCTGGCATCAGCCCACCCCAGCCAGCCCCGCTGCCAGCACCAACACCCCAAAAACAGCTTTGCCAAGGCCTGGGAAAGACCAGCCTTCCCTGGCCGGGGGTCACAGCCCCCAGACCTGCCAGCCCCCAGCTCCCCCCTGCACCCCCGGGAGGGGAGGGGAAGGGAGGGGAGGGCAGGAGGCGACGCTGCTGCCCCACCCCAGCTTACCTGTGCTCGGGTGCGGGCTGGAGGATCCACAGAGAGTTTAGAAGGTAAAGATCAGAAACAGACTTTGGTAAGTAACCACACGTTTAGAAAGGAATATATCAGTTTGGAAACATCTCAGTGCATACTTCTTATATGAAAATATACACAAATGTATTTCATTCTCCAAAAAAGGAACAATTAAAAACAAAAGCAAACTAGCCCAAACACAATATATTAGCTGTTTTTTTGTTGTTTTTTTTTTTCTTTTTTTCTTGTTGTTGTCATCCTTTAAAATCTTTAACGCTACACTTTGTTCAGGTTACACTTTTTTTGTCTTTTTTTTTTTTTTGTAAATGTTTTTTTTCTTCATGCATTTTACACCTTTATAGCCTTTGAGAATAAATAAGCTCCATTTTGCTTCCACATCTCTAAAAACTGCAGCATTTTAACTATTGTCATTTAAATCGTGCAATTTTTTTTTGCAACACCCCTTTTTAAAAAATGGAAAATATATATATTTTAAAACTAAACCCTATACAACGCAAAAATTCCAAATTAAAAAAAAAATTATACACAATTGTAACTGTCAACAGTACAGATGAGCACGAGAAATAAAATTAGATCAGAAACATATTTATAGAAGCACAAAGGAGGGTGTTGGTTTCTTAGATTGTCATTCTTCTCGTTGTCTTTTGAAAATTAGGAGGAGTTTACCAGATACTACAGTCTGGGGGGAAATAAAGGATAATGACCCGGACAAAAAAAAAAATATAATAATAAAATAACCCCAAGCCCCCAAGAAAATAACGACCCTGACAAACAGCCCCCAAACCCCTTTCACTGCGATGTGAAGCCAACGCCGTGGCTGAGCCAGGGCATCCCCACCTCCCCACGAGCCATACTTGCCCGTGGCACCAGCCCAGGGATGGTCGAGTCCCGTGGCCGTGCAGCCGCAGATCCGCTCGGGAACAACCCGGCCTGGCCTTCCCCGCCAGGCAGAGCCAAACCTGCATCTACGGAACCCAGCGTTCGTGTCTCGGATTTTGTGTTTTCCAGGCTCTCAGCTTCCAGGCAGAAGTGTGAACTTGGGAGTCAGGGCATGAAGTTAATGAGCAAAAATGGTTTTTTTGGTTTTTCCCCCGCGCCGGTTGCTCTGCACCAACGGCGTCGAGTGCCGGGGGGTCTCTGCTGCCGCCTCCTCGCCGGGGTCTCTGGTGTGAGCAGCTCTGCTGGGCCCTCCCTCCGTGCTGCTCCCAGGGGGGCAGACCCCGCTTCGTTGGGTTTTTTTTTGTGAAGAAAAAAACAAAAAATACAAAACGAGAGCGATGAGACGTCATTATCCCGCCTAATTTCCAAAGCAAGGCCGTGCAAAGAGCTCAGGTGCGCGTCTGGTACATCTGGCATCGCCAGGTCGGGGCGTCAGCGTGGGCGAGGAAGACCACGGTCCGCAGCATCTCTCCTGCTTCCCAAAGGACTGACAGAGATGGAGGGAGGGAGGGAGATCCGCTTCTGCCGCCGGTTCTGCAGGTGAGACCCCAGTGTGTCCCTGGCCCACGGCAGAACCCGCTGGGTTTGGCTCCAGGAGGGCAGACAGGGGGGTTTAACTGCACAAAACCTGCCAGAGGTCCTTTCCACCACCACGGGGCTCCCCTTGCCTACCCAAGGCCTTTCCGGAGCATGGGAACAGGAGAGGGAATATCATTGAATATCATTCCAAAATATCATTGAAAAATAATAAAACCGTCATTTGGAAAAGCCTTTGTGACAGAAATTTGGTATTTCAAGGTCTTGGGGGGGGGATTTTATCTGACATGTCTCTCCCTGCCTTGATCCACAAGCAGGGATGTTGGTGAGGAGCAGGTACCCAGAACGCCAGCACTGCTGAGCATCCACCACCCTGACCCCTCCACCGGGTCTCTACACACAACAGCTACAAATTTTCACCCAACTTCTGAAGGATTTCTTCTCCTCTTCCAACCACTCCCTTTAGGCTGCCCTATTCATTTCACAATAATCATCAGCTTTTTCTTAGTCTTGTTTTTCCAATTAGAAACTTTGTGATAAATGCTTAGTTGAGAACAGTTTATAAAGCCCCATAAATTTGCTGCTGGTTTGCCCTCCTCCTGGGGTATTTTTATGCCATCTGCCTCATTCCAAGGCCGAGCTGGCTATTGATCCCTACCTGTCAGAGGGATCCAGGAGGGGGATAAACCCCACTGTGACTCAGCTCCTCTCCCTTTGCTCTGTCTCAGGGTAGAGCTGAACCCCAGGCAGTTCCCAGCTTCTCCACAGCCCCCCAAGGCTGGCCAGGCTCCTGCTGCCAGAGGCTGGCAAAGGCAGCATCTGGGCAGGTTTTGTGCCAGTTTGGGACTGCGAGCCCAGGGGTGAGTGGGGCTGGGGTGCCCCTGCACAGGGTGATAGGGCAGCAGGCTGGGGGGAGGAAGGGGGACTGGCATCCCTGAGGAGAGCACCTTCAGGAAGAAAGCCCATCCCTAATGGCTATGCCAGACAGGAATGGTCCATTCTCCTCCAAATCCTCCAACCATGAGCAGGTTGATGCATTTTGGTATCAGGGCACTGACACCCATCCCTGGGACACTGCCAGAGCAAGTGGCAACATGAGGCAATTCCTTGGTTTTCCCTTTTTTCTTCCACTAAATCACTGCTCAAGGCTCAAGCAGATTTTCTGCACAGCTCACCGCTGCCTTTTGAGGCTTAGAAATCTTTAGGCAAAATATCATTAGGATCATTACTTCAGTTACATCTTTCGGTAAAAAAATCATTTCTTCCCATTTCCCTTATTTAAAGTTTTGGCCCATGTGCAATGGGAACACATTTTTAAAATGCTTTTATGGATGTTGTTGGCTGAAATCCAGAATTTGCTCTCAAAACCAGCACTAACACATCCCCTCTCCACACACCTGCTGTGCCCAGGTGGAGGTGAGGCATTCCTGGGAAACAGAAACTCCAGTGTTTCAATGACCCTGGTCAGAAACAGCGGAGTTCCCTGCTCTGGTAGGAAGGATGTCTGAATCCACTTGTCATGCAAACAGGATTAAGCCTTAAAAATCTGCCTCATACTCCCCCAATGTAGCTTTCCAGGATCCAGGAGCCTCAAGCAGGCTGTGAATGTGGCTGCATCCTGTTTTATATTGAAGCTGAGCTCTCTGAGCTGCCCTTTGCCTCCCTTCCCAGCTGGCTTAGGAAAACCCTTCTGGAGGAAAACCTCTGCCTACCAAAGCCCTTCAAGCTTCCAGAGAGCTGGGTGATGTCTGAAGTGCCCCTCCCTGCACATGGACCCAGAACAGCTGGGAATGGCCAGGAAGGTGCATTTTGGGGGTGCTCTGTGCCTCGTCTCCCCCCAGAGCCTGTCCTGCCTTAGGGGTACGGTCCCACTTCCCAGGGGGTCCTGCCGGCCAGTGGGCACCAAGTGCCCGGCCCGCCTGCCCGCAGGGGAGCATCACTAGGGGCTGCTGTTTTTGGTGAGGACATGGATATTCCATTCCATTCCATTCCAGTCCCCCATTCCCACACACGTGGCCGTTCCCGAGCCCGCAGCCGAGGAGCGCCGTATGTACTGCATGCGTCACCTGCTGCGCTAGAATGAATGCCTACAAAATCCTAAAGCTATTTCTCAGGCAGTTTATGATAATTTCCCCCCACCCCAGCCCATCCCCATCACCCGTTTTGCCCTCCCCACCCTCCCCAGCCCCTCCCCGTGCCCTGCTGGAGCTCCCAGGGACGGCAGGGACCCGTTATGTGACCCAGGTATCCAAGCGCATGCGCTTTACGGAGGGGCTCTCTCCCTCGGGCTCGCTGGTGGGTCGCAGCAGGCCCAGGGACGAGCCAAAATCGGGGCGGGCGGGATCGTCCCGCTCGCTGCTGCCTTCGTAGGAGCTGGTGTTGCTGCTGAGGCTGTCGACGGGCGAGCGGCCGGTGGGCTCGTGGCGGGGCTGGTGGGGGAAGGTGCTCAGAGGGGTGGCAGTGTTCCTATCCCGGTTGGGAGAGACGGGCTCCGACTTGATGCTGATGTTGGGGTTGGTGTTGACAGTCAAAGTGGTGGTGTGGGATAAGTGACTCCCTTGTCTGGGTGTCCCGAAGGTGGGTGGGAAAGGTTGGGAAAGGAGGAGGAGGAGGAGGAGGAGGAGAAGGAGGAGAGCAGAAGGGGAGGAAGGGGGAGAAAAAGATGGAGGAGGAGATAATGGGAAATCTCTCATTATTATCTTTTTAGCAGCCTTTTATCCTCCAGTGCATAGAATTCAGAACCTGCACACACTACAGCCGAATGAACCCATGATTACAAACCTGGATTAGACTATTAATCTGGATTCATAAGCAGAATTATGACTTCAGAATCATGTGCAGTCACCAGGACACATCACCACAGAGCTGAGATCAGACCCTGTGGGCAGCATCCCTCCTCCCCCAGCACCCCATGATCCAGCCCCAATCCCAGCCAGTGTCCCTCAGCAGTGACCCAAAGGCATGGATGTCCCTACAGGTCTGCCCCAGCATCCCTGTAGGCTGCACAGATCCAGCACTTGGCTCAGCCAGGTGGTTTTGCTCAGAACTGGGAGCCTCCTCAGCCTCTAATTCAAGACAAAATTTTGTCAGGCTTTCCACACATCCCACGGCCCCACTGGTGCAGGAGGTCCAGGCAGCTACTGAGGAAGCTGCTGCCTGCCCTGCCTGGAAAACATCCACCAGGCAGTGAGGAAACACCAAACTCTTACACAAAAACCTAGTCCATCCATCTACCCTTCCATCCATTCCTCCACTCATCCATCTATCCCAGCCCTTCATCTGTCTATCTATCCTTCCAGTCCTCTATTCATCCCCCCCCTTCATCTCTCCATGCATCTCTCCATGCATCTCTCCATGCATCCATGTATCCATCTGGCACTTCATGGTGGAAATACCAGTATCCTTGACTCAGTGGCTGGGGCAGTCATTGATCCCCCCTCTTCAATTCCTTCCTCTCTTTGTCCCATGGTCTCAATGTGATCACGGGCAAGCGGCTTAAATCTTTATTTTGACTGTGTGTGGATGCTTTATTCCAGAGTAAAAGCAGATCCACTTAAAAAATCCTGCTCTAAGATGCAAGTGCTTGTATTTTCTGCCCTGGAGAAAAGCAATCTCCTTGCAATACTAAAAACCAACTTCTTCTATACTAGCAGGGCACAATTCCAGGCACCTTATCCTGCAATGTCCATCCCACCTACCACTGCCTCTGGCCTGCTCTCAGCTCCTCCCAGGTGAGTGCAGGGATCAATCCCACTGTGGACAGGCAGCAGGACGAGGCTCTCAGAGCATCCCCAAGTACCCTGATCTCAGCCAGGGACTCTGGGTCACTCCTACAGTGACAGGGACAGGACTCCCCAAACCTCACAAGCCAGCTGTGCAGGGCCCTCCTGCAGCTGTGCACAGGCACACAGCTCCTGCCTCCCAGTAACACAGCATGGACCCACCAGGGCCTGATTCTGGGAGTGTGGACAACCCAGAGAGTAGTCACATCTGGGGCTCTGCAGGTTTGGCACTCTCAGAGGAATTCCTCTAATGTCACTCACATTAAGTTTCCTAGTGACACCGGGACCAGGTGCTGCTGCTGCGGCTGCTGCTGCGGCTGCTGCGGCTGCTGCTGTTGCTGTTGTTGCTGTTGCTGCTGCTGCTGCTGCTGTTGTTGCTGCTGCTGCTGCTGTTGCTGCTGCTGCTGCTGCCAGGCAGAGATGTTGCCAAGGGACAGCCCTCCAGGTGAGCTGAATGTTGGCAGCGAGGAGAGCTCAGCGCTCGTCAGCTGATAATCTGGAAGGGAAGGAGCCCTGCAGTCACTGCAATGTCAAACATTGCAATGCCCCCACAGTGCCCCGAGCACTGAGAGAGGATGGAGACACACCAGAGGCACAAACACAGAGTGTATGGAATGTCAGCTTGTGCTGTGAGTGGCACAGGGATGCTGGCCAGGGGACACACCTCGTGCATGTGGAATGGCTTGTGCTGGAGTCACAGAACCAATTAGGTTGGAAAAGACCTCCAAGATCCAGTCCAGCCTATGATCAAATGCTACATCAACAAAACACCACTGAAGAGACATTTAATGACCAGCTAGACCGATATGAGGGACACTTTGCACTATCCCAGGCTGCTCCTGGAACGCCCTGTTCAACCTGGCTTTGGACACTTCCAGGAATGGGGCAGCCACAGCTTCTCTGGCAACTTGTGCCAGCACCTCACCACCCTCAGTGTAAATAATTTCCTCCTTATATCCACTTGTCTTCCCCCTCAAGGCATGAGCTGTTGGCAGGACCTCCACCCTCCACAACACACAGCAGTGCCCCTGCTCCCCAGGCACAGCAGTGGCCAGGGCAGCCCCATGATGCAGCCCCCCAGGAAGGGCCATGAACATGTGAGACCCCCAGAGCCACCTCCAGCTAAGTGTACAGTGCATGGACACACTTCCTCCCCTCCCAGAGCAATGAACCCTGGCAGCTGACACCCACCTGTGCCTGGGGCACCCCCACCTGTGCCTGGGGCACCCTCACCTGTGCCTGGGGTGTACCTGGGCCAGCCGCACGTGCGCAGTGTCCCGGGTGACAGCAGGGGGCGCTCCCCACCTGCCATGGGGACACGTGGCTGTCACCGTGTCCCCCCTCCACCAGC
>VWZP01003935.1:232804-303487 GCA_013396995.1 Dicaeum eximium | reverse complement strand
CCCATTTTCAGGGCAATACCTTTCCCATGCAAAACCTCAGGAGCATTGAAAATCCCAGTGGGGCACCTGATACCAGGTGGGAATTCTACAAAAGGTGTGAATGCTGGCAGAGGAAGCCAGGGAAGAAAGTGCTGCTCCTTCAGGAGATGGTCAAACCTTGGTCAGCTATGTCAGCCTGACAGAGACACCCACCAAATCCTCCTCGCACCCTCTCCTCCCCCTTTCTATCTCTAGTTTTGGGTGTCTTGTGGTTTCAGCTGTCCCCACTCCAGCAGCACACATAGAGGTGGCTGTGCTGGTGCTGAACCACTGCCAACATCACTGGAGGATCCCCAGCACACCCCACCCAATAACCTGGCACTGGGTTTCCTGCTCCACACCATTCTTCATCCCCTGCACCGCCTGTTCTGGTTTGGGAGCTCCTGATACTCACTGGTGATGGTGGCTGCCCCTGTAGCCCCCACCAGGGCCTGAGCTGGAGCCACCCCACATCACAGAGCTGGGAATGGTCAGGTTTGACTGAATCTGGCAGTGGAGCCAGCACAGGAAAGGGCACACACATAACTCTGGCCAGAGGGCAGCTCAGCATAACTTCCAGCTCAGCACAACCAGCCTGAAATCCAGGCAATATCCACCCAAATAACAGGTGAGTCCTGGGAAGAACAAGTGGCAATGCTCCAGGCTGGGAGTTTGCTCAGGCCATCTGCACCCCTTCACCACCTATGCCATGATCACCTCTGCAGCATCACAGAATCACAGAATTGTTTAGGTTGGAAAGGCTGTCCAAGACCATCGAGTCCAATTGTTCCCCCAGCACTGCCAAGGCCATCACTAACCTATGTCCCCAAGTGTCCCTATGTCTGTTAAATCTCTCCAGGCATGGTGACACCACCACGTCTGTGCCCCACAGTCTGTTCCAAAGCCTGAACACCTTTTCCACATATAAATTTTACCTAATATCCCACCTAAACCTCCCCTGACACAACCTGGGGCCATTTCCTCTTGTCCTGCCCTTTGTTCCCTGGGAGCAGAGCCCAACCCCCACCTGGCTGTCCCCTCCTGTCAGGGAGTTGTGGAGAGTGAGAAATTCCCCCCGAGCCTCCTTTTCTCCAGGCTTAACCCCCCTCAGCTCCTTGTGCTCCAGACCCTTCAAAAATCAAGACAATTAATATCCAACTAAAAGGGCAGCTCTGGTAGATCTGCCAGGTTCAGAGTTTGAACCCTGCAGCGAGCCCCTCACGCTCACCCCCAGAGCAAACACCTCAGCACAGACACCCCCGGCACTTGGGCAGGAACACGGCTCTACCGTGGTCAGCTGTGAGAAAAAATAACTACAGAGAGATGAAATTCAGGCCCCTCCACCCTGAGCAGAGGCACAGGGCTCAATTAAAGCCTATTTTGGGGACTCTGGCTGTGCCCAGCCTGGCTGGTAAACCGCATGGTCACGCAGGGAGAGGAGCCTCATCACGCTCAGCCGACATCCTTGGGACTACACCTACTAATTAGGAGAGGGAGTTCCCAACATGCCAGTTCTGGGTTCTTCCAGACAAGCAGCTTTTTACATTTTTGCAAACTTTTCTCTGAGCCAGAACAAGTTACACAGGCAGCCAGCAAGTCCTCAAAGTCTTGGTGGAGGTCTGACAAGTGGCAGATGAACAACCCTTCTGCTTGGGCAAGTGCACTTGGGCAAGTCACTGTTGCCTCAGGCTGATTTCAATCCACCAGCCAAAATCAGATGTGCCTATGAGCAGGTTGGTTTGCATTCTTCCCAAACTTTTGGGGGGCCTACGCTTGTTGTCATTATTACAACATCCCCTGAGCTCTGAGAGCCCGGGGATGGGTGTAGCTGTAATTAGCATCCACTTGCACAGTGCAATGGGCCACATCAGCCCTCACAGCCCTTCTGGCTATGACAGTGAGTTCTCATCACTTATATAATGAGTTTCCCCTTGATTTTATTCCTGTGGAACCCTTGGACTCAACCATGCCTTGCAGTGGTGAGTTCCACGAGCATCACTGCAGCTGCTCAGGGAGCACCAGGCACACGCCTGCAGCAGCACATTTCCCTCTTGTGTTCACTGAGCCACCCGAGAGCTCTGCCCTGGCCATGTCCTGCCTGTGTCAGAGCTCTGCCCTGGCCATGTCCTGCCTGTGTCAGAGCTCTGCCCTGGCCATGTCTTACCTGTGTCAGAGCTCTGCCCTGGCCATGTCCTGCCTGTATCAGAGCTCTGCCCTGGCCATGTCCTGCCTGTGTCAGAGCTCTGCCCTGGCCATGTCTTACCTGTGTTGTACGCCGTGGGCATGGCTGAGAAGGGCAGCCCCTGCGTCAGCAAACTCGGAGTCGCCACGGAAACAACTGGTGTGGTCAGAGAGTGAGTTGCTTGAGAGACACCCAACCGCTGTGTGTTTTGCTGTGGGAGCAAACAGGGAGGGAGTTAAAGCCCAGATGGTTGGACTCGGTCGTTTCCATTGGTTGTGGCCCCCCAAAACCCCCTGGGCATGCACTGGGGCTGAGCATGGAGACCATGGGACAAGCAGGATTGATCCTCTGGCCATTCCACACTGCAAAAAAAGCAAAGTACAAACCACACCAGCTACTGGCACTCTGGATCTTGCAAAACTCATCTGCAAGTCATGGCCTTGAGTCCCCTTCCTGCCCAGGGCTGGGCTTCACCCACCAGCACCAGCCATGCTGCTCTGTGCATGGAGGGGAAACATCAGCAGGGTACCTCAGACAGCTCCTCACTGCTTTCCAGAGGTTGCATGCGAGGCTTGCTGAGCTTCCAAGGAGTGACAAAGGGACCAAAGCAAATCAAGACTGGCCGATGCAGCACAGAGCTGACATCTCCTCTCTGCAGTTCTGGTGGCCAAGAACAAGCCCCTGCCTCAAGGCAAGCTGAGGATGCTAAGCACTGGCCTCAGGATTTTAAATGGACTCTGGAATCCCTAAACTCAAAGTCCAGTGCTCAGCAACCTGCTGGCTTGGTGCCCTCACAAGGTTTTGTTGAATCAGGTATTAGCAGGTCCACTGTCAAAAAATTCTGCCCTTGGCCAGTGCACACCAACCTCTCCCCATGGTTTTCCAGGCAGTTATGTGGGCGGATCTATAGGTCAGATTCAGCCCTGTTTACAAGGCAGATAATCTGGGCTGTCTCTGCTGATCTCGTTTAAATCCGACTCAAGAGGCTTGACTCTAATCCGAAGCACCCCAGCACACGTCACCCTGTGAAGACTGGGGCAGGGCCCAGCCTAAATCCTGCCTGGCACGAGGCTGGCTGGGACACAGTGAGCAGCCTTCCTGTGGAACTGAGGGCTCCCAGGGCCTTGCAGGGCTGGGCACAGACTCTGCAATGCTCCTCCATGGCCAGCGAGACTTTCCTGGGACCAGGCTGGAGGCTAAAACCCTGCCCTGGCCACCTCCAGAGGGTAACAGCACCTGGCTGTGCAGGATTTGCTCACCCACACGCTGCCCAGCCTGCAGGTCCCTCCTGTGGCCTGGGAAAGGCGATTAGCAGGGCTCTAATTGCTAAAGCTGTGGGGGGCTGTAGGAGTGGGTTTTCCTGGCACGAATCCTGCTGGCAGCCACCCCTGGCCGTGCCCACTGCTCTGGGTTAAGGACATGGTGAGAAACATCTCCAGAGAAGGCAAGACACAGCCCTGTCCCTGTTGTGCGTGCACGACACCCTGAGCCAGCCCAGTGAGATGCAGCCCCACAGCCCCATCCCTTGTGCCCCTCTCTCCAGGGCTCTGTGGCTTTCCCAGGAGAGCACAGGCACAGGATGAGTGTGGCCATGCCACAGGGCTGGGCTGGTGGGACACCAGCTGGGCAGGGTGTGCCAGCCCCAGGAACCTCCTTGACATCACAAGGTGAGTGTGGAGATGTCAGCCCCAGCTGTGCTGGAGGAAGCACCCCAATTTTCACCACAATCCATGCAGGGAGGAGGTGTGCAAGCTGCCCCCCCATCGTGCCACTCACACCCCGTGCCCACAGACAATGCTCCCAGTTGCCATTCCAGCTGATAACACACCATGCACCACACTCTGGGAATGGATCTGCTGAATGGACCCTGCTGCCCCTGGCATGTTAGGAGTGTGGAGAGAAATGGGGGGACGCCTCTCTGAACCCTCTAAGGGAGGAGAGATGCTCAGAGCTGCAGGAGCAGGGCCAAGGGTGGCAGGGCTGGGGCTGCAGGCAGCGGAGGGGCTGCTGACTCATCTCACAGCTGCCTGCAAAGAGGTGGGAGCTGCCATTTGGAGAGAGGATCTGGTGTGTAGGTTGAGCAATATGGCGGGAGCAAATCTGGGGAGAAGGTTAGTGGAGCAGGGGGGCACCTGCACCAGGCAGGAGGGATCTGCAGGGACAACACTCTGCAGTCCCCTCCTTTATCCAGCAGTGCCAAGGTCCCTTGTCCCACCCTGCCCACATTTCATCACCCTCCACCACACAGCTGCCACCTGGGTTGGGGCGAGGATGTTTTTCACTTCAGGCAAAAACCTACCAGGTTAATTCAGACTAACAATTAAAACTGCAAATGCCACCCCGGTGGATTTTCATCTAATGCTGCTTTAGTGTGTAGCCAGGGAATGCTCCAGGCAGTAGGATCAAGAATGAGCAGATGGGGAGGTGGGGAGTGACTGGTCTCCCTCCACACATGGACAAACTGAGGCAGGGAGATGCTGGAAGGGGGCCACTAAGCAAGAAGAGTTTGGGGACACAAAGAGCAGCAGAATTCATGTCTGCCAAAGCTCTGGCCCATCCTTGCCCTGCCCAAGAGTGTCTCCGTGCAGGCTGCCAGAGGGATCGGCTTTCTCCTGTGTTTTTGGAGAGCTTTTTCCTGGCTGTGTGACCTGCATCCCGCAGCAGCTCTTGCCCTTCCCTTGCTGGGCTGACCTGTCGACCATCTGCCCTGCACCAGAATAGCAACGGAGAGCAGTGAATCCTTGCCACAAACAAGGTGGCATTCACTTTGCTGGCACTGAGAGGAAAAAAAGCCATAAAAATAACATGGAATACTGCCTCATGCACAAGAGAGGTTTAGGGAGTGCACTAGCCAGCCAGTGGATTTACACAGGCTTTCAATAATATGGAATCTTTAATATGGGAAGATCCTCATTTACTCCCTGTCTCTCATGTGCTGGCAACGGGCCAGGTCTTCCTGTGCTGTAGCTGTGGTGGCTCCAGTGAAGTCCCATGGGCAGGTCCAGAGCAGTGGCAGTGCCCAGCCCAGCTCCACAGTCCCCAAAGGGACCCTGTCTAACCACTCCAAGGGGATTGACACAGCATTTTTGGCCTTGGTGGAGAAACAGACACTTTGCAGCTCATGTCAGCTCCTTCTGTTCCATAGGGAACTCGGTCTTCCTAAAAGCTTGTTTTTCTTGGGATTTATTTTCTGTAGCATTCCCAACACAGGGAGGGAGTGCCCGCCCCCTCTGTGTGCCCCATGCCTTGCCAAGCCAGGGCAGGACCCAGGGGACAAGCAGCCCATGTCCCACGACACCGCCATGCACGCCCAGAGGGGAACTCACCAGAGCCAAGTGGTCCTCGGTCTGTCCGTGGGAGTACAGGGAGAGAACCGAGAGGCACCGTTAACTCAAGCACCCCATCCCCGCCACGACTGCACCCGCTGGCACCACACCCCAGCCTCCGTGGGGCACACACAGGGCAGAGGGGTACCTGGTACAGCGCTTGCACCATCCAGGATGGTGCAGGCACGAATCCAAGCCTTCCTCCTGGGATCTCCCCTCCAGCATGGCCCCAGCCAGCTCCCACCACTACAGCACCAACTTCCCCTGCGGCCTGTCCATTGGCAGGGAATCCCACCCTCCTGGTGTCCCAGCAGAGCTGCGGGCACTCACCAGGTGATGCATCAGCCCCTTCCCGCTCTGCGAGGTGATCACGCGCAGATCCGGCTTGCGGCTGTTGGCGCCCAGCTGAGCGCCGTGCGAGGGCGGCGGCGGGGACTTGGCCGGGATGATCTTGCCCAGGCTGCTGCCATTGGACACGGGAAGGAGACCTGGAGAGGCTCTGGCACTCACGTAGCCATTTCCTGCAGGAACATGGGTGACAGAGAGGAAGGAGGTGAAGACGTGGCGACGACTGGATGCGCGGCAGTGGTGAATGTACGGTGGTGAACATGTGGCGATGGTGAACACAGGTGATGGTGAATGCATGGTGATGAATACATGGCAATGGTGAATGCACAGCTGTGGTAAACTTCTGCATGGTCAGTGCTGCTGCAGTGGGGCTCCATGAGTGCTCCTCCTTGTGGGAGAGCAGAACCGCATTCCCTCAGGCTCCCCAAAACCCTCCTACACTCCAGCAGGCTCACCCTGTGAGGTGAAGCCAGGACAGGCAGGCAGCCCTGAGCCCACAGTGCTCAGGGCAGCTCCTCAACATGCAGGGACTCCCCCTTGTTCCTGCAGTAACACCCAGCAAATCTCAGAGCCTGATCTGCAGCCAGGCTCTTTCCCTGCTTTGGCTGGGCACCGCAGCCCTGCCAAGATGGATAATTACCGGCACATTCACTTTTAAGGTCTCTTTATGGTACAGGGGCAGTGAAAAGGGGCTGTGGCAGAGTGAGGATGCAGTTCACTGCACCCACTGACCCTCTGAAGATCTAAGGTTCCCTCCTTCTCCTCCTCCTGCTGCCCCACTTAGGGATTTATGTGCAAAGAGAGTGGAAAAAAAAGAAAAAAAAGGAAGAAAAAAATAAAAAGGAAAAGATTTGATGAACATCAGGAAAGGAATAAATTGGATCAGATTACTGTTCTGATGAGGGTTGGTTTTTTTTCATGAATAGGCCCCAAAGATAGAAAGGCGTTCAGCAATCACCAGGATTCAACCCTCATATTCATTGCACGTTAGACCGGGAAAAATAGGTCGCTGATTGCATTATTAATCACATCTACCATTGCGCTGCATCTGCATTTCAGCAGGCGGCCGGTGGCAGTGACGCCGCAGCCGCAGCGCGTGGGGGCCGAGCGCCAACCGCTGCTCCCTGCAGCTGTCCCGGCCTGGACACCCTGGGGATGGGCTGCACCAGGCACAGGGGGTGGCCACGCTCCCTGGGAGTCACAGCTCTGACCCCACAGATGGCACCAGAGACGGGAGGTGCTGCCCCAATGGGTGCCTGGGAGCATCAGGGACACCCACGGTGGCTGGGCTGCTGTAGGCTGGCAACTGTGGCATCTGTGTCCCTGACAGAGGGAGAGGACCGGCCTTCCTGTCCCCAGCAAGGTGTCCTCCCAGTCCCAAATCACTGTGAGCAACTGTGCATAGGGCATGTGCCTGGTGCATCAGGCCCTGGCACCTCCATGCACCATGAGCTGCTGGAATCATGCTCACAAGGCCACTGGCTTTTAGATTTATTAACAAAGGTGCAGAAATTCCTCACGTGACCTTGGCTACCCGCAGTGCTGGTGGCCACGGAAAAGCCAAAAGAAATGTTAAACCCTTTGATATTCTCCTTCCCAAGGCACTACTGGCATGGATGCAAACGGGGCTCTCATGGTGACTCCCTGTTGAGGCACACCATGTTATCTCTGCATCACCTGCACTGTGGATTGGGGTGGCTCCCTGTGCTGGAGAGGAGCTGGTTTGGGTTCCAGTGCTGCCACTCACCCCCAAAGATGGGTGGCCTTGGGCTGTCATTGCTGCTGTCATTGCCATGTCCACCCAGCATGGATCCGGCCAGCCCTGTGAGCCAGAGAGAGAAGGGCTACACTCCCACCAGGACTTCCCAACCAAGGCCCCCCCACCATGAAGAGTCTAAAAGAGGAGCACTCTGGCCTGCCTTTGCACCACCCTGGTATGAATTTGACTGGGGACAGCATCCCCCCACGGGCCAGGCGGGGTGGACTGGGTGCTGCATCCTGAGGGTGGCACATGCTATGGAGTGTGGGCAGGATGCAGGGATACAGCGACATCACTGCAGGATCCAGCCAGAGGCATCAGCAGCTGATGACTCAGAGGCAGCAGGTGATCACTCACTGCTGCAGAGACTGCAAGGGAGGAGGAGGAGGAGGAGGAGGAGCAGGAGGAAGAGATGTACCAGGTATTTGAAAACTGCAAGCGCAGTGCCAGAGGCAGAGCCACAGTTCCCTCCCGCAGCCACGAGGGGAGCCCAGGGAGGGCGGGGGTCTGGGGACAGCAGGGGTCTGGGGCTGGCCACAGCCAGGCTGCTCCTGCTCCTCACACCCATTTCCTGCAGTGGCAGCAGGAACGCAGGGAATGCTTCGGTGACGTCAATGCTGACATTCAGGGGCCCTGCCAAGCTCTGCACCCGCCATGGATGCTCCCGACAGCTGACATGGGGGCAGCTGCAGGGGAACGAGGCCACTGAGGTGCCTGGAGGCTGTGGCACGATGGCTCCTTCCCTCTGCCCTCAAGGATCAGCAAAGCTCTGCTCTGAGTGCTGTGAGAACCCCGGGGAGACTCTGCCCCACAGACCACTCTGGCAGGCAGTGCTCTGCAAAGAAATCCCTCTGGCGCTGGTCCGGCTGCTGCCCAGCACAGGGAAATGGCTATTCCTGGCAGTAGCCAGAGTGCAGGGGATAGGGTCGGGTGGCCACAGTGCTGCAGAACCATAACTGGACCAACCTCACCCAAAAACCAGTGGGACTTGGCTCCAGTTTGGTTTTAACTGGGGCAATGTGGAATTCCACACTCCTCCTGTGTGCTGTGGGCTGGACACCTACTGCACAAAGGCCGAGACAGGGTGAGGAATCAGGCTCCTGGAGCAAGGCTGCCTTTGCCCTGGGATGGATGGCATCTACCCTGCCAAGCCCGGGACCACTGCCAAGCCCAGTGCCAATGGCAGCAGCTGCTTCCCAGCAGGACCCAGGGCTATCGCTGGTTTTTGGGCTGTGCCTACACCAGCAGTGGCCCAACATCCTCAGCCTGCAGATGGCAGAGGCAGATGTGGGGATGGAGATATTGTTAGTGCATTTTGCAGCTGAGGAGCTGAGCCATGAGGCCTGAGCCTCATTAGCAATGAGGCTCTCACAGTGGAAAAGGCCCTTAATGAGCCTTTTTTCTTTGCAGTCAAGTTTCTTTATAGTGCTCAAGTTCGAGGATGAACTGGGTGTTAATTGATCACCCCAGGATGGTGGAGAATTCGCTGCAGCAGCAGGAGCTAAACCCAGAACTACCCAAATCCTGGTCTTCAGGGGTCACCTCCCTGATCTGCAGCTCTCCACAGAATTCTGGGTAGATGGAGACTCCTTGCTCACTGGGGTCTCCACTGAAACCAGCACCCCCAACAAAGGCGCTGGCCTGGAGCTCCACATGCCAACCCCTCCCACTGCCAAGAGCAGCAAAATCTTCCCCAGCACTTCCCTATATGGACCAGCAGGGCTCAACAGCAAAGCAAAATCCTATGGGACATGTGGGGAAACCGAGGGCAGGAGTGTCACATGGAGCCAGGGGCGTGGGGCTGAAAGGCTCCTTACTTACCCACGGGACTTGGGCAGGCTCCATTCGTGTTGTTCAGGTCTCCTCCAAGCATCGCCCCTGGAAAGCAAGCAGAGATGGGATCACCATCAATGCAGAAGTAGGGTAAGCATCCCTGCTTTTGTGGGGCAGGAAGGCAGGGAGCACAGCAGAGGAAGGCAGAGGAAAAAGAGCGGGACTGTCTGCCTGGGGAGAAAGCCTGGGACAAAATAAGCAGCATTCCTGGTGATCAGGTTGGGAAACGTTATCCAGGCAGATCCGTTTCCTTTGGGAAGGAGCCAGGTGCACAGGAGCCTGTTCCAAAGGAGGCAGCTTGGAAAACACTGCAGCTATTTTATTCCAAGCCTCCCTTTGGGGGACACGGGGCTGGTGCTGCTGGGGAAGAGAGAGCCCCAGCAGCATGATGGGAAACAAAATCCCCCCTGTAATGTTCACACCGAATGGAAACCATCCCACACTGCCAAGATGCCACAGCGATCCAGACTCCCATGGTCCCAACACTTGCAGCAAAGCACAGATGCTCCCCACCAGGCTGGGAAAAACTAGACCTTTTTACTCCCAAAAACCAGAACATTTTGCCTCGCCTGGAAGAAGACTTGATCTTTCTTCTGCCTTGTTATGAAGTTATTTCTGAAAGCCACCTATTCCCCAGCTGGGGCTGCCTGACCACGCCACGGGCGGCAACTGCAGCCAGCAGCCAGCGCAGAGGCTCCAGAGCTGTGACCGCAGTCAACCCGGAGCCCTGGGCTGGCAAACGAGGGGCTTTCAATGCCAAACCCCACCTCTAACCACTGCCCAGCCCTTCTCAACCCAGATGGGGAAACCTGAGACACAAATCTTCATCCAGCCCGTGGCTCTCGGCTTTGGGCTTGCAGCGAGCCCCTGAAAGCTGGAGGAGGATGGGAGGGCTGAGATGCTGCCATGCAGGGAAGCACAGTTGCTCCCCATATGGGAGCAGGATAGAGAATGGCAGTGGTTCCAAAAACTGTACAGCCAGAGAAGGGGTGAAGTGACCCACTAAATGTGGCAAGTGTGACACTGCAGCACCCTCCCCTCAAGGGAAGGGGATGAAAAGCCAGAGGTCCCTGTGCCTCTGAAGTCCCAGAGAAGGGGTTCCACCAGGATTTTGTAGCTGTGCCCTGCTGTGGGACCCCACTTGCACCCCAGGCACTGGTGCCTGTGCTGCCAAAGAGGGCTCACCTCCTTGTGTGAGTGATGCCAACCCCACCCCCAGCCCCACACATCCCACCTTGGCTGCCCTTCTCCCACACCATCCCTGAGCCAACAGCACCAGGTACCCACACCCAGCACTTGCTGTGCATTTGCTTTGGAAAAACGCAGCCAGCTCTGGTGCAATGCTGAAAGAAATTTAGGGGGAAAAAAAAGGGTTTTTCTAACATGCAAGGCCCTGGCTCCTATAAACAGGATTTCTTCCGCGTCCCAGGCAGCGAGTGAATGAGACACAGATGGCCGGACTTGGAACACCTCTGCGCTCACAACCACAAAATGATCCCCCTCAAATGAGCAGTGAGTGAGCTGGAAATGGCAAGCCCCCAGAGGGGTCTGCTTTACCAGGAAGCCTCTTCTGTTCTCAGCTGAGGGGCCTCTGAGAGGGCAGGAGATGCCTGCATCCAGAGCAATGGCTGCCTGTGCCTGAGGAGGGGTCTGCCACCCTGCCTGGAGTGAAATGCTGCTCCCTGGGACCAGTCCTAGAGCAGAATGACCCCTCTCCTGCAGGTGTGGGGCCTCATCCTGATACCTGAGTACTTCGAGGCACCTTGGACACCGTGGTGAGAGCAGTGAGCAAACAAGCTGTCTCTGAACCATGGCTCCTGCTGCATCCCAGCCAGGCCATTCCTCCTGCTCACCCTGACCCACCACACAACCTGCTTCTGGAAGCACCTCCCAGCCTTCTCTCCAAATCCATCCCTTTTGCAAAGCTCCCTGGAGCTTTCAAAGCCCCAGGGGCCACAGCTGAGTCCCCAGACAACCAGGTGGTCACTGGCACCAGCTCTGCCATTTGCAGCCTGGGCAACTTTACAGACCACCTGTGACATCCAAAATAGCAGGAAGGGGCTTTCTCCACACTATTATTACTTATGATCATACCACAGCAGAGCCGGGCTTTGGTCACACGTCGTCCGTGTCCCCCGCTGCCACTGCAGGGGACTTGGGTGACAACTCCTCTCCCCACCCTGTCCTCTGCCACCCCTCCCCAGTCCCTACTGGAAATGACTGCTCCTCCGATCTGTCAGCAGAGCCACATGAGTAATCGCCCACGGCCAGCTGCAACCAGCACGGCCCAACTCAGAACAGCCCTTTTTAGGCAGCCAGACCCATGTCACTGGAGTGCCACCGCCGAGCAGGATGCCAGCAGCCACCCCCAAGCCTGGGAATGACGCCAAGTGATTCAACTTGCACTGCCCAACCCCAAAGAGATCCCTGCAGGGATCCAGCTCTCAATGAGACCTAGGTAAGGTGGGGAGGTTACCTTCAATTTGGGGCCAAGGCACAAACAGGGCATCCATGTCTGGGAGGAGGGCAGGAGTACACAGTGAGGGGCAACAACCCTTCCAGGATGCTTCTGCCACCCACAGGTGCTGGAATGTGGATGCCTGGACAAGGGATAGAAGCAGCAGGGGTGTCCCCTCCCTCAGGGATGCCACATGCTCCATGCTGCAAGCCCAGTCAGAAGGATGAGGAGGTGAGGGTGCAAAGGGGCGCAGTGTGGCTCACCTGCACTGGCTGGCCGCTGTGGCAGCCCTGGGGACACCGTGTTCCTCTGCAGCGCTGGCTGCTGCGGCGACAGGAGCCGGGGGTCTGTCAGCGAGGAGGTCACCAGGGACTGGGTCACCAACGAGCTGCCCGGGTTGCTGAACTGCAGCGTGTTTTGGTTGGTCACTGGCACCGTCACGGGCATGGCGAAATTCGGAGCGGGCACTGTGGACTGAACAGAGAGCAGGGGGTAAAGGGGAGCTGGAGCTGAGTTCTTGCAGCACAGCACAGCTGCTGACCAAGGGGGGACAGTCAGGTCTCCTCAAACCTCCACTGCTGACCTGCAGTGCTATGCTTGAACCCACACTGGCACCTTGTGGGGATGCACCAGAGCCCAGTTCCCCACCAGGGAACACCAGGAAGAGCAATGGGCTATCCTCTTGGACACACCAGAGCTCTGCAAACAACTGTTCTGGCCTCTTTTTCAGGCTGTATTTATTTACCCCATGTTTTCACGGCAGGCATTGAAGGAGAGGCTGGGAGCAGCCCAGAGTATCTAGGTGGGCACCAGCCTGGCTGTCTGCCCCCACCAGCACTGACAGCAGCCAAGCTTGGCACTCCCTTCACCCCAAGCAGGATTCTATGAGGCCATTCCCCAGGCAGCAGGAAGCCAGCAGTGGATCCCCGTTCTGGGCTGGCATGGCTGCTGGTGGCCAAGCACCTGGGAAAGATTCCTTTTGCTTCACAGAGCCCCTGGGTGACTCTGAGATCCATCCTGTCTCCTCTGGGAACTGCTGGGAAGGACAAGCTGACCCCAGGGATGCAGGAGCATCGCTAAAGCCCTATCCTTGGCTGCAGATCGAGGACCAGCTTCACCTACCAGCGTCCCGTGGGAGACAGACCCGCTGCGATTATCCAGCCGTTTGTCTTATGTCACTAATTTGCTCTTCATTAACAGGAGCTAGCACCTGCTTAGAGGCTTTAGCATGGGTTTTGCTAAAGTCCCACTTTAATTTGCTCTGGGATGGAGAGGGAGAGTAGCCCCTGAATGAGAGTAGCACTGAATGGGACCATCACAGGACCAGAAGTGGAACCCCACAGGCTGCACCAGGGAGGGAAGAGGGAGTCGAGGTCTCCCCACGGCAGCTGGTGCATCTCCCCACTGCCTTGCAGCCCCCTCTCTTCCAGAAATCTGCTCCTGCACAGATCCTGCTCCTTAGGTGAGAGAGGGGGATGGGATGAAGGAGTACAACAGTGCTCACCCACGCCTTGCTGCCAGGAACTCTCCCCACCTGCCTCCCAAGGGCATCCTGTCCTTCAAAGATATCCTGTGGCCGCAGCCAAGCCACGAGGACAGCAGCTCTGAGTCTGCGCTGTGGCACCGCTCCTGGAGCTGCTGTTCACAGGGACAGGCTCAGCAATACCTACATCACCAGGGAGAGCTGGAACACAGAACCCTCCCTCTGCTCAGCCCGGGAGCTCATCCTGCACGGCAGCAGAATCGGAGGAGGAGGAGGAGGAGGATGAAGGTTTCTTGGGCGTTGCACGAACACCAGAGCAGCGTTGTGTAATAAATCACTGCCAACGCGTCCATGTGCGCGCAACGTTCCCAGGGAGGGAGAGGAAGAGCTGAAGCTCCTCCACACCACAGCATGAGCAACGCCGTGGTAGAACCATGAGCTAGATACACCAGCCCGAGAGATGAGGTTTGCCTTAATCCAGCTGCACCCACTGCACCTGCAGACAAGTGTCAGACTGACACTGCCCCGGCACACCCAGGCCACCTGGTCCCCGCTGCCCCAGAGAGGGCACAACGAGGGACATGGCGGTTTGCACACTGGGCTGAAGTCTGGGGAAGAAGATGCACACATCAGCCAAAATCCATGATTTCTGCTCCAGTTAGAAGTGAGGGCAAAGACCAGAGGTAGAAGCCCCACCAAGGTCTTTCATTAGCAGACACAGCTGTTAAGCTGCCCCGGCCACCCCGCTGGGTTAGTTCTGGTCACACACAAAACCAACCCAGTGGTTAAAATGGAAAAGCGTCTTCTTCAACCACACACGCTCCACCTGCAATGCTCAGCCCCTTGCTGCCACGGAGGTTTAGTGGGGGAGCCAGATGCTATGCCCTGACGAGGAGCCACCCAGCACTTGAATGCCACCTGCTGAAAAGACTTCTGGGCACAGATTGTGCCTTTGGATTGGCATGTCTGGATGATGGGGGGCCTAGCTGAGGCCCTCCCTTCACAGCAGACACATTCTGATGCTGAGCAGCCCCTGCTCATGAGGGTGTTATGCACTAAGGAGAAAGCTCAGGTGGCTTTTGAGCCTATTTTCCACCAGTGGCAGGGCTTGTGCCAGGTGCTGGGGGGGGGTGCATGTCCCACTGGGGCTCTACTCCCACCCCACACATCCTGGTAGGGTGGGAACCTGCACCCCCCCTAGTGAAACCAGGGAGGCTGAGGTAGATCCATGTCCTGACAGAGCTAATCCTGCCCTGAACCCCTCTCGTGGGGCTAAGCTCATTGTCACAGCAGAGCTGCAAGAGATTATCACCACCTGCACCCCACTTTCCTCCACCTCCTCAGCCCTCCCAGGACTCAGGGTAGCCTCCCCAGTCCCTCCACTCTGAGATCTAGGGGATTGAAATGCAGATTTTAGGATCCTTGCAAGGCAGGTAGAGCAACACAGCGCTGAGTCAGCAAAATAAAACCTGGGTATTTCACAAGGCCCAGTTCTCGAGAAAAGCCAGAATTTTAACTTGTGGGGGCTTGCAAAGCACAGAAGGGCAGATTATTTTGGGTGGGGCTGTGTGCATCATTTTTGCTGTGCTGCATCCACCCCTGGACAAGGAGCCTCCCCGCTGCTCCTGCAGCATTAATTATGACTGCAGAACTTGGGGCTAATCCCCTGAAGAGCCGCTGCCTGCATCAATAGTCTCTGCTCCCTTGAACTAACAACTAATTTGAAACGTGTCCCCCTCCTTCTCCCGTCTCCTGACACAAATCCCTTTCAGCACTGTCCTGATGCCACCCCAGTGCCAGTGACAGCTCTGGGATCACAAGCTAATACCTCCCTGGATTTCTGCCACGGCCACCAGCTGCCCTGAGGGCTCGGTGGATTTGGAGGGAATTAATGTGGAACAGCCCAAACCAGGCTGAGCTTTGCAAGGATATGAGGGGTCGGCACCCGCCACCAGCTCACACGAACCCTGGGATCTTAACCCAGACAAAAATCTCGTTTTTTGAGGAGAGTGAAAAAGGAGACCCTAATCCAGTACTTGCAGTAGAAGACAGGAGACAAGAAATACCATCCTGCACTGCCTGGCCAGAGCCAAGGCAGGTCAGGAATGCCAGAACTAGTAGGAATGATTTTCCCCAAGGATGGGCAACAGGAAGGGCGCTCAAGAGCCAGGTGCATTCAGGGCGGCAGGGGCTGCTGGCATCGGCTCCCAAGGCACGGCATGGCTCCAAAGCAAAGCCATGCAAAATCCACCCCCCCATCACCTGGAGGCACCGGGGAGGGGACCAGGGGGCTGCAGGCCACCAGCTACTCACTGCGAGCCGGTAACTCTGCATCATTTTATCAAACTCCTCATCAATCTTTTTATATTTCTCTTCCGTCTGCGGGGTCAGCGCAAACACTTCTTCCCCTTCCGGGCTCTCGCACTCCCTGTGCTTCTTGTTCAGCGCCTATTACGTGTGGGGGGACACAGGGGTGTTGGGGAGGGAGCAGGGGATGAGGTCGAGGGGAAGTCGAACAGAAGAGAAACAAAACAGAAAAGAACATATAATGAAGGTTTTCCAGCCACAGGCAGGTACTTACACCGTATCGCTTGAACAGGATATCCAGATCCTCGCTGCCTTTGCGGTATTTATCCTCCATCAAGGGGCTCTGGTCTATGGAGTCGTCGCCGTCGGGCTCTGGGCTGTCACAGCCGTTAAAACCTTTCTTTCTTAACGTCTGAAAACACAACCAGAACAGTCTGAGATTGGGGAGTGGAGATGGGGAACACGGGCAGGTGCCCCCAAGAACATCCCCTGGCCTAGAGGGACCAGGACTTGCCCCTGAACAAATCAACACCATCAGTCCAAGACACTGCTGACCTCAATGGGGTTAAAAAGTCAGGATACGGCCCCTGGGTTTTGATGCCAGGGTGTCTCTAATTTAGAAATTACAGCATGGGGAGGAATGGAGAGAAACTTCCTTGTTTTCAAAGGTTCTGTTTACACCAGGACTGAATTTGGCCCTGCATAAACTCAGGCAGGCATCTTCATCACTTTCAGGTGCCACAACATCACAAAGGGGGAAAAAACCTTAATGCTCCTTGCTGTCCTGCAAAAAACAGGGAAAACCTGCTTACAAACAGCCACATAGGAAAATAAACCCCAAAATTACAGGCCAATTGTTACATTTGTCAGAATTTCCTGACAAAAGCAGACAAGTGGCATTTGCCAAATGCAAAGGTGTCCCAGGAAGAGCATTACATGACAGAGCATGTGGCACAGTGACAGCTGCAAGCCCTGCTGGGGGTGACACAGGGGGTGATGGTGACAACACTGGGCAGCAAACCCCACACCAGGACTGGGCTCACAAACAGGAAAGGTCCCGGGCACCGCTACATCGAGACAATCATTCCTCACTAGGAGGAGCCCAGTGACCTCAGGGCACAGTGACACCCCAAAGTCCCTCACTCGTATTCAGCAGCCAGCTGAGATCCACTTTGAATCCATTCTCAACATACCAAAAGCAATTAGGCATTACAAGGGAACCANAAAAAAAAAAAAAAGTCTTGACAATTCTCTGTCTTCCTAAACAGCAACAAACATCTCCGTTCTGAGGCTAAAGCATGTTTGGGAGTGGCTCTTCAACTACCTGCAAGTTCCAGGAAACACAGGGCTCCTGGAGGAAATGTTGCTGGAGTGAGTAAAACCCAGGATGTCTCCAGACAGGCTGGGAACCCTGCGGGCGGGATTTGCTCGGCACCACAGCTTGGGCTCGGTGGACGCTTTTGCCAGGTAGCCACAGATGGGCACCACACCCACCCCAGCCTGTTCTCCATCCAGCTGAAGGTTTTCACAATATTTTACATCAAAATTACTCCTTCCTGGTCCTTCCCAGGCACTACTTTCATCCTCATTACTGGATTCAGTTGCAGAGGGGAAATGTCCTTGTTCACATACGCCTTCACAAGAGAAGGACCCAACTCACTCCTGACCATGGTGGCATCTGATGCCCTGTTTGGTGTCACCAGTAATTCCTGACACTTAATAATTATTAACTAATTATATAATAATAATGATTATGAATAATTCTTATACCTAATATTAGTATTATACCTAATAATACTTAGTAATTCCTGGTATCCCTAATTCCTGTGTTGACTGTCTATAGAGAAAGGCAATGGGAATCAGCCACTGCCATGAATGGGAGATTCCCAGGCCTTTTCTGCAGTTTCCTGAGGACTTTTCCCTATTATTTTTCTATTTTTGTATGTGTCCTTGTTTGTTCTCAGAATGGCCCAAAAGAGGAAGAGGTGCTGCTGGTGGGCTGGGAACAGCTTTGCCTTTTTGTTTTTTTTTTTTTTTTTTTTTGAAACTGCTTTTTGTGGATTTTTTTTTCCAAAACCTTTTGTTTTGCCAACGCAGCCAAAAGACAGAAAACTGAGCTTTTATCTAAAAAAAAAAAAAAAAGTTTTTTCCTTTTTCTCTTTCAGAGGCAAAATGGAAAAAGTTGTTCCATGAGCAGTGAAGCAATGAAGCCGGGTTTCCTTCTGACACTGGAGAGACTCTCTGGTGTCTAAAATGCCCATCTCAACATGATTCCCTTTGCAGGGACAGGAGCTGAACCTCTCATCCCTGCCTGGGAATTGGGAAGGTAATCCCCCACATCCCTGAAAACTCCTCCAGCAACAGCTGTTGGCAGGCTCAGAAGCTGTGGAGGTGGATGAGCCACTGTCATCCCCCAGGACCATCAAAGGAGGGAACTTCACAATGGGATTTTTCAAGAGGTTTCAGCCAAGCAACAACATGCTTTCTAAAACCTGCAGCAACACTGCCACTAGGGAGGTTTTTAGGCAGCTCCCAGTGCCCTCAGCTCTGCCCCTATTTGACACCTAAACCAAGCACAGGGATGAGTGAGGGGCTGCCACCATCACCCGCAGCATTTTGCCATTTCTGTGTCCGCACAAAATCCTCCTGGGGGTTGTTCCTTCAACAAGTCTGTCAAGGAAAGCAGTGGCATGGGGTGGCTCTGCTCAGCCATATCCTGATAGCTCACAGCATCACCCCTTCATCTTTCCCAAGGTCTCTCTCTGTGGGCCTGACACTTGTGGTGTCCCAGCTTTGCCTTGCTCTTTTGCTCTCCCCAGCCACCAACTTTGTAAAATCAGTCATAACTTCATTTTCTATGAGACCCACAGGTCCTTGCAGGGGTGGGTCCTCAGCAGCTAAGCTGTGAGGGGCAGCTGTGGTTTTGCCATCTCTGCTCCTGCAGGAAACCCCCAGCAGACCCAGGAAGTGTCAAGTGAGTTGTGCACAGGGGAAAAAGAAAAAATCCTTCTGGGATACTACAAGCAGGAGCATGTGCTCAGATTGTAAACCTGTGAGCTGGGACTGTGAGCCCTGAACTGGGATTGTGACCTTGGGGCTGGGACTGGAATCTGTAGCACTGTGAGGGGCTGCCAGAGCTGCAGGGAAGGGGATGGGGACAAGCTCCAGAGCTGGCAGGGCTGAGCACGGGGCTGAGCACAGCACAGTGGGACGGGAAGCACCGGCGGCGGGGAGTGACCGGGCCGGAGTCGCAGCAGGACACGAGCCAAGGCAGCATGGCTTGCAGCAATCTGCTGCTCGACAAGAGGTTTGGGACAACAAAATGCCATTTCCAGCCATACCGGCACTGGCTGCTGGTTCTTTCGGGATTTTTTTTTTACAAAAAAATACGTGTATCCCACATTTTTAGCTTTTTGTCAAGATGATGTAAAAGGAAAACAATTCTGCCGGAGCAGGAATCAAACCCAAAGATTCCTGGTTTTGGGATCTCTGCAAGGTCTTTTAGAAAAGAACTTTCTTTCTTATTCCTCCTCTTTCTTTTTGCCAGGGTTAAAAACAGAAGATACAATGAGGTTTTCGGGAAGCCTTTCTGTCACTGGGCTGCAGCCAGCAGAACACAACCATTTTTCATATGGAAGAGATTTAAAAGCAATTCCTTTACAGCAGCAAATTTTCAGTGCAAACCAGAGTGAGACTTCCCATAGCAAAGCCCACCTCAGTCATCACCTGCCCCTCTCCTGCCACGCTCAGGTCCCCCCATTCTATCAGGACTCACTCACATCCTGCTTTTCCAGGCAATGTTCTCACATCCATGATCCCAGCTCACATGGGAGCAGACTTCCAACCCAAAGAGGGTAAGAGAGCAGCAGGAAATGCAGAACATGTGAGAGGAAACAATGCTCAACCAGGATGCGGCTGACTTCCCTTAGAGGAGGGAGACTAAACCACTCTGGGCTTTGGGGAAGTCTGGATGAGGATAAGGATGAGAATGAGGATGAAGACACTGACACAGGCAGCTGCCTCTGCATTTCACCACCTCCCCAGCATCCTGCAAAATGTCTGATTTAACACATCCTGGGGAATGACAACCCCAGGAAGGAGAATTAGGGGAAAATCAGTCCCTCGAGGACATTCAGCCAAGGAAAGGGCAGGAACGGCTGCGTGGCTTTAACTGGCTGTGGAGCACCCTGGTGCCCGGTGAGCTCTGCTCTGTCCAAGTCCCTTATCAGGAACTGGCACGTCAGGCAGGCTGTGAGGAAACGAGAAGCGACAGCGAGGACCAAAGCCGGCGTGATCCCAGGCCGGGCAGGCACGTGGCACCCAGCGTGCCTGTCTGGGGGCTCAGCTGTCCCCCGCCTGATTAAGGAAACCCCCCTCCCTGCATTAGAGAGATTTTCTCAGACTTAAAAGCCTGCAATAACCAGGACTTTGCCGGGCACAGAGAAGCCGCTGGGGTTGTGTGGCTGAGCCCCACTCCTGACAGCCACTGCCGAGCCCTGGCGCAGCTGAAACCTGGGGGTGTCCCCGCAGAAAATGGTCCCCAAAAGGCAGCCAGGACGTGGAACCCCTCTTGACCTAGGGCTGTGTATGCTTGGCAGGGAGCAGCTCTGCCTCTCAGTAAATATCCAGGGGATAAACCCCTCAAGGACATTCCTGTGCAGCATCCCAGTCCTACCCTCAGATGCCCCTTGCCAGGACCAACAACCAGGAGATCTCATGTTTATTGTTGTTTTAAAATGTAATTTGGACAGAGCAACTCATCCTGCCTTGAGCTGTGGTACCAGTGCTTTTGGCCCCAGGAGCCCCCAGTGCTTGGCTTAGCCATCCAGAGCCACTGCTCACTCCCCTTCTACCAGAAAAACAAAATCAAGAGGCTTCTGCTTCAATTCTCCCAGGTCCTGGCTGCTCCTCACTCTTCCCAAGATACTGCCAGAGCCACTCAGGGCCGAATGCCTCAGCAGGAAAGGGCCACAGGCATCACAGGGAAGGTGGGTTGATGCAACAGCCCCTTGAAATCCACTTAAACTCACATTTGGTGGCAAATTCCCAGCCTGGGTTTTCACAGTCTCTAATTGCTCAATGTGGGGAAGCTTCCAAAATGAGAAGATACTTTTCATGAGTCAAGTTCAACTGGGAGCCACCAAGAAAGATGAGATAATTGGATTTGTGTGCAGCGGGGACACAGCTGGGCTGTTGGAACCTGACCTGGGCAAAGGGAAATAAAAATCAGCACCAAGAGCACGAATGGTCTCCTGGTGGCATGGATTCAGAAAACAGCAAAAATCTTTTAGAGCAGCCCCAACCCTGCTCCCAGACAAGACAAGGATGAGGAGGGATGCTTGAGCAGCCTCCAAACCTGCCTGCACCCCAGCAGGTTTTGCTGCATAACAGCTCTGCCAGCAAGCCATGCCGAGCCCGGCGTGTTTGGGCTCTTTTTCTTGCCATCCACCAATATCCTTCCGCTCCCGATGTTCCTCTCCTTGGCTCTGGATGCAGATCCAGCTTTTCATGTGGTGCAAACACAGTGTTTCTTTGGGTGCCAAGGACTGTGTGTAACTTGTCGGCTTGGGAGTGTTTGCATCTTGGACCATAAGGGAACAGAGAACGCTGCCCAAAATGTTTATGGTATTTTTAGGCCAAGACAAATCTGTTCAGTGCTGTGAGCACCGCAGTTTGAGCATCCTGGAGAGGCTGTGCCACTGAGCACAGCAGGGAACCCGCAGCATTTGCACGGTGAAGAGGCATTACCTGGCTCAAACAGGCCAAAAAGGACATTTTGGAACCATTTTGAAGGCCCCTACAAAACTGTTCTGTGGCAGAAGAGTCTTCAAACCCCAGCAAGGGAAGGCAGATGCTGCGAGATGCTTGGCCATGGCTCAGCCATGGGGTGAAAACCTCAAGTCCAAATCTCTCAAAAAGACACATTTTACAGAGCATAAAAAAGAAAAAGAAAGCAAGATCTGCGGGGGCAGAGGCAGACTGGGTTTTTTCCCTTCTGTTTCATGAAATCAAAGCCTGAGTACACTGGCCAAGGGGCACCAAAGGAATTCAAAGGCAGAAGCAGAAGCCCAATTCCTCCAGCAGTGCAGGCCATGCTGCTCCACTCTGCCACCAGCAGCTCTGAGGCATTAACTGATGCCCATAATGCCACTAATTACAAAGCCAAGCCCTTCATTTGCCTGTCTGTTCAGGTTTAATGGCAGCTGCCCCCATACTGACGATCCTGTAGCTCCATCTGCAGAGCTACTGCTGAGGGAGAGGATGTGACCGATGATGGAGGCACTGCTGGCACTCTCCTGCGAGTCAAACGTGCCCCACGCTCCAGCCCAGAGATGCTCTGCCAGCACCAGGGACAATGACAAGGCTGTGGAGAGGCTCAGCGTGGGGGCACCACCAGCACATGGCAGCTGAGCATCTCCTGAGAAGCCTGCAGGCTGGAGGAGAGCAGCCTTGAAGTGAGCACAGCTTGGGCATGGTGCCCGTGGCCGTGCTGGGGACGGGTCACACTGAACATGGTTGGGCCATCCCTGGAGATGCACAAAATGCAGCCAGACAAGCCTTGAGCAAACCCACCAACCCAAGAGCTTGGCCATGCTTTGAGCAGGCACTGGACCACCCCACCTGGTCCATCCTACCTGAATTCCCTCCCCTGAGATTTGGCCTCTGGTGCCCTCCCACAACCTCACTGTGCCTGTCTGATTATCAGGGGGGGCAATGTCACCAGCTGTACCAGGCACTTTAGAACAATGTCACCAGTTGCACCAGGCACCCCAGCAGCAGCCCCAGGGGCTGCCTCCAAATCCATCTCGTGGTTTGCTCGGATTCCACCGCGGAGTCCCACAGAGCAAACCTGCACCTCAAATTTCAAGGCAATTCAAGGCAATTCAACATACAACTGGAGACAGCTTCAACTCTACTATCCAGAATGGAAGATTTTTGTAGGCTGAACCAAAACTATGCAAAATCCATCTGGTACTGAGTGTGGGAGATCTCCTTGCTCCCTCTCCACCCTGCACCAACCTCCCACATCCAGTGTGGTACCAGACTCAGCCCTGGCTCTTCCACAATGGCAAAGCTGGGGAGCAGACAGCGGCCTCACCTCGATGATGTCTGCGTTGGTCCGGCTCTCATGGGGCTCGTTGTACTCGGTGTACTTGAGCAGCACCTTGTCCATGTCGGTGCTGGCATACTGGAACAGCTTGTTGGAGTGGTTGAAGATGATGAGGGCGATCTCGCAGTCGCACAGGACACTCAGCTCGTAGGCTTTCTTCATCAAGCCGAACTTGCGCTTGGTGAAGGTCACCTGAAAGCAAGGACAGCCACGGTGAGAAGCTGTGCCCATGCTGCCACAGACCCAACACCTCCCAGAGAAAAATGGAACGACCACTGGAGGAAGAGCACAAGGAAGGGGAATGCAGAAGGAATATTCTGTCTCAGTTTCCCCAACTGGACCCAACCCCAAGCTCTCCTCTCTCGCCTCCATCTTCCAAATGGTTCATATTGCTGCCTATTTTGGGATCCTCCAAAGGCAGACACTTCACAAGCACAAAGATGATTATCAACGTTGGAAATCACATATTGCCAAATCAAGAGAAAATAAATTTCAGCAAAATCCCTAGCAGAGCTGCCATCTGTCCGGGCTTTTTAAGTGGAATATTCAAGCAGTGGAGATCTTGTCCTTGCTTGCTGCAGCTGCGTTGTGAGTGCTCAACCCTGGGGGCCACAGAGCTGGGGCTCAGCACCCCAAAACTGCCCAGGGGTGCCTACCCCACGCCTGACCCACACTCCTGCTCACCAGCCCCCACTTACCCCGCTAGGCTCTGCTTCCCCAAAGGCACCACGAGCCTCCCTGTGTCAGGGGCCCGCCCAGCTGCCACTTTCATCTTGCTGTCCCTTTGTGTAACCTCGCTGGAGTGTTGTTCCTCAGTGCCTCCCCAACTGGGGTCCCCTGTCTCCCCGACCCACCCTGCCTTGATCTGTAACCAGAGCGGTTGGCCACGAGGCAGCTCCTGCAGGACTGATCCTGGAGGGCTGGCTGGGGGCTGGGGCCAGGACTGGGGCTGGGTTCTGGCTCCAACACCAGCTCCAGCTGCCGGGCAGACGTTGGGCTGCAATTCCCAGCCCACGCTCAGCTCTCACCACCACACTCCTAACAGGACCCAGCTGGTGGAGAGGGAACTGGTTTGGGGCTCCCTGTCCCGGCTGCAGTGCAGACAGCTGCTGAGGGTCCCCCACCCCCCAGAACACACGGCACACTGACAGGGAAGGCGTGATGCTTGGCCAAGGCCCTCTCAGCAAATAAAAAGCAGAAAAAGAAAATAAGAGGCACCAGGTCACTGCTCTGTGCTAAGTATATTGCTGTGGGGGCAAAGCAGCCTTCAGGGGAAGGGCTGGAGATGAGCTGTGACGCCCTTGGGTACCAAGACCTGCTCCCTCTCCACATGGGAAGGCTTCAACTCCACTCTGGGCCTCCACCATAGCATCAATTTTGCAACTGAGCAGCTTTAATTCGCAGAGCTGAGGGAGAAGAGTGAATGAGGCTGCTGCCTTTGCTCAGCTTGTCAGTGGCATCACAGCCACAGTCCAAAGAGCTCAACATGGAGCTACCGGCAGCACCCAGTATGCACCCAAAACCGTGTCCCTGCCTGTGGTGTGAGGGCAGAGCAGGGGCAGCTCTGGGCACACTTGGCAAGGGGAGCTGCTGCCCCTCCCCGCCATCTCCCAGAGATAATTAAGCAGTAATGAGATTCAGCTCTAATCGCCTGATCCCCTGGAAAGTGCAGGGCTGGTACCCTGTGCTGCTGTGGCTGCCACGAGCGCCTGCTTTGGCCACAGAAGCCACGGCCGGGCCACTCACATCGCCAGCACTGCCCCAGCCCCATGCACTCTGCTGGAAATTTAATTACTTGAGGGCCAGCTCCCGTGTCACCAATAAATCCCTCTCCCCAGCAGCATTCCGGACTTCTCAGCCACCCAAAACCTCAGTGCTGCTCCCAAGACCAGGAGCTGTGACTGTGACTTCAGGTGGGACCCAGCTGTGGTTCTGCTCCTGCAGCCGTGGCAGGACAGGCTCTAAAACCACAACCTGTCTCTCTGCCCCCTTCCCCAGCACAACCTCTCGCTGTCCCTGCTGGGGTGGCCTCCAGGCTCTGACTGACGCCCCAGGCAGCTCAAGGACCCACTGGGAGGAGAACATGTGGCATCTCCACCTGAACAGAGGGAACAGCCGAGGGTTGCTCCTGCAGCCACCGGTGCCAGGGACACTTGGCCAAAACACATCTTGCTAGGGCACCACGACGAGCTCAGCCACCAAGCTTGGAGGCAAGGGGGTGAGGCCCAGACGTGGGGTCTGAACAGTGGGGCAGCTCTTGGTCTTGACAAACATGGTTTGGGTTTTGCCCTTGAGTAGGGAAGAGTGTGGGGTCATCTTCCCCAAATCAACCAGCAACCTGGGCAGAGCTCAGCAGAACACTAACACCCAATTATCCCTCTAGAGATGAGGGGATATTCCCTTTGCAGGCAGGGTCCAAGAGCATCCCTCTCTATTGGCACCCCTGCATCTTGCAGAGAAAAGCAAAGATTTGCCACTTAGCCACCACATCACACAAAAGCATCACCTAACAGTGCTTTGTGCATCCACTCATGACCCGGGATAGAAACCTCAAACCTCCCCTGACACCATGCACGAGCCTCATCTAGAAGAATTAACCTTGTAAGTCTAAGAGGGTAATCAAATCTCATGCTTCAGGGCATAAGCCGATCACCAAAGGGGTCAGGAAGGAATTACTGCCCCACATTAGCAGGGGATTTTTTGCCTTTCCCCTGATGCAAACCATATTGGCAGTTGCCAGAGTCAGCAGCCTGGCCCTGAAGGACTGATGGCCTGATCTGTTGTGGCAAATCCTCTCCAGTAATTCCTCTAATGACATTAGTGACTCTTACTTGCTCTCCTCCCCTGGTTTTGGCTGCTGCTGTAATTCACAGAATCACACTGGTTTGGGTTGGAAGGGATCTAAAAGCTCATCTTGTTCTACCCCCCTGCCATGGGCAGGGACATCTTAAACTAGACCAGGTTACTCCAAGCCCCGTCCAAACTGACCTTGGACACTTCCAGGAATGGGGCAGCCACAACTACTCTGGACAACCTGTGCCAGGACCTCTCCACCCTCATAGGGAAGAATTTTCTCCCAATTTCCAATATAAATCTCCCTCTTTTCAGTTTAAAACCATTCCCCCTTTGTTCTGTCACTCCAGGTCCTTGTCCGAAGTCCTTCTCCAGCTTTCCTGGAGCCCCTTTAGATCTCCACAGAGCCTTCTCCAGGCTGAACACCCCCAGGTCTACCAGCGTGGCTCCAGAGTAGAGGTGCTCCAGCCCTCAGAGTATCTCTGTGGCCTCTTCTGGACCCACTCCAGGTGCTCCACATCCTGCTGGAGTCTCCATTTGGGCTTGTGGTCTGCCCCCACGGAAGGCAAAACCTGGGACACGAGCAGGGTCAGATGATGCTGTAGGCTCAGTGTGAGATGCAGGGGAAGAGCTTCACCTTGCAAAGGCTCTGGAAGAGCCCCAGTTCAGCTTCAGCTCTCCCTGGGGATTGTGATGCCTCAGCAGCCCCCAGCCACCGCTCGGGATGAACTTGGCAGCACGAGTGGAAATGCAGGTGTCGAAAGCAGCTCTGCCTCCACCTCCTTGTGGATCCCTCACTTGTGAATCCCTCATTCTCCAGGGCATCCCTGTACTATTCCCATTCCTCTCCTGGCAAGTGCAGGTGCCCTTGGAGCCACTCAGGCACGCCAAGGATGGCGCAGGCTTGCCCCATTCCTAATTCATCAGAGCCGGGCTGCTCTGCTCCAGGGTGGCACAGAGAGCTGAGCGTGCCCTCTGCCCCCAGCTGGGCAGGAGGAGGGCTGCCATGGGGGCAGGGTGGGCTGAGGATGCTCCCAAACGCTGGGTTTAAGCCAGCTTAGCTGACAGCCTGCAGCCACAGCAGGCAAGCACACATAGACACTCCTCACCGCTGCAGGAGAGGGAGGGAAGGAGAGGGACAAGCCAGAAGTGGCTCTGAGGAGACCTCACTGCAGCTTTCCAGCACTTAAAGGGGCTTATCAAACAGATAGAGAGGGACTTTTTACATAGGCAGACAGTGATGGGACAAGAGGCATAGTTTTAAACTGAAAAAGGGGACATTTAGATGGGATATTAGAAGGAAAATTTCCCTTTGAGGGTGGTGAGGCCCTGGCACAAGTTGCCCAGACAAACTGGGGCTGTTCCATTCCTGGAAGTGTCCAAGGCCAGGTTGGACAGTGCTTGGAGTAACCTGGGATACTGGGAGGTGTCCCTGACCATGGCAGGGGGGTGAGACAAGATGGACTTTTAAGATCCCTTCCAACCCAAATCATTCCATGATTCTATGAGATAAAGCAATATGGGATACTTCTGACCCTGGGGAGTGGATCTTGGCATTGCACATGTACAGCATGGACCAGGAGAGTGGTGCAAGAGGGTTCTCATCCTCTTTATAGCTCCTACCACAGTGGGTAGAGCAGATCCCACTGCCTGGAGCAGTCCTTTTTCATGAAATGTCCCATCTTCCTGGTATGTCCTTTTTTTCCCAAAGAAAGGGAGCAGTGAAAATTGATTGCAAAACTGTGCTGGTGACCAATTAAACAGCTGCTGCTTTGCTGACACCTGATTTGATCAGGCTGGTTTCTGGAAGCAAAGCAAGATGTGCTGCACTGGGGTGGAAAGCAATGCTGCATTTTAGAAAAACCAGCCCAGCCAGGGATGCAGCTACTGCCAGGGGAAAACCAGTGTCCCCCAGCCCAGGGAACTGGGCTTTGGGGACACCTGACATCAGAGATGCACTAAAGCCATGACACCCAACCATGCAAAGCAACTCCTGCTGCCAAATCCCACCCAGTGTTGTGAGACTTCAGCAAGGGTCTTTACCTACAGCCAGTGCTAAAGAGCACCTCATCCCTCAAAAACAGTCCCATCACTCGGCTGCTGGCTCTGCAGAGAAGTGCCTCTTTCCTTTACCAAAGGTCTATCCAGCAGGGCCAGGCTGTGCCATCCCCCTCCAGCATTACCAATTATTTCCCATTTGTTTGAACTTCCAGCAAGGCTCCAGTCTCTGTAGACTCCTCACTCCCCTCTGCAGCATTGCCCCATAAAACACACTCCAGATCCTCCAATAACCCCTAAGGCCCTGTTTCTTCCTCATGATGGATATAAACAGCCTCAGGAGCAACTGGGACATCAGCAGAAACCATTTGATGTCCATCCCAGCCCCCACCACCAAGTTAAACTATAATGAGGAAAACCTGCCATTTCCTATTGTTTTGCTGTGGAGCAATAAAGTGGTTCACCCAGTTCTGTTCTTTGACACTCTTTAAGGATTAGGAATATATCCACATGATTTTTTACTGTTTTTTCTGTAGCAAAAGTCACAGGAAAGAAGTGTGGCAGGTCATGCTGGGGTGCATAGGCTGGTCTAAAGGCAGAGGCTTGGATCTGCTGAGGGAGCACAGAAAGCAAAGGGACGTGCCCAGAAGTCTTGTGGTAATGGGAAATACATGGACAGAGTCATCCCAGAGCAAACCTGGGCTGGCAAAGTGCTGCTGCTCCACCACTCCAGTTTAAGGAACATGGAAATTTGGGAAAAATCTGTTGGTTTTTGTTCTTCCTCTGAGATACATGAACACATTCCTACACATATGCACATGCGTGTCTCGGGCTTGGCTTCAAGAGAGCCCAAGGAAAAAAGCCCTGGAGTCATTTAAGTCTACAATTGAGGGAAAAAAAAGGAATAATTTGAGTTGTTTGTGTTCAGCAAAATGGATACTTGTTGTGGCTGTTTTTTATTGGAAAAACCACATGGAAAATGTCAACTGAAATATATTTTCTGCAAGACGAAAATAAAAAAAAAGGGGGAACTAAGTGGAGAAGATACTTTCTTCTGGAAAAGCACTTAGCTGGAAATGGCTCAAGGATCTCCAAGGCAAGGACCAATGCCTGGATGGGGGCAGCATAGCAGGGCCGTTTGCCTGGTCCTGGATCCGCCTGGATCTGACCTAAGTCTCGCCCATCTGCTTATTTTATGGATTGGGAAAAACACAGCACTATTGGCCCAAAATGGGATAGAAATGGGTCATTTTGAAACACAACACTTAAAATCCCCAACGGAAGAAGGGTGAGGTGAGGGAGCAGGGAGAGACAGCACTGACCTGCCGATTGCGCTCGTCCGTGATCCGCTGGATCTGGATCTTTTTTCTCCCCATCTTCTCCGGAAATCCTCACTGCACCCGGGACAACTTCGGCTCAGGGGAGGGGAGAAGTAACCCCGCTTTAAAACGCTTTCATTAAAGAGCGTGGGGGGCTTTTTTCTCAGATGGAAAACAAACCCAGAAAAGCCAAAACCAAAAAAAAAAAGGGTTTTGTGTGGCTCCGTGCTCAGTTCATGGTACCGTCATGCGCAGCCAGATCCAGTGGGGCTGATATGCCAGCAGCTGCTCAGAAACCTGCACAGTGAGAGAGACAGGAGTGAGATGCTCTGTTCCCAAACCCCATCCAGGACCCAGCACCCCACAGGCATCCTCCTCCCACCAGCGCAGATCCCACCCCCGAGGCCACGGCAGTCTCTGGTTGTTTCTTCCCACCCGGTTCTGGGACCAGGAGAGCTGCAGAGGGATTTATCCAAAGTGGTCTCAAAGAAGGCCAAGGATGGAGGCCATGCCACAGGACAGGTGTGGGCCGGGCACTGCGATGCTGGGTGAGGAGGAGGAGACGCAGCAACGCGCCCGTGAATCACCATTGCTCCGTGACACTCCAGACTTTCTTTTTTTTCTCTTAATAAAGTCATAAGCAGTCGAGTGGCTGGTGATTAGCTCGGGCAATTTAAACCCGTCTCCAGTTTCTGCACTAATCTTCAATTTGGAATTTTAAAATGTCTTTATTTGATTACTTAAAAGAAACCTTATAACCAGGCACAGAAACCTGATTGTTATGGGGAAGGAGGACTCTGAAGGCAGCTGAGACAGCCTGGCCTTCCCCTGGACTCAGCCCCAGCAGGACACCAGGTGTTTCCATGGATCTGGGGCACGCAGCTGACTCAGGGTTATCTCGGGGTGCCCAAAACGCTGCCCAAAGGGATGGGTGCTGCAGGTCCCAAGGGATCTTTCTGTAGCCTCCCCACGGTAATCTGCATCCCCCAGCAGCAGAGGCTGCATCCACATGTACCAGAGCACCTCCTGGCACAGCCCCCCAGCCCATCGCACCCCTTTTCCCAGCATGTGCTGCACTGCAGCAAGGGGAGAAAGAGGGAACTTCAGCCAGTTCATTTTCTACAGGTATGTCTTTCTCCCTGCTCTGTCTCTGAGCAGCTAGATAACAGCAGTGATAACATTGCATTTAAGGCGAGGTGCCCTGTGCCAAGACCCAGGCAGAGGGAAAAACCAGTCCCAAAATAGCTTCCTATCTGCCTCAACTTGGCAGTCCCCAGCCCGTGGTCTTGTTACAAAAAGCATTAAAAAAAACCAAAAGCTTTTTCTCCCAAACCATCATCCCAAATTCAAAGCAGCAGCCACAGCCAACCTGACCAAGCTCCTCCTGCTCCTCTCCCACCCCAGAGCACCCCCAGACCCTGCTTAAGACCTTGGCCCCATCCTTCGCCTCCTCATCAGACCATGCTCCAACAACAAACAAGCCCTAATTCTCTCACTCTCACACTTGTTTTTGGGGTGCACTGAGTCATGTGAGTCACTTTATCTTTTTCTCTGCTTTTTTGGGGGGTAAAGTTATTCATCATGCATCATGTTCTGTGATTTCAGTGCAAGTTCGAGGAGCCCAAGGAGAATGGGGAGTCTTTTCCCCATCCTGGCATCCACAATTTGCCCTCCAGGGAGGATGAGGTATGGGAAGGCCAGGAAAAAGACCAGAGACAAAGGGCAGCAAAATCTGGGGTTTTTACACATAAATCCCACCAGTAAGACTCTTTGCAAGGACAGACCAGACAGAGATGGCATTTAATTCTTGAATCATTATTTACCAAAATAGGTGCATGTTTCCTTCCCAGCAGCTGTGAGGAACACTGTCACCATGGGGGACACTGAGCCAGTGCCAGAGGCATATTCTTTGGCTGCTGCTCCCCATCCCACCACTTTTGGGAAGCCTCAAAAAGATACAGGTCCCAGAGCATCACCAGTTCTGGGCATCAGCAGTTCCACAGTATCATCAATTTCAGAGCATCACTGCTCCAGCTTGCATCATGTGAGTATTCCTTGAAGGTTGGTGATACAGGAAGAGCCAAAAGGAAAATGAGGATTTTTATTTCATCCACCTGGAGTGTCCTCTCAGTTATTTCCCTTCCTGTGAGCCCACACAGGAGAGAACCCACAGCCCAAAGGCTCGGAACCAAAGCGAGGATTTTGCACACACAAAGAAACTTTGGAAGAAGAGGAACTTTCTGTCGAGTTTGCTTTGCTGCTTTTTCCTTCACAGTTGCCACTTCTCTAAACTGGCTGAAAAATATTCACCTTCAGCATCTTCAAAACCACCAGCAGCAGCACAAAGCAGCAACAGCTCTGCAACCAGACACAGGGCAAGATGCTAATTCTTTCCATGTGCTGCAGCTCTTGGACAGAGAAACCCTCTGAAAGACAGTGGATTTACTGTCCAAACCAGAGAGGAACTCTCCAGAGCAACAATAAACACTGAAGAACAACGGGCAGTAAATTTAAACTGAGTGAAAGGAAACACATTTTAACACAATTTCGTTGCGGGACTTGTTCACAGGATGCTATGGCAGCCAAAAGCTCCCCAGTGCTCGAAGAGATGGGATGTTTGTAGGGATGGGGAAAAACCTCGGTGCTGCTCATCCCTGCCCTCAGCTCCACACAAGCTGGTGTTTCTTGCATGGGAGCAGTGGGATTCAAATCACATTCCTCTCCCCAGGCTACAAACACACCCCAAGTGTTTCAAGCCAAATCCCCTTTTTCACCTACCAAACCAGGTTCCTCCTGCTGGTCTGAATCCTGACTCTGCACCCTCAGCACCTCAGATGGATGGGGACCATTGTCCCAGCCTCAGGGTTTCCTCATGCTGCTGGATAAAGCTTTCCACAGGAAAAAGGTGACTAAACAGGTTTTTGCTCGTCATCATGGGGAGAAAAGGAGCTGCCATGTAATGCTCTTGACCCCTCTACCCTGCATGAGAAGGAAAACACCCCATGGGGAGGGCAGCCTTTGAATGGGGTGAAGAGGAAGGATGGAGAAGAGCACACCATGTTTACTGTCCTCCAAATGCACTTGAGAGAGGGGATTTCAAACCCCTCCCTTTTCTCTTCATGGAATTGGGGTTTTGGGGTGAGTTTATTTGTTTTTAGGTTGGGTTTTTTCCCCACCATATTTTTAAACCCAGGTATTTTCATGTTTCCTGCCCAGGTGGCTGTTTCAGAAAGTCCAACCACTGGCTCAAGTTTCTGAACAGCAGCTGGAAGAGCAAGAAACCTGGAGAGCCACCCTCATCTCTCCTGTCCCTCTTGCTGGCACTGCTGCTGCAGCTCAGCCCCAGCCCAGGAGGATCCCCTCTGCCCCTGGAGCTCCCTCTCCTTCACCACCAAATTGTTTTGGATCCCTCACTGCCCAGCCTGAGGCATCAAGATATCACCCATGACCCTCCACCGTGATCAGGTGGAATTTAAGCACCTGAACACGTGCACAGTCAAGTTTCCAGAGCACAAGACTGCTACAAGGACCTGAGCTCCTAAATAACTTCTAAATTTCGGGGTCTCAAATGATTTTATATACAATAACCCCACTCATTAAATCATCATCTCCTCCTTCTCAGACAGCAGCTTCTTTCTTTCTCCTGAGCCTCATTTTCCAAGGAAGCTGCCAAGCATCCCAGCTACTACACCCTGACAAGGAGGGTCCAAGGGCATGGAAAGGTACCTACAAATCTGCTGGAAAGCAAATGACAGGTGGAGCACTGGAAAAAAGCCACCCTGACCCTCTTCCACTCCCAGGAATCTCAAGAAGGATCAATTCAGCATCGCTTGGGGAGGCAGTGAGAAGCTCTGGGATACAGGCAGCCACCAGCGCCCGCTTCCCCCTCCCTACGCTCCGCTCGCACAAGTGTGACTATCATGGCAATTAGCACACATGCCAATTAACTCCGAGCAGGTGCTGGTTAACTCTGTGCTGAGTAATTCATCCCTGGCTCCCAGTAAATTGCTCCAAATTGGAGAGACAGGCGAGAGAGCAGAGTTAGCATTTTGCAAATGGGGGAAGAAAGAAAAAGCGCAGAGGAATCTCAGCTGGGAAATGTTTTTACAAAACAAGGAATTTGGGGGGCTGAATCCCTAGCTCCAAGAGCTGAGGACACAGAGGAGCTGATATCTCTTCCCAGTCTTTATTTCTGGATTCTTTTATCTATTGTACAATCTTTCACCTACTTCTAAGTGGCTTCACCTTTGCTTTGCACAAGCAGCGGGGTGCTCTGCACTACTCCATAACTTGTCACTTTTCCATTCCTACTGAACAGCCTCACGTTTCTCTCAGAACAAGCAGGGACACACAGTCTCACATCCACTTTCTACAGCCATTTGCTATTTTTAATATACTTTTATTGCATCCCTTTTTAGTCACCCCTTACTAAAGTTAGCTCGACACACCGCCCCTCTCCAGGGCGAAGGAATTCAGCTGCCCTTCCTTAACACCCGCCTTGCAACGCTGTGTGCTCTCAGCACAATGTCAGCTGAAAGAAACCAAACCTTGGCCACACAGCTGCAAAAGGAAGATCAAAAAGATTAATCTGAAAGCATTAGGAAGATAAATAAAGGCAAATAAATGCATCCTTTCCAAAAACGTATTTTTCTTTGGAGCTCTTTGCTTTTCCCAGCATGTGGCACCATGCTCCCCAGTCCACTCATGCCTGTGCAGGAACACACAGCAGAGCTAGTGGCATGAGAGAGGGCAAAATTGGGATGGGTTCAACATGGCACCAGTTCAAGGGACGTTTTCCTGATCTCTATCCCCAAAACAGGTCCGGTGCAATGGTGACATCCTTGGCAGCAAGGAAACCTGCAAAAGGAGCTTCAAAGGGAAAAGAAGAAAATGCTGCCCTGTGAAGATACAGTTTATCTTATGGAGGCACAGAAAGTCCCAATTTGAGGGGAGAAATGCAGGTGACAGCCATGGCAGACCACAGCCCAACCCACCAACTGCTCCCCCCAGGCACCCACTGCTCTCGCTGTGGGACCAACCCATCTTTTACCCAAGATTTGCAGAATGCTCCCCAAGATGTGTTTTTCCTTAACAGGCTCCATCAAGTCAAGGGCCTGGCTGAGAGTAAAGGGAGGGTCCTCCCCACCACTATGTGGCCCGAAGGAACAGGGCACTTGACATGACTGAATTCATGGGCCCAAGCCTCAACACAGTTTGGGGGTGTCAGGTTTATCCACATACAGAAATGACAGCAATAACATGTCCCAGTCTTGCAGCTGCTGTGTGGGAAAAAGGTCATTGCAAGGGAGCTTCAGCACACAACCAGTGGGCATGTGGGGTACAAGGTGCAGAGTGTTACAGAACTGTAGAATGGTCTGGATTGGACGGATTCTTAAAGCTCATCTCATTCCACCTCTGTCACCCTCTCACAGGGAAAAATTTCTTCCCAGTATCCCATCTAACCCTGCCCTCTGGCAGTGGGAAGCCTTGTTCTGTCACTCCAGGTCCTTGTCCAAAGTCCCTCTCCAGCTCTCTTGGAGCCCCTTTATGCACTGGAAGGAGCTCTAAGGCCTCCCCAAACTCCTCTACAGGCAGAACAGCCCCAGCTCTCCCAGCTTGTCTGCAGAGCAGAGGGAATCCAGCCCTCACAGCACCCCCATGGTCTCCTCTGGACTCACTCCAGGAGATTTGTATTCTTCCTACTCTGGGAACCATAAAACTGGGGGCAGCACTGCAGAGGTGTCTCACTAGAGTGGGGCAGAGGGGCACAGTCCCAGCCCCTCACATGCTGCCCACGCCGTGGGATCAGCTGGGCACTGCACTGGCTTTCTGGGCTGCCAGCACTGATAGCTGGGTCATGTCCATCTTCTTGTCCACCAAAAACTCATCCTGTGTCCACTCACGACAGGAGAGCCAAGGTGAGGAAATGCTGCTGTGCTGCAAACCAGCCCCTGAGCTCAGCCTGCAATGGGAAGGGGATTACACCCACCACAGCGAGCCTCTGCTGAGCCCTTCACTGCCCATGCTGGGTGGGGGGAACGAGCCAACGAGGGAGGAAGCAATGATGCTCTCAAGGTGGCAATGATGCTTTGGAGGTGGCAAGAGCAGCCCCTCGCTCTGCTGCACTGCTCCTGCCACAAACCTGCAGCTTTTACCACGAGAAGCAGCTGCATTGAGAGATGACGTAGCACACTGCCCCAGAAGCCCCCAGACCAGCTGTGACCCTCCACCTGCTGCAAAGAGCTACAAAAGCAATTGCAAATAAAAAGCAAATGCAGCTGAGGTTTCCAGGTCTCACCTTGAGGATACCAAGTCCTGCACTGACGAAGACCAAGTCGCTTCCCCGCCCATGGCCAGGGCTGGATCCCATCCCTTAAGGACATGGATTTAGCTCAAGTCACCTCTTGAACCCTCCTGTTCAACTGCAGTTCTTGCCTTCCTGTTTCCTTTCTTGTTGCCTTTTGTGAGTTAATTGTTGTTTTTTTAACATATCCTCCATGCTGACACCAAGGACTTCTAGTTTCCTTCTGTGTGGTTTCTGGATCAGCAGGACTGACTTCCTTCTCTTTTGCAAAGCCCCCTTCCCTAAAACACACGGCCAGTATTCATGTTAATTTTGCTCTTCCTCTCTGGCAAACCCACTGGCATGGTGCTGGCCATCACCCCTGCTTTGCTGTGGGAGGGGGGGCAGTGCTGGCAGGGGAATGTGGCACCCAGGAGGGATGCAGCACCCACATGGGGTGTCCTTGTCCTTGGCAGGACAGCAGGCAGCAAGGGCAGGTGCCAGCGACTCTCCAGCTCCACTGCACGTACCATGGGGGACTCCAACTCGCCAGCTTAGCATTATTTAGCACCTTTTTATCTCCAAACCGAGATAAAAACCGCACAAACACACTCAAGTCTCCTCCAAAGCTTCTATTCTGGTTTCAGGATGATGCTATCTGGGTTCCTGTGTCGAACCTCCAGATGCAGGCAGGGGGAGGGGAGAGGAAGGCAGCCAAAACATGGCTCCAGAGCAAACCTCCTGCTCAGAAATGCAGCTGCTTGACCCTGCCTGGGGCCAAATCCCACTTGCCAGGCAGGCATCAACCCAGTGCTGAGCTGCCATCCCTCCTGCACACCTGACACTCACATCAGGGCCCTGATTTCCTGGGATGGGCAGCCAAACCAGCCCTCAGTTCCTCCTGCCTGCAGGTGAAAACCTTGGGAGCTCAGGGGAGCAGGAGTGAGGCTGGATTCAGTCATGCCACCAAGGAATTTGAAAGACACACATATATTCCTGACCCAGATTCAGGCACCCTCTGAAGAAAAGCAGATGCCAACCGTGCAACCAGCTCTGCTGAGCTGTAACAAAACCTCGCACGGTGCCAAGCCCGGCAGAGACTGAGGAAAAGCACAGCCCTGACACAACGCTGGAGAAATGGAGTTTGCTGTGCAAGGGTGGGTAAAAGAAAGGATTTAAGGGAAATTATTAAACTGGGGTTGATCTTCTCTTCCCCTGCTTTGTGTGTCAGTGTGGAGTCAGACAACACCCTCGAGAAAGGATGACAGTCCCGACATCAGCAGAAGAACTGGAGGCAGCACCCAAAGCAGGAACCCTGGTCCCCTACACCCCAAATCACAGTTTCATCCCACACCACATGTAGCCAGGGATGCCATCGCATCCAGCACCACAGAAGCATCCACATCCCAGACTGGGGATATGTTCTGCAGGTGACAGCAGGTACAGACCTTCTCTGCACTGCCAGCATGGCCAAACACAGCAGGGGCTGGAGGGGACACAGGGAAAGGACATTGGGCAGGAGCTCCAGGCAAAGTCACTGGCAAACCCATGGCCCTGCTTGGTGCTGTCCAAAAGCCAACCAGGGAACCCTCACCCAAGGTAAGGATACAGTTTCAGGAAGGAAAAGCCTGCAGGACCAGGACAAGCAGGGACTTACAGCCCCTTACACCATGTGGCTTCCCAGAGAGGCAGCTGGTCCTCTCTCCTGGAGATGCTACAGAGAGGGCCCAGCAGGGACAAGTCGCTGCAGGGCTTGGTGCTAAACAGGAGGGCTTGGACCCTGCTAAAGTGACCTTCAGAGCACCCTGAGAACAGCAACCAAAGACTGATGCAGCTGCCAGATTAAGCCTCGTGACCTTGAGCAGTGACCTCAGTGGTGGCATCTTCACAGCAGAGGTCATCCACCACCCCTGAGCCTGACTATGGTCTCCCAGGTGGCTCAGAAGCTTCCCAAGATGTGTGTATCCAGGCTGGGAACCCTGCATGCCCCAGGGGCTCCCCAATATGTGCAGAATCCCCTTCCCCAGTGGTACCAACTGCTTGCACAGGGCAGCCCTGCGCCATCTCCATCCCCATCCATCTTCCATCCCCATCTACCCTCACTCCCAGCCACCCTCACCTCCTTCCACCTTTCATCCCCACCACTCTTCACCCCATTTATCCTCCATCCCCAGTAACTCTCATCCCAATCCACCCTCCGTGCCCAGGGAGGAGCAACCAGACCCCCAAAGCTGCTCCCCTTCCCCCATGTTCTCTATCTATCACCAGCTCCAGAGTCAGAGACTGGGGGTAATTTTTCCCTGTGCACTAAGTAGGGTTTTCTAAATGATGGGAAGCAAGAGCCCATTATCTGGCTCCATTGCCCACCCCCACGGCTCCCTGCAGGGCATGAAATAACCACCTGCCAGCTCCCCGGAGCCCCGCGCCGTGGCAATGAGATCTCAGCTTCCCCTGTCACTACTGTCAGAGCAAAATTTAGATACTTGGTAATGAGGAGGTTTAATATGACAGATGAGAGGTTGACTCATTAAAAAAAAAGAGCGAGAAGGAGAGGGAGCTGAATTTGGGGTCAGGTTCTGCACTTGGCAAATCAGGAGGCTGTCACAGCCGACCCCGTACTGGTGGGGAGCAGGAACAGTTCTCGACCCCAAACCATCCCCACACTGGGGACTTTTGCTGGTGCTGAGGCCACAGGGAAGAAAGGGGAGGCATGGAGGGGGTGGACATGGCTACAGTTTTTGGAGCCATCCAGTTCTGCTCCCGAGGGAGCTGCCTCCTGCTTGGGGGTGGGGGGATCTGAGCCCAGGAAAAGCCTCAGCGCCCAACAGCAGCCATGTTTCACTTTGAGGGCTTTTCTCTCTCAATGAACTGTTCAGCAGCACCCCAACATTACCTTCACTCTCCTTGGCACCCCCATCCTGAGGGTGCACCCATCCCCCAGTGCAGCCCAGCCAGGACTCTGCTGCCGGTACCCTCACTGTGGGTCACCATCACCCTGTGATCACCAAGGACATCGATGACTTGTGTGTCCCAAAACACAACACACCCAAGGGGGACAGCACTGCCTTCAGCTCCAGCACAGGGGGCAGGATCTCAGCACTGGGACCCAATGGGGCTCCCAGGGGCAGTTCAGCAGTATCAGAGCAAAGCCCTCCCTGCTGGGAATTTAGGGGCTCTCCATGAAGGGGACAGCATTTCCTCCAGTAGCAGAGGAGACAACTCTCTCTTCCTGGTGGGTTTTATCCAGGGGAAATCCTATGAGACCCAACTGCTGCTCCAGGCCATCCGTGAGAGCAATGGAAATCCACAACAGCCCCACAGGACTGAGAGTGAAACTGTTCCAGGGGAAACTCTGCTCTTCCCCTCCTGTGTCAGTGGGATGGGGACTGGGGATATGTCCTCTGCAGCCAGTATGGGACATCCTACTACCCTTTACCCAAGGGCACTATGGCACAAATCATGAAATTCTAGAATGATTTGGGTTGGAAGGAAACTTAAAACTCATTCCAACCTCTATCCCAGGTTGCTCCAAGCCCCATCCAATCCGGGCTTGAACACTTACAGGGATGAGGCAGCCACAGGTTCTCTGGGCAGCTTGTGCCAGGGCCTCACCACCCTCACAGGGAAGAATCTCCTCTCAATATCCCATCAAAACCTGCCTGGCAGTGGGACGCCATTCCCCTTGTATGTCATTCCAGGCCCTTGTCCCTCCCCATCCAGATCCAAAGCCCCTCTCCAGCTCTCCTGAAGCCCCTTTAGGCATTAGAATGGGCTCTAAGGTCTCCCTGGAACTTTCCCAACAGCCCCAGCTCTCCCAGCCTCATCTCCAGCTCATCTCCATCCCCAGCCCAGACACATGTTCAGCGACTCTGTGCCCCATCCCCACCAGGAAGGGACATCCCAGAGCAGCTTTGCAGACCCTGCAGCAACCAAAGCCCAGTGCAGGCTCAGCCTGGGAGCAAGAGGCTGGAGGTCCCCAGTGCCACCCTGGAACTCAACCCTTGAACACAACCCTTCCTCCCAGTGCACGACCTCAGCAGTGCCATTCCGAAGGCTCAGCTCTTTCCCAAGGGCCACCAAGATCTTTCAAACCAACCTCCCACAATTATTTCTTTTGCACCTCCAAGCACTGGCAAGTAACAAGCGTGGTGCACAAAGTCACAGGGCTGCTGATTTGATTTGCATATAGTGACTGCTGACTATATCCATGCCCAAGGCAGCCATCACTTCTGTCCAAAGCAGGCAATGTAGAGGCAGATGTTGCTCCTGCACTGTCCCATGCCACACTCTCCATCAGGGTTTACATGTATTGAGCTCCTGGGAAGAAGCACCAGGCTCCCCAGGGGCTGCAGGGTCCAGCACTCATCTGGAGTGCAAAGGAGCTGAAGTCAGGAGCTCCCCATTGCTGGGAAGGCCATGGTGGTCACCAGCTCCACCTGACCAGCCAAAGGGTAAGGGCAAAAGATCTTCATTTGTCACTGATATGGCAATACTAATTACTGTGAGGGTGACATCATAGCAGAGCTCGCTAGAAGGGTCCCTTGGAAAGATGGATGGAAAAAATGAAAGACTGATGGAAAAAATCTGGCTAACACCTACAGGACTAGGCAGGACCATACTCCTGCCTCCATCCCAGTGCTCAGACTCCACCATCACAGCTCCAACCTGCCCATAGCACTTCCAGCCTGGAAACAAAGCCACAAAAATTGTCATCCTGGCCATTTGTCTTTCTTTCTCAGACGTGGACATGCCCACCCATCTTTACACATTCCCCAAAACCCACTTTGGTCCATAGCCACAGGCTTGTGCTCAGAGCACACTGCCATACTACAGCTGGAAGCTCACCACGACATATTGTTATTTCATTTAATAAAGGAGACAAAGGCCCAAACCTAGCATTAGTTGTCTGTGACTCTAAAAGCACCAAAACCAGAGATCAAGGCCCTGGGCATGGGAACTTGTCCCTTGGCCCCAAGACCTACAGCTGAGGAGGAGCCACCAAAGCCCACCAGGAGGTACAGACCATGGTCCCGCTGCCACTGAACCCCAAACCCAACTCATTCTAAGCAAACAGGAGGAACCAGGACAAGATGCCACATGGCAAAGACGGGTTTAACTTCCTCTTCTCCTGTGCTGCATTGAAAACACAGTGTCTCCAATCCAGCATATAAATAACATCAGCCACCACCAGCACTCTGCTATCCAGAGCCCAAGCAGGGCACCACTGGAGCATCCCAGGGTGCCCAGAGCTGCTGCAGCCAAAGCCAGGCTGGGGAGAGAGACACAAACCAGTTCACAGTCCCTCGTCCCCAGCATGACTCAGGGCTGCTGGCACCAGGGATGTCCCTGTGCCACAAAGGCTTTGCCATCAGCTGGGACCTGACCCCGCTCCCCAGCTCAGCCACAGACTGTACCCACATGCATCCTGAGCCACATGCCAATGAGCCAGAGGGGTGAGAATCTGGCTCCAGCTCATCAGGCAGCTCAAATCCACCAGGACAGCTGGTTCTCAGCTGTTGCTGCTCACTCACAGGATGCACATTCTTGTCCCAGGCACACAAATCCTGTCCTCCTGCTGCCCAGCACTGGCTGGGCCACAGCAGTGAGGCCAAGACGTCCGCTGACCCCATGGCAGCCACTTACAGACCTGGATGATGGCTCCCACTGAGACAGATTCATCTAGAGCCCATCCCAGCACATATCCTGCAGGAACAGCATCCTGTCTTAAAAGGAGTTTTTTAAGGCCAAACTCTGCGTTTCAGCAAGGGGGATTTAGGTGGTGGGGGAGGGTCCCCAAGCAGCTGAGCCTGCACCGAAAGCCACGTGCCAGAGGGATGCTGATTTTGGCCAGCCCTGGGGATGCAGATGTTGCCCACAAGGACATCCCAGCAAAGCGTGGAGGTGACGCTCAGAGAGCAATGGGAAATGCCAACATTTGGCACTTCCTAGAAGCACTGTTACGTCCCAGGTCTGGCACACTCCAAAATCCTGTGCCAGAGCACCACTGGCACATGGCCATAGCTCAGGCCAAGGGCTTGTCATGGTTCCCAGCCATGTTACTAGAGGGATGGCAGAAAAGCCACTGGGATGCTCCTGTAGCACAAAGGAGATGGACCCCGAGGGCAGGTAAGAGCTATTGTGAGTGCAGGAATGTCACAGATAAACACCAGTCACAATTCCTCTTGGAAAAGGGAAAATATTGGGGAAGAAAATCAAATCCCACCGTTTTTTTGCCAATACTCCCCATGCAAAGGTGGGATGAGAAAAAACAAGACATGAGTTTGTCGAAAGAAATGAAAATATTTCTATCATGATTTTGGCTGAAGGGTGGGGATGTAAAAATATATCAACAAAGAGTTGCCCAAATGGGTTGTTTGCCCAAAAGAGGAGGAGGAGGAGGAGGAAAGGGCCCTGCAGCTGTTGTTGCCTAGGGCAGTACTGAAGGCAGCCATTCAGTTCCAAAAGCAGAAACCTTAGGACCCTATAGTGGCTCCCACAACAAAGGAGACCACTTCGTGACACGTTCCTCCAAGCCAAGCAGAGGGGAGAACCCACCTCACCCACCCCCAGCAATGGGTAAAGGGCAGGGTTTAACACAAAGCACACCCAAAGTTTATCCTCCAGCCTGATCCATGAGCATCAAAGATAGGGCAGCACACTTCTTGGAAAGGAAACACTTCTGCCTCCCTCCCTCCCTCATGGGAGGGAAACACTAAAAGCACTTCTGAAAGATCCCCTTCCCAAGGGCTCTGCACCTCCATTTTCACAGATGTGGATACGAAGATTATCAGCATTATTAATTGATACCCCAAAGCAGCAACAGCATAAAACCCCTGAAAAAATCAAATGGAGAAAGATTTTTCTAGGATGAGCCAAGCTCAGCACTGGTCCCAGCCCCACCACATCCACCCCGGCCAGGCTGGGCTCTAGAGCAAAACAAACATTTAGGAAACAGTCAGAGGGGAGAAGGAACTGGACAGAGAGCCCCAGTGTGACACTTTGCCTGACACCCAGTGCCTGGTACCTGGCTCATCCTCGGTGTGGCCGCAAGCTCCTGCCGGGCATCCAGCCCTGGTCAACAGGATCCAGCAGCAAGCAGGAAGGTGTTAAAAGTCCCCAGTACCAACCTCTGAGGAACCACAATAAATAACCTCTGAGTAAACACAGCGGCTGCTCCCCATTCGCCTTCCTGTTTGCTTTCGCAGATCCGGGCTGGGACGTCCACTTCCAACTGCTGGCCCCATCCCGTCCCGGCGTAGCAGAGCTCTGGCTGTGGCACCGTGCCGGCAGTGGCACCGACAGGCCCCGGAATCGTCCCTGCCACAGGGGACCGTGGGTGCCAGCTTCCCAAAGGGATTTATCCCCCAGGACAGGCACTGATCCTGCATCTGAGCCCGTGCCTGCTGCGTCTTCCTTCCTGGTCTATGTTTGTTTTGATTTTAAAAAGAGGAAATCCCAGCTCACCCACTCCCCATCAGGGAGCCATGCCCCACTCTGTGCCTCAGTTTCCCCCTCTCTCCAGCATGAGAACCCCACATCACTCAGACCCCCCTCTCCTTCCCTGCCCACCCAGCCCTGAAAAAAAAAAAAAAAAAAGCACCGGGCCCTGATTTACGGGCACTTCTGCGCTTTACCACGAGCACAAAGAACAGGGAAAAATAACAAGCGGCAAACTCACAGCGAGGATCTGTGTCAGGAACAACAAGGGGGTCCGGGACAACCCCCCCGGCAGCGCAGCGCCGACCGTGGAGGCTGACAATAGATAAGGGTCTAAATTCGGCGCTGGGCTCCGGCCCCGGGCTCTGTAAGGCGATCGGGGTGGGGGAGTGCCGAGCTGTTTATTTGGCTCCAAACTCCGCACCGACACTGCAGCGTCACCCGTGTTTAAGATAGGAAGGAACGAAAAGAAGGAGGGAAAAAAAAATAAAGAGAGAAATAAAAAGGGAGAAAAGTGCATGCACGGGTTAAAAAAAAAAAAAAAAATTAAAAAAAAAAAAATCAAGAGAAAAGGAGCCGGAGGAGGGGGTGAAATAAAAGGAAACCCAGTTGGGCTGGCGAGGTTTAAAGCGACGCCTGCTTTAAAAAAAGAAGTTGCTAATTTTAACTCTCCAGTGGAAAGAGTGAGAGGTACTTACAGGAGACAGGGCGGCTGCGTCCTTCTCCACGGCTGCTGCGCGCTGGCGGCCGGGAGGAAGCGCGGGACGGAGCCGCCATCCCCGACCGCCCTCACGGCCGGCCAGGCCAGCGGCCGGCCCCCGACCCCCCCACAGCTCCGACCGGGGCCGCCGGTGCACGGCGGCAGCTGAAGGGCAGAGGCAGATGCGGAGGCAGGAGGGGGTCGTGAAGCCTGCGGGGGGAAGGGAGCGGCCAGATCTTGCCAAAACCAGCGCCCGGGCGCGCTTCCTCCGGCAGCCCAAAGCCGGGGCCGCGGCGGGACCGGGCCGTGGGGAGGGGACGCCTCAGGACCCCCGGGGAGGCGTGAGCCAGCTGCTGGGTCAGATGACATTTCTGCGCGGACGTTTATGACCAAGCTGGCTTTTCCCCAGGGGAAAAGGGCTTTGAAGAGAGGTTTTTCTTTCCCCCGCCAGTGGCAAAATAGCGTATGAGCTCAGAACTCAAAGCGCAGGGCAGTGCCATGACCAGAGAAGGCCACCCGGCTCCACGGGGACTGGAAAGGTGACCTCCAGCAACTCAGCCACATTTCAGCTACAGCAAACACAGCAGGAACCCACTGCTTTACCAAATTCCATATCCAAAAGGGTCAAGAGCGGGGATTTGGTTTCAGTGTGCCCACTGGCTGGGTTTTACAAGCTCTCCCTGGAGATCGGGAAGATCTTGCCAGATGCAAAGAGCCAGGTGCCAGGTGAGGTGGCAAACACACCTCGAGCACAGTGGGAGCCTGGAAACTGCAAACTCCAGTTGCCAATGGACCTTCAAGAGAACACAGGCAAGGCCTCAGACAGCAGAGAATAGACCTGGTGACTCAAGGGCTCTTCCCAAGCAGCTGGAATCAGCCTCAGGCTGCAAATCTCACCGGGAGAGAAGCAGGATGCCACAGACCCTGCATGCAGGGACGGACACGTGATTTACCGAGCATGGCTGCAGCAAGATGACGCGACCACCTTCAGGACATGAAAGACTCGATTCAATTAAGGTCACAGGCCCTAGAAGAGTCTTCTGTCACAGAAGAAGGTTTGCCTGGTTTGCCTCAAATGGGGTTGGCTTCAGACAAAATGCCTATTGATCGCAGGCAGCGATGCTGCACGTCCAGGACACGAGGACGTGGCTTCACTGGGATTAAATCGCCCGGTGCCGGCCGTCACACGCTTCCGAGGCTGGGTCGATATTGCTCCTCTAATTGCTCAGCTCCTGTCACTCACACAGCGAAGGGGACAAGTCTTAAAGCAGTCCCCAGAGATGCTTCTCAAAATCCTCCTCCCCAAGTGCACCACTTGCTGAGCTGCTCCTTAAAGCAAGCAGTTCTGCAGTTGCAAAAATCACTAAACTGCTCCTCCTCGCTCCAAACTCTGTGCTGGCACCAGTGGCAGTACGAGGGCTTTGAGGGAGGACACTGCCAAACCAAAACCCAAGAATTTGTGTGAAACTAGAAAACAAGGAGCTGTTGTCACTGGTCAGGACGGAGCTGGCAGAGCTGGGCCAGCAGCAGCCATCGTGTCTCAGCAGCAAGCAGTGATGGCAGGGAGAACGCAGTTACAGAGAGATCGTGCCACTGCCCACCAGCATCCCAGCTGGGGGACAGATGTGCACAGTCCATCAGGACCGTGGTGTTTGGGGGCCAAGGAGGGTCCTGCCCTCCATGCACACCCCACAGCAGACAGACCCATCGCCCCAACACTCCAAGTAATCATTCACCACACCGAAACACATGCCCCTTAGCTAGTATTCATTTGTGCCCAGAGAGAGTGGATCAGAGCTGGTTCCACAGCAGCCCCCAGAACACTCCTGAGCACTCAGCTCAGCCACAGTGGGACAGACCTGGCTGAACCCTCCAACCTCCTGTCCCCTGGCACACCATGGCCCATCGCTGGCACACACCAAGCACCCCTGAGACACAGCAGGGCCCTTCTGCTGCACTGCCCCTGACCCAGCCTGGGGAGCTGCTGTTGGTTTCTATTAGCAGATGAAGCCCTTGGTATTGACCTTGCAGAGGATGCAGTGATGCTGCCCCATCTCCCACCACCAGGCCTCCAAATAAATTACCTGTCCCCTCTCCAGCACTAAAAGTCATCACAACCCCACAAAACTGCTGACTAAGCAGTCATGACAGAGCCCCCTCCATTCAGGAGCTAGGGGCATATTATTTTTAAAAATCTTTCCTTTTATTGATTTCACTCTCAGGTACAGAAGATGCATTACATGAAATCATAGAGCCCTCATAAACCAGCCCACGGTGATGTCTGTACCACAACCTCACTGCAGACACAGGAGACACAAACATTTACTGTAAGAGCAATAAACAGGCCAAGGTTGAAAAGGAAGAAAACCTGGACATGAGGCCCTCTCCCAGCAGCACCTTATTTCAAAGGAATGCAAGGGACAGAATAACAGCAGATTTGGCCACAAGTTTTGTCCACAACAGGAGCAAACAGGGCAGGAAAACCCTCCTTTGCACTGATACACAAGACTATGTTGCAAAATACCCAAAGAGCCCCAAATCAGTGCTGTGGCTACAGCTGGGAGCCATCAGAGCTGTGCCAGATGGGGAAGTGAAGGGGAAGATGGGCACTGGAGAACAGCAGGGGTACCCACTGTTGGGCACCACCTCTCTGCCCTGCTCTGGGGGCTCTGCTGCCCGATCCCCACACCAGGACCCCCGTGTGCAGAGCAGGTGAGGGCTGCACACCGGGGCAGGGTGTCCCCTGTGCCCTTCCTGCACCACACCTCACTGTTCCTCCTGTCACTGGAGCAGGGCTGCAAGGTCTGGTCAGCACCACTGTGGGAGCCTGAGACCCTTGAGCTACATCCAGCTGCATCTTCTGTGGGACCCTCTGCTCGCTCCCAGCCTGCAGCAGGGGAGACACACAAGGCCAAGCAAACCCAAAGGGAAGGCAGGAAACCAGAGTTTGGGATTTCCCCCAATACCTGCTACGCAACCTCCTGCATCTTCTGCTCCTGCCAGGGATGAGCTGCAGCCACCGCTCCTCAATCCAACTGCAAAGACAAAGCAAGCAGCCATCAGTCTGAGGGGACAGAGGCGGGGACAGGACTCCCCACACGTCCCATCCAAGCACAGTCAGATGGAGGAAACAGTGAGGGGAGCCCAACATGCCCTGCAGACCTGGCTGATGGGAGAAGGCCTGCACGGTCCCATCCTGCACTGCCCTGATCCTTAGCATCACTGCAAGGGTCATGCAGGCTGGGTGGGACCTGGCCAGGCACCTGCAGGGATCCAGGCAACCAGGAGCCCTAGGGCTATGCAATGTGGAAAGCATCCCAGTGAGAGCAGAGGGAAAGAAATTAAAAAGAGTTCAGGAATGACACAAATCATAAAACAAAAATTAACATTAACAAGATGTGGGCCAGGCCGACAGCATGTCCAGCAGAGAGTTGCTCAAAGTTAAGGTGAATTTTGAGTTTTCTGGGAAGATTCTCATGCACATCCTACAAGAAAAAGCACTGACCCACTTGCTCGAACACTGTCCCAGGGAATGCAAGCAGCATATGTACTTGGCCCAAGGAGAAACTGCCACGGCCCAGAAGGAAATGCAGCTCCTAAACTCATCCCACTCACCACTGGGAGATGGGAGGAGACCCATGGGGCAAAGCCCAGTGGCTTCAGCTGGCCTTGTGCTGGTCATCTACTGGTGGTCGCAACCATCTGGCACTTGTGCAGAGCCCATCACTACAGCACACTCCCATGAGAGGAACGGTACTGAACAAAAGGGAAACTGAGGCACAGAGGCCAGCACCTGCTCTTCAAACACACTGCGAGCTCCCAAGCTGCAGCCTCACCCCCAGCACCTGCAACAGAGCGAGGAATTGTGCTCAGCTTTCCGGCATCCTCATCCTCCACTCCAACCACAAAACCAGCCTTCCTCCCCCGGCTGCCTCCCCTCCCACAGCCAGCTCATTTCCTGACATTACAAAATTCAGCCTGAACAAAGCTGGAGTGAGGAGCGCGTGGCTCCGTCCGCGGCTGCACCTTCCTCTCGCTCCCGAGGAGCCGAGCAGAGGAGACACCTCTCAACAGCTGAGGTGCAAGCGGCTTTCCAGCCTCAAACCTCACAGCACTTGGGCTGGGGTCCTGCAAACAGACCACTCACAGGGATTCCCTCATCAGGACAGGCAGAGCAGTCTGTCTTCCACAGTGGGGGAGCAGCGAGGACAAGGATGGGGGCTCCAGCTACTGCCACACTCGCACCCATTATGCCCAGACCAACCTGTCACCCTCCCCAGGACCACTCCTTTATTTCCCTGAATAAAACAGTGTCCTACAGAATGACTGGCCACTCGGGGATAGGGACACCCACAGAAGAAGCACCACTTTGCAAGTGCCACGCTCCCAGCCAGGACAAGGGAAGTGGTGTTCAAGACAAAGGGTCTCTCAACGGGTTCCTGAATCTCCTCTCGGTGTCCAAGCAGCTCTCACTGGTCTCAGCACTGCAGTGCCTTGCAGGGCTGGTGGCAGAGCCACTGGGGACCAGGGACCACAGGCTAGGCTGAGCAGAGGATGTGGCTGAGGTCTGTGCCCAGGCTGGCTTTGCTTTGCGGGGGCTTGGGGTCAGCTCTACAGCCACTAGGATGCAATGGGGAAACATGTGGCCAGGCAAGACCTCATATGTCTGTACACAGAGCTGTTTCCTCTCAGTGGGAGATGCTGCTAGACAAGCCAGGAATGCCCATTTCCACGGGTTCCAGGACGCCCATGGAGCCATGGGACAGCCACACAGCCACCACTCACAGACTCCTGCACTGACCAAACTGCTCATGGGTGGTGGTTGGCAGCAGTCACATCTCTGGCTCCCACAGCCCACTTGGCCATCAGGACAATGACTTCTGGACATTACCTGACCCCCCACAGCCCTTGGCTGTGCTACAGTCCCCAGATTGTGACAACTAAAAGCAGTGCCTTTGCCAACCCAATCTGGCACACGAGATGCCCCTTGTCGGGCCAAGGTGGGGAACTCTTCAGGGGGAGCAGGATTGGTCTTGGGGTGTTCAGCCTGCAGGCAGTTCTGATACTGCAGGGTTGAAGCCCAGTGTCATCCAAGACAGGGATGAACAGCACACATGGGGTGACAGTCCTGAGGCCCTGACCCTCTCCAGCCCGACAGCTCCAGGGCTGCTTCACGCCCCGCCCAAGCTGCAGAAGCCGCTGCCCTTTGGACCTGGCAGCACATCCAGCACCAGCAAACCCCAGTGAACCCCCAAGTCCCCATTTTGCAACATTTTGAGCTGGCAAAAAGGAGCAAAGCCCCCACTCACTGGCATTGCCAGCTCCCTTGTCTGTCCATGCATGTCCTTTGCCCCGCCAAGCGAGCATCCTGGCACTGCTCCCAGAAACTCCGGAGTATTTCAAAAGGTGACCATTCGACCTGCACGGTGAAAGCAGGCCCTGGTGAGGGGCTGGGGCTGGGTCAGGCCACTGCCCGTCCCCGAGGGCTCCTGGGCAGTTCCCAGCTCTCACCCCACCACACACATGCCTTCCAAGCTTTTTTGTTATAAACACAGAAATGCTGCCCAGGGAAGGGGAAAAGTATCATGTTTTCAAAATGTGCTGTTATTTTTTAAGCTGAGGGGAAAACAACACATAGGGGAGGGATGGAGGTGGCAAAGGCCAAGTGAATTCCCCTTTCTGTGAAAAAAGAAGGGGAGAGAAAGGGGCAAAGACAAGACAATCTTTATGTCCAGCTTTGGGGCTGAGCAGGTGCTAACACTGTTCCTATTTGAAAATCAAAGCTTTGGTTTCACCAAGTAATAATCTAAAATTCTGAGGGCAGGAGAACGAGGAGAAGCTCCTGGGACCTCCATTTTTAACTGATGCAGTTAGGCTGGCACAACCTGCCATACAAAGACAGCAGGGAGCTGCTCCAGCCTGCCTGTTAAGGGTCCTGGAGGATGTGCAGAAACGGCTTTTGGTGACTTCCCTGCATATCTGCTCAGCTGATGCTTGGCAGCCCCTATGCCACAGCCAGTCTTTGCTTACACCCTCAAACACATATATATTCCCACATATATAACTCCCCAAAATATATATATATTCCTATACACATAGCCCTCTCAAAATACACATATTCCCATATATGTAACTCACCAAATATATATATATATTCCCATATGGATAGATAAACCCCCAAATACATATTTATTCCCATATATATAAACCCCAAATATATACAACCCCTGCCTACATCATATATACATATAATACCCCCAAATAAATAATCCATGGCCACTGCCATGGGGACTTCCAAGCACACAGCTGGAAAGTCAAGGGGAGATAGATGGGCAGAATAACCAATTTCAGAGCTGGAGGGGCCAAGAGGGAGGCGCAGATTGCGGAGGGGAAGAGCCGTGACCGCAATCTCTCCTTCCTCTTTTTTCATGTTTCCTCTAGCAACGGGCTCGGGGCTGCAAACATTTGGATGCCAAACCCGAACTTCCCCACCTCAGGCTCCCAACCCAGCCCACTGCTCCTCTGCCAGGTGCTCATGAACTCCTGCCCCAAACTAGGGAGACCTCAGAGCCTGTTTCCCAGAGCTGTGCCATGTCAGTCTCACGGAGTCCCAACAACAGCAAGGAGCAGATAAAATTTAAAAAAAAAAAAAAAAAAAGAAAGAGGGGGAAAAAAGTACTTTCTCCATTTTTCTCCATTTCCCCAGCCCACGAAACTAAAGGATCTCAGGCATGGCCCAGCCTTCAGTTTGCACCAGACACTGGAAATATTCCCAAGGTTTAATTAGACCTGTTGAGCCTTTTCCAGTTGGGTTTCCTCTGGCTTGACACCAAGAGGTGGGAAGGAACAAACTGGGAGAGATCTCACTCCAAGCAGGAGCATCAGGCAGGACACTCTGGCAGTTAAACACAGTGGGAACCCCAGCTCCCAACCATCCAGTGGTGCCAGAGTCACAGCAGCACAGCACCAGAGGCTGTGGAAAGGGGGCCAGGAGGAGGAAATCCACCTCCAGTGGCACAGGAGCTCATTGCCCAGCACGACAGTGCAGCGGTGGGCACTGACCAAGAACGATGGCACAAGCCAGCTGAGCCAAGGGCACATGCAATGGGCAACATGCAGAGTGTGAGCACCACCACTGGAGCTCCTCCAAACCCCACACAGGGATGGCGTGAAGGTACCCCAGATCAAGGCAGGGTAGGAATTGTCAAGGCTCACACCCCTGCGCTACCAGGTCACCCTGCAGAGGTGTTGCCTCCCAAGGGTCCCAGCGTGGGATCAAACCCAGCCCCTGGATTTGGGCAGGGGAGCCACACTCCAGGGAAGGTCAGAGCAGCCACAGCCATCACTGCAAATGTTGCAACAGCAGCTGCTGGCCCTGCAAGGACCATGGGGACGTGAGGGGGCGTCAGGGGGGGTGGCACAAGTGCAACCGTTGGAGCCACCAAGTTTCACTCTCGCTGGCTGAGTTCCCCTTGGGCAGCAGAGATGCAGAACTGAAACCTCCAGCTGTATGGACGTGGGGGTGGCTGGAGGTGCAGGAGGGCTGGAGACCGGCGTGGTTTTCAGAGCAAAGCCATGCACGACCACACCAGTGACCAAGGGGTGCTGCGGGACCAAGGGAAGCATAAGATGAGAGGCAGACAGGGGCTTCCTCTGGCTCACAGCGCCCATCTTGCTTCTGCCCTCTCTGCACAGCTGGGCCACCCACCTCCCTGCACCCAGCACACCCGGTGGGAGCAGAAATACCCCTGGGCATGCAGGTACCCACACCTGGGCAGGCTCCAGCGGCATGTCCGCACTCCACGAGCCTGTGCATGGGCTGACACTGCTGAAAGACAATGCAATCCCAGCCCAATGGGCAAGTGCTGGTCAGCAGGACCATGACTGCCTGCACTGAGTGGTCCCAGCACCAGCAGCACCACCTGCACTTCCTAGCGCAGGGAAACTGAGGCCCAGAGAGGGGAAGTGAACCACAGAGCTGGACACACAAGCATCCCCCAAACCGCAATTTCCTCCCCGAGCAAGCCACTCGCCTCCCTCCTTGTCCCAACCTGCTGACACAGCAGCACAAGGAAGACCCCAAAACTGACCCCAGAACCCCCAAGGACATCATGGGGGCTCCCATGAGAGCACAGGGATACCAAGATGTGGGTACTCCGTACCCCAAGCACCCAGTGCTTGTCCTCACCCTGGTGACAGTGACAATACTTCAGGCCACATTGCCACCTGCTGGCACCAGCCCTGGGGGCCGAGGGTACTGGCACCTTCCTTGATGAGGACAGCAAGTGGCTGTGTGCTGGGTATCAGGCCTGGATCCACATCCAGGTTCGGGCAAAACGGGCCACTGCCATATCCAATTGGAGCAGCCACTCCTCTCTTTCCTGAACTAATTTTATCCAACTTCATGGCAACCTGGGACAGTGCACGTGCAACCCAAATCCATCCTAGAGGTGCAGAGAGGGTCTGCAGGTGCCCCCACACTGCTCACACCCCATAGACTCTCTGGAGCACCATGTGAAAGTGCTGCTCCAGGGGTTCAGGAGACTTCACAGCAGTAGTGACAGCTGCTCCAGATCTGCAGTACCAGCTCCTGCTGGCATTTCCAAGGCAGAGGTAAAGCAGAGATGGCACCATCAACTGTTTTGCCCCCCAGACTCCCCACAAGCCTTCCTGATGTCCCAACAACCTGCTGCTGCCTCTCCCCAGAAGTCACAGATCCAATTCTCACCTGTCTCTCAGGCCATACTCTCCCTCCTGTCACGTGGGGGGACAGATCCTCTGCCACTGCTCTGCAGCCATTCATGCATCCAGCCATCCACATTTCCCATCCACACAAACCTCACATGAGGCATGGGGGGAGTGGAAATCTCACCTGCACACATGCTGACATACACCAGCAATTCACCCCTGACACTCCGTGGCCACTAACACAGCTGCCCATGGGTTACACAATCAGAGCCAGAGGAAAATCAACACAGAGTGTGGTTCTTCAACACAGACATCAAGAGCCACCACTGTCCCCAGAGGGCAGCAGGTCTGCGAGGCCCTGGCAGGGGTGATGGGCACAAGGGGCAGGTGGGTGATGCTGGAAGGGACCCCAGCCACAATCTCATCCCAGCACACCTGTACATACATCAGCACCAGCCTGGCCACCACCAGTGGCCTCGTGGCAGGCAGGGTTCCCACGTTTGCAGCACTGACGTGGATCCATGTGAGCAGCTCAGGAAGGCACCAGGAGCTGCTGTGTGTATGCCCAGCATGGGCAAAGCACACGGAGCCCTGGCAAGCAGGTGCCAGCTCCTCTCACCTCCCACTTTGGGAAGGATCCTGCATTGGGCAGGTCTCCAAGGACCCTATGGGAGCTGCCCCAGGCAGACACAGCGCTTCTTCCTCACAGAGCCTGGGAACTCGGCCTCTCTGGGAGTCTCCACCCTCGCTGGTGTCGAGGCCAGCTCAGCCCCAGCCCCAGCTCTGACTCTGCCAGACAAGTCCAAACTCCAGGGCCACTGGGTGAGGTGTGGCCAAGCAGTGTGTGCCAAGCCAGGTGCGGGAGACAATCACCATCACTGAGAGCAAAGCCCAGGTCCCTCACGGCCTTGCTCTGCCATCACCTCACCTGAGTCAGGAACCACCAACCATGGGGACCTTCTTCATTGCCACAGCCTCAGCAGGCAGCTCAGGCTACCACCGGTCACTTGGCCTGGCCTCTCCCCATGGAAACCAAACAGACATGATCACCCGTGTCCAAAACTTCCAGCCCAACCATCTCCCCTCTCTGACAGATGGTAGCAGGTCCTAAGACACCTCTCAGCTGCAATTGGGTGACATGCTGGGCTGGCAGAGGGCTTTCCCAGCGTGGGCTGCCCGATGATCCCCCAAAATCCCTTCCAACACCACTGCAAAGGCAAAAGGAGGAGGTGGGCACATGTAAGGTAGGGAGACCAGGCAAACCTCCACCTGCCCCTTGCTGCTGTCCCCCATCCTGGCCCAGCCCTGCGGCCCTTGCTGGAACCTGAGAGCTTTTTTTAAACCTGTTTGTAAGGGCAATTCACAATCAAGTAAAGAGAGATCCTTGTGGGGAAGAGAGGGGCTGCTGTCAAACATCAGCACCTGGCAGACTCACACCTCACTCTGGGTTGTGCTACAGCCCCTCTGGTGTGTCTGGAGTGGAGCCAGACGTGGCCAGGGCTGCTGCCTCCTGCACCCTTCAACAACCCCTCCTGCCCTGCTCCAGCACCCAGCCATCCACAGCAGCACCATCAGACAAACCCCTGCAAGTGGCTGGAAAATCACCTGGCACAGACACGATCTGAGTCAGAGCCAAGGCTGCTCGGCCTTGGGAAGCAAAAAGGGTGCTCACTCCAAAGCCAGTGAGCAAACCCTGACCCCCCACACAAACTCTGAGTCCCGTGGCTGAGCATGGCTCTTCACTGGCTGCAAAGGCAGGGCTGCATCCAGAAAAGCAGGGGTCACATCCTGATGGAGCAAGGCTTTGCCACCCAGCTACCTCTGAAAGCCCCAAGAGAGAGACAGAATCATCCTTGGGGTTACCCAAATCTCCCAGTTCAAGCCCCAACTCCCTTTACATCCTTGGCAAATCTCTGTGGGGAGGGTGCCTACTCCCCAAACTTCAGATCCACTATTTGAAAAAAAACCCAAAAAAACCAAAAGCAACAAAAAAAGATTAAAATATTTCTCCCCAGTGAGGTGCAGAGAAACACTCACACATTCAGTGCCATCGTCAGCAACTCCTACACCACCCCCCACGTACACCACTGCAAGGGGGGAGCAGAAGGGAGTTTATAGGCACCTACAGAGAAAAAATAAGATTTCTGCGTAATTTGGTTAATAAGTCAACCAAACAGCATGAATCCAGAGGAGACTGTCCTGCACTCCCCAACAACTCAGTCCCCCGTGGGGCAACAAAACTTCTGTGGCCAGTACAAGCATCACATCCCTCTAATAGAGCCACAGCAGTGATCCTTGGAAAAGTTCCAAATCCCACATGCTACTCCCAGTCTGAACATACTGGCAACAGCAAATGCAAAAAAGAAGGGGTTTATCAAGTCTTGGAATCACCAGAAAAAGTCATCAAAGGGGATCCAACAGAAGCCCATGGACCAGGGAAGGGAAGGGAAGGTTTGGGAAGGGAAGGGAAGAATTCCCTTCATGGCTGAGTTGGCTTCTGATGGCTTCACCAGCACCACTACCATTCCCCTGGAAAGCAACCCAAATCNGAAGGGAAGGGAAGGGAAGGGAAGGGAAGGGAAGGGAAGGGAAGGGGCTCACTGGCCCAGAATCCAATTACAACAAATGGAAAGTGTTTTCCTTTTTAATCTCATTATTTTTTTAGCTAATCTCTCCTTTGGAAAGGGACGATCGGCTCAGCAGCAGGATGCTGCCAGGGGGATACAGCACATGTGGAGTCCCAGCTGGAATGGAAACTCAAGTCCTTGCTCTCCACTCCTGTCCTTTTTGGGGTGGATTTATCCTGCTTTTTTCTCAGAATTAATGTACACAGGAAGAGAAACAATAGCAAAATTTTGGGAAACTTCTAAACAGGGTATTTTGCTGGGTTTCTGTCTCTCTTTTCTGAAGAGGGGAGTTTTCTCTTTTCAAAATACTCTTTTCACTTTGAGTTTTTCACCAGTTTGCACAGGAGGATTTGGAGGTGGGAAAACCCTCCCCAGCTGCTGGAGACCGTTCTGCTTCTGTGGGCTTTGCCCTCCTTGGGAGAAAAGCCAAGTCCAATTCCTCACCTGCCCAGAGATCATGTAATCACAGAATTATATAATTGTTTCAGTTGGAAAAGACCTTTAAGGTCATCAAGATGATCCTTTTCCTGCTGCAAAGGAAGTTCCATTCTGGGGAAGTTCATAAAAATGATAAGTTTTCGAACTGAGAAGGACTACACACACCCAAAAATGGGTTTGTTTCCTTCTCCAGCCCTGGGCAAGACCTCGACAGGGTCCAGCAGAAGGGAAAAACCAGACCCAGGAGTCCAGGAGAAGATAGGACCCTCCTCATCTGCTACCACAGGACAGCACACCGAACCTGGGAACCAGCTGGAACCTCTTCACCAATCCAGACTCTCCCAAGCACGTGGAGAGCCAGAGGAGGGAGGAGGCCGTTGGATGCCATCCCCAGAGCCCATAAATTACAGCAGGGAACAGAGTTGCATTTGCCCTGTTTCTTATCTACTTGGAAATTGCACTGCTTTCCCAGCTGCAAAGGCAGCTCTGTTCCCAAGAATTTCAGCAAAGCCATGACCTCTTTCCAGGATCATACAGTATATGGTGGCAGGGAGCCAGTGCTAATTATAGGCACAGGAAAAGGGGAGAGAGGCTTTTGAAAAAGCTCTACCTTCCCAGCCACAGGGAGTGGGGGAGCACAGCCTCAGCCAAGCCCCTGATGGGAGCACCCCAAAGGGCTGCAAAACCCAGGGAAGACGAGCGAATCCCAGGGATCCAGTCCTCCTGGACTGCACTAGCCTCATTTTCTGGAAAGATGAAAGCCAGCATAAACCTCATCTCACAATACTTCACAATTCCAAAGTGCTCTGGTGTAGAGGGGAAGCCCCTTGGGGGGAGCAGGACCCCCAGGGCCCTGGCACAGGTTGAGTGTCAGTACAGCACCGTCCCTGGCCACAGCAAGAACCAGAGTCTGTCAGTCCCATACCCATCATCTGAGTGGCTTGGGTTTCCTGCAGAGACCCCATCTCCAAAAGGTGAAGGATGCCACAAGCCCCTCACTGTGCCCTTGTGCTCCAGGACTGCCCAAAAGCACGACCTGCAGAGATGCTCCCCAATCTGGAGGCAAATAAACGTGCACTAATTGAAATGCCAGCCAAGACTCTCGCTGAGCAATGTCACAACACAAGAGCCACCTCCCTCCCCTGACCCACTGCAGAACTGGACAAGGACATGGTGACACGTGCCCACAAGACCTTCCGGCAGGGAGGAAGCTGGGCAGGAAAGCACAAAACAGGCAGCAACTATTTAAACCATCAGGCTCCTCTTCAGAGCCACATTTCTGCACAAAACAAAACCTGGAGAAGGTAAAAAACCCCACCTAATGTTTTCTTTGAGGAAGGAAAAAGAAAAGCCAGGAACCTTCTCACTTGCCGCAATGGTTTTCATTTTCCACCAAATTAACTCGAGTCTCGACTCTGGCTGCGGGCAGATCCCCTCCCTGCCTGCTCGCTGCCGTGTGTGGGAATGTGTGGGTGTGTGGGTTTTGTTTTGCTTTCTGCACCGGCTCTGCAGACCAGCTCGGCTCTCGTCGCTCGCAGCCCGCAAGGCTCAGCCCAGCTCCATTATCCGGCAGGGTGGACTTCCCACTTCTCCAGCTACAGCTTCATGCAGGGCCACTCTCCTCCTCCAAGAACTTCCAGAAACATGGCTCGCAGGTATCCCAGCCCTCTGGGTGCTGCAGAGCTGTTGTCTTTGCCAGTCATTCCAGGAAGGTCCCTATGTGGAAGGGAGGGTGTCAAGGCTGGGTGCTGCAGAGTGCTGGCTGTGCCCCCTGGGACAGGGGACTGGTGGCACCAAGCCCGGCACCAGCGCAGCCTCCCAGTGGGAGAGCACCTCTCCCTAAAGGAAGGAATCTGCCTGCCCATATCAGGTCCAACTCATGCCCTTTCTGAACGCCTCTGTGGCACCAGGAGCGGGGACCAGTTTGCCCTGGTCCTGGGGAGACCCTTGGGATCACCTCTGGCCAGCTTCCTGGATAATAACCCCACCTAAAACCCTGCCCTTGGCACCCAGCCCTGGCACTGCAGGTGCTCTCAAAAACGCTCCAAAGACCGACCAAGCCTTGCTGCAAACCAAAACCAGAACTTTTTACGTGATGCCCCATCTTCCCAGCTCCAACACTCCCAATGGGCACATCAAGGAATGGAGGGGAAGGTAAACAGAAACAACTTCCCCACAGTTCACACCGAAGACCCCGGTACCGCCAGCGCCCAGCACCCTCCCCACCCCAGCAGCAGGACAGCACAGACACCCATCCCAGCAGAGCTGAGCTCACCTCGCTGGTGCTGCCAGCACATCCCAGTGGAGCACGTGGCCTCGGCAAGGCCAACACAGCCCCTTCCCACCCAGCTCCGTGGGCACCGCCACGCACGGCTCAGCCCTAACAGGATAACAAGCTCACAATGAGATCCTAATGAAGGATTAGCAAAATACAGTTTAAAGAGATTAAGGCTGGGTGCAGCACTGAAACTTTTTTTATTTTTTTCCCCTGAGAGCAGCAGAGGTGAGACACAGATTACAGCCAACATAGATGGAGCTGGCATTTGCCGCTGGCTCCGGCGACTCGGGATGGTTTTCGCATTGCACTGCGAAGAAAGAGGGGCCAGGGCTGTAAAAAGGATGGAGGAACACACAAAAAATGGCTCATGGCGCCTGCAAGCCCTGCCCAAGGCCCTTCACAGCCAGCCAGAGGCTTCCTTCATCTCTCCCCTCCCAAGTCAGTCCCTTCCCATCTGCATCCCAGCTGTGCTCGATGCTCTCAGTCCCATTCATAATGACTGTTGATGTTATCCGCCCGAGCCGGAGCCTTCCAAGGAGCCCCAGGGAAGCAGGTACTCCACTCTCATTCAGGGAAAGTTATTAATAGTAATTTCTTGGCTCTATGCAAACAGAGCAAGAAGTCAGCCCTGGCCTGGGAGAGCTTGGCGTGACTGCCAGCCCCACGTGCTCCAAAAGGTCAGGAGTCTGGTTCGCCCCCAAATCAAATGAGGATGTTTAAAATAGAAGGCAACACATCTGGGGTTGCTTTTTGGCTTGTTTTGACCACTCATATTTTTTTCTGCAACCACCAACACCACAAATTTTCTCCTCCTGAGAAAGGGCAACGTGACTGTCACCCCATCATGGGAACCCAGGAGTGGGAATTTGCTAAACCAGCCCCAAGAATGTTAATGCCCAGGGGGAAATGGGCAAGCAAGGCTGGTGCTGGGGGACGGGCTCATTCCATGAGCAGTGGGGTGACTGCTCAAACCCACCCCTCATTTCAGCCAACTCCTCAAAAGCCACGCGACAAGAGGGAGGTGGGGAGCTGAGAAACATCCCTGTTGAGAGACTACAAAACAAATCAAATGAAGATGTTTGGAGCAGATCCAGATGTTTATTAGTGACGCACATGGAGGTATAAATAATTATCCGGTAGGAATTTTGTTCACAGGCAGCTCTCTCTTATCTACTCAGATCTCAGTGCGACATGGCCCCGGCCTCCCTCTGATTAAAAAGTCTTGAGAAAACCAGATGCAAAATAAAAAAATCTCACTAGGGGCACCAATTTAATCCCATTAATCACTAGATACTGGGAGCAGAGCTGCCAGCACTCAGATCTCATCCAGGCACAGCTTAAGGGAGGATTTTTTCCTCCAGCAGGAGCACTGGCAGAGGGTCAGATCCTGCACAAGGGTGCAGAGAAGGGCCAGGAGATGAACCCTGGCATCCTGCCCCATGTCCAGCACCAAGCACAGGTAAAGTGGCATCTGTGGACACAGGAGCCACCGTGGCATTGGCTGGGCCCCTCCACATCAGTGCAAAGAGCTGGACAAGCTCTCCCCTGTAAGAAACCAACTGCTTAAAATACACTGGCCAACAAAGCCCTCCCTTGTCCGGCTGCGTGGTACTGACCGGCCTCTCCAGCGCCCGGACACTGCAATTACCTAAAAATAAATGGACCACAAACCTCAAGATGCCAAATGGCTGAGGGGGATGAGGACAGCAGGGAACATGCCCCAGCAGCAGCGAGCCATGAGTGGCTGTCACTGCACCAACATGAAGCCCAAGCCAAAGGGTTCACATGCAACCAAAAAACAGGTAGAAAAAAGGCTTTAATTGCTCAAAAACACACTTGAGCTGATTTTTCCTGTCCCTCAGCATCACCTAGCCCATGGCAGGTGCCGGCCCACTGAGCTGCACCACCACCCCCTGCATCAGCAGCCCCTCACCCTGCCAACCCCCCCAGCACTGGAAATGCAAGCATTTCCGATGGTTTTCCAAAAATTTAACCAACCCAACCCAGCACAGGAGAGGCTGCAGAAGGTTTTACAGAGGCCACAGAGGAGCAGTGTTGGAAACTTACTGTAGGAAATTGGCTGCTCGGCTCCAGCTCCTTGTCCCTACTGGTGGGAAAGTCTATAAATCTCTAATAAAGAAAAAAAAAAATCCCCTCCCATTTTATTCCTTTTCTCTCCCCCCTCCAAAGGATTGCGAAACTGAGAGGGCAGCCAGGGCTTGGATTTGCAGCATTTCTGAGTTCCTACAGAGTCTGGGCTCCCTGCCACCAGCAACAGCGGCTCTGGGGGTGTGGAAAAAGGGAGGAAAAAAAATAGAAGAAGAGGAGTAAAAAAAAAAATATATTAAAAAGTCCTGTTTATTTTGGGGGATGAGAGAGAAAGCTTGCACTGCACAAAGTGGGGTGGAGGGGGAGCAAGGCTCTGGCACTCCTGCAGGCACCATGTGCTTGGGAATGAAAAGGGCTTGGTTAAAACACCTCAATATTGGGTAGGAATACTGAGCTTGCAGAGGATGCCCTTTCCCAGAGTGTACATGGGCAATAAGGAATCTTGTATAGAGGGAGGCTGCACCTCCCAGAGCAGCTGGACTCCGTCAAGGGCACCCATGGGTGCCAACAGCAGATCTGCCCTGCCCTGCCCTGATGCGGCCCCAGGCGCTGTAAGGGGAATTACTGAAGACAGGCTGGAAGAAAAGCCTGCTCCAGTCCAGCCATGACCCAGATTCCCCTCCAGCCTGATCCCTCACTGAAGTCATAATCCTTGGAGGGCTTCTGGTATTTTTTTTTTTTTTTTAAATACATCCCTGAGCGTTGCCATGGTGACGAGAGGGATGCTATAATTTCAGCATTATAGACCTCAGCGCGAGAACAGGAGGGAGAAAGTGGTGGAAATATGGATGAGCTGTACTGGTAATGCATTTAGGGAAAAAAAGAATTAAAAAAAAAATAAGGAACCAAGGCAGCACCTTTGCTTGGGCAGCAGAGGCTGGAGGAGCAAGGCCATGTCACAGGTGAGGGGATGCAGGGGATCATGGAATCATGAAATGGTTTGGGTTGGAAAGGACCATAAAGATGGTCTCATTCCACGCCCTGCCATGGTCAGGGACACCTTCCACTAGACCAGATTGCTCCAAGCCCTATCCAGCCTGGCCTTTGGAACTTCCAGGGATGCGGCAACCTAGGCAACCTCTGCCAGGACCTTACCACCCTCAGAGGGAGGAAATTCTTCCCAATATCCCACCTAACTCTGCCTTCTGTCAGCGTGAAGCCGTTCCACCCTCATCCTGTCACTCCAGGCCCTTGTCCAAAGCCATCTCCAGCTCTCTTGGAGCTCTTTTGGCACTGGAAAGGGATCTAAGGTTTACCTGGAGCCTTCTCTTCCCTGGAATGGGGACCTGCTCCTGTGCCTCAGCCAGAGTACCCACTTCAGGGCATTGCTGGGGCAGCAGCTTCCCTGGGCATGGATACTCCAGACCCCACAGGGCTTTGAGGGATGCAGGCTGCTACCCTGCCAGGACACAGTGACAAGTCCCAAATCCTCAGAAAACCTTGTGGAACCTGAGGTGGCCTGAAAAGAAGCAACTCCAAAAGAGCTGCCCTTCCCTTTTTACCTCTATTTCCTACCACCTTTCCTTCCCTCCTGCTTTGCCCACAGCAGGTCCCCAAGGTACCCCATTGTGAGCAGGATGTGGGAGACCCTGTGCTCCTGTCCAGCTCTCAGCTGGAATAAAACCCACCACTGCCCGTGTTTTTGCAAGGCCATGAGATACCTCTGGGTGTTCTTAACATCACAGCACCTTGGTTCAGCCCTAGAGAACCCCTGGGCTGATGTCTGTGAGTTTTCAGGCTGGTAGGTGATCTGTGACCCCACAGGAGGGAGGAACCAGGAACACAGTGGCTTCAGCACACCCCCGCCCCCCCCAGGCCCTAGGGACCTCAAGCTCTCCTGAAGCACAGAAATAGCAAAACTGCACAAACTGAAGCCACACCAGTTTTTGCCACATTTCCACCCCGCTCGCACCCCTTCCTGCCCCATTGCCAGGCACCGAACCGGCACCTGCTGTGATGAAAAGTTTCCGAAAGATGCACAAATAAAAATAAAATCATACAAACACCTCTGCCCAAACCCAGACCAACAGCCCATGACCCCATCCCAAGAGAGATGGGCTGCCAGGGACTCATGGGGTCCCAAAGGAAGCCAGACTGCCCCGGGGGATGCCAGCTCCACACCATGCTCAAGTGGGGAGGTGAGAAAAAGCCCCTGTCTGGTGCACTTGGCACTGCATCCTCTGGCCCTGCAGCCTGCACCTCTCAGCCTCTCTGAGAGGTGGGACAGAGATCCTGACCACAAAACCCAGGTGGCCAGTGTAAGGGGCACTGAGACATCACTATCTCAGTCCTGCACTGGAGCTTCAGTGCCTGGGCACAGCTCAGTGGGGATCCTCAAGGGGCAGCATGATGCTGGGACAAAAGGGTCTCCTGAGCTCTAAAAGCCTAAATAAAACCAAGCACATCACTGCAAAAGTGGGAACTCCAGGTGAGGGGTGGCAGCAGGTGCCAAGGACCCTCCACCAGGACTCAACGCGCTTGTTCCTCCCTGCAAAAAATCTTATATAACCCCAGTGGAAAAAACATCACGCCTGAAGGGGAGCCAAACCCCCAAAGTACCACCTTCAGCATCTGACCTGTCAGGCCTTGGGCCATCAGGGAGCTTTCAGCAGTGCCCTGAGCTCCAAATTTAGCCTCAAAGGTATTTATCTCTGAGAAGCTAAAACCAAAGCTGCATTTTGCATAACAAAAAGACCCCGATGCTCAGTGCAAGTGCTGCTGGCAGGGGAGAGGACATGCAAAGCAGCTCTCTCTCCAAGCAAAGGCATTGAAGGTCACCCAGGCAGATGCTGAGCTCGACATGGCTGGTCCTCTCCATTGGAAAGGACAAGGCAAGAACATCTTCCCATAAGGAAAGCATCTTCCCAACCTTCCTCCTTCCATCTCGTCCAGTTGGAGCAGCTCTCTCCAGCACAAAGGCAGGTGTGAAATCCTGCTCCATAAAGCACACACTCACATCTGGCCCTAAAGCTGAAAGACCTGAGGGCAACTAACAGGACTCTTCCAAACTCTTTCAATCTGTGTTGGGAGCTGGGCTCACCATTTTCCTCTCCTGGGTGCCAGTGGGTGGCACATGGACAGGCGGCTTCATCCCCTCAGGAGCAGTGCCCACAGGGAAGCAGGGAGCGAGGAACCCAGCCCTTGGCCTTTCCCCAGCAGCACCCCAATGCAGCTCCCATGACCCCTGGGCCCCTAGGAGCAACCAGGAACTCACCCCACTGGGACCCCCACCCCTCCCATGGGAGCAGGCAGAAGGCAGCACCTGACATCTGTGCTCAGGTGTGGGACATCAGGTCAGCACCTGCTGCCGTGCCGTGCCAGTGTGCCCGCAGCTCAACCCAGCACCTGTCCCCTTGTTTTGGGACAGTCCCTTCAGGAACTGGCACCAGCTGACCATCTCTTCCTTATCTCACACTGACTGAATCCCCTGCTGCCCTGCCATCCTCACAGCTCACTCAAAACTCAACTGTACCAAAACCGCAGGGCATCACACCGAACCCAATAAAGCATTGCTGTGCCCCAGGCTGCCCCAAGAGCCACGTGTTCACCTCTCCCCCTCCCCAGCAAAAAAACGCCAGCTCTGGGGAGAGGGTTGATGGAGGAGCAAGAAGCAGCCACCAGCTGCTGCAGGAAGAGGCCTTGGCTGCCTTCACGACCAGCATTTTGCTCCAACCATTTGTTCTGCTTCTATTTTCGAAAGCGCCGGGGCTCAACGCTCTGCAGATCCCAGCCTCCCTCCCAGCCTCCCCACTGCCGAGCGAGGCGACAGATTTCTGCTAAGAGGTAGTGCAGGCTCTGCTCCCCATCTTGGCAGCAGCATCCAAGCAGGACTGGGGATATTTCTGACGAGAGAGCCGAGAGGTGCTACTTTTCCCGGCGGCTCATTGCTGGCGCGTGGGAAGGACGGCCCTGCCGAGTCAGGGAAGGTTGAGGATGGATCCATGATTGATCCCTGTGCTTAAAACCCTGGAGATGGGGCGTCAAATCCTCCTCAGTCATACAAAGCGAGATGTCCAGTGGCACATGGAGCTCTTTGGAAAAGCATCACCCAAGGGATGAGGCTGGATATAAGGCCTGACTTTGGCTGCATCCCAAGCCCCTGAGCCCTTCCTGGCAGCCCCCACACTGGTCCATGCTCTTAGAGGAGAGCTGGCATGCACACACTGTCCATGTGATCCCAAGTGCTGCTCCTCACCAGAATACTCGATGGAAAACTGCCCCAAGCCCACGTCCAAGTAAGCCCTGCCTTCACCCAACCGTTCCACATCCTGTTCCAGGTATTGAAATAAATTTGCTGCTACCCCAGGGTTTTCCTAGGGGCAGAGCCATGTCTCCAAGGAACATGTGGTTTATCCCCTGGGATAAACCCGAGGGTTGGATTGAGATGATTTTTACGATCTCCTCTCACCTAAACCATTCCATAAGTCTGTGATAACTGTGCCTAGAGGCACCTCCTCACCTCCATGACCCCCCCAGTGGTGCCAGCATCAGACACGCTTGGTGACACACAAACACTTTCCTTTCCCCCCATGATCCTTCCAGTAAGTTCTGAACCAGCCCAAGCGCCACATGTCCATGTCTGACAGAGTCAAAGCCAGAGTCCCCTGCAGGGGAATTCTAAAGCCCAAAAATCTGCACACAGTTCCCAGGAGGAGGAGGGTGGCAGAGTCAGGCTCCAGCAACACCAGGATTTTGACAAACTGTGGGGTCTTCAGCCACTCCAACCTGCCACCCATCACTGAGCCGAGCACCACCAGGGTCTCCACCCAGAGGAGGTGTCACAGGTGCCACAGGACACTGCAGCCCAGGGATGGACACTATTCCCAACCACTGGCATTCAGACAAAGTGGGCTGTTCCTCCCAGGGCTGACAGCTTGCTCAGATGCCAGCAAGAAGCCTGCGGGCACCAGCTCCATGGGCACATTTATCACGATATTTAGACAAAGCATGACAGCTCAGCCCTCACCTACAGTTACACAAACACACAGCCACTCTCTGCCTCTTTATACCCAAAATGGGTGAAAAACACCGATTTCTTGGCTGTCCCAAGCCTGCAGAAGGTCCTTCCCCATGGATGCCACCATGGACCAAGAGCACCCACGCCTGGAGCCTTATCCCTGCCATTCCCTGCCCCAGCCCTCATCACTGTAGTTTATCTCCTGCTCCCAGCACTGAGCACAGCAGCTGTAGGGCAGGACAGTCTCGGTGACTGCCCATGCAAAATAAGCACAGGCTGGTCGGTCAAAATAATTTGTCCACATTCTTTATTGTAATTTTTTTCTTCCCTGCCAGTGGAAACTCCTGCTCCGGCACCATGTCTCAAGGTTACTGCTAGGGGTGGGGGAGGATTTCAGGTTTTACAACTGAAAAATTCCAGACAGAAACCCAGAAATGTTGCCAGTCTTTTACTGAACAGAAGTTCTTTATCCAACTAATTTAACTTATATGGGTTTTTTACACTTGATGCAGGAGGTTTAAGCAAACTCCTGCCCCTCAAATTTTGTATGCTTTGATAGAAAATTCTCACTGATGCCATGAACATTTCCAATTCTCAACTTCTTTTTTAAGGCAAATCAAACCAGATGAATCTGACCCCACATATTTTCCCCACCTGCATGACATGGGATGTGTTCCTAGGTATGGTGCCTAGCAATTTTTCCCTGAAGTTTTCCAAAAATTGGAGAGCAAAAAATTTAAGAGTAAAAAGAAAAATTTCATCTTCAAAATAAGAAGAAAAAAGAGATGCTTTTGAAAAGGATGGAGGAAAGTCACTTTGCTCCAAAAGGCACTCCTATTAAAAAAAGAAGATAAAAAACTTCCAAGCAGGGCTATTTATAACCACTGCTTACATCCATCAATAAAACCTTGCACCTGAAGCTCCACCACATCCTCCAGAGCAGGCACCCCCAGGCCCACAGCCCCAGCACTCCTGGGGCCATGAGCTGCAGGATCCATCACACAGGAGATGCTGAATCCCCCTATGGCAGAAGGAGGAAAGACGAGAAGGAGGAATCCCACTAGGAATCCTAAGATGATCCCTTGGCAGCCCTGGGGTGGGCTTGGGTCTAGGACCTTGCCCCACAGGCAGGTGCCACTTCCCAAATCTCATTTCTACTTTTTGGGGATGGAAAAAAAGGTAAAAAATAATTTAGGAGCCATGGATTTCTCCTGCCTCCTTCCAAAAAAAAAAAAATAAAAAGAAAGGCTGATGCAACAGCAGTGCTGCAATGGGAAGTCACCCTTCCCCACAGCCCCCAGCTCCCAACCCATGCCCCAAGTACCTCCTCCTGGAAGCAGTTTGGGGTTTGTGCTGGACGCTTGCAGAAAGCTGTCTGAAGCTCTGGAAAGAGAAACAATTCCTCCTCTTCCTCTCTACCCAGAAATAGGTCATTTAATTACCCCCTTTCCAACCCCAACCACCACTGACTCAGGACAGGAGGTGGGAGCGTTTCCACCCTGTGCCAGCTCATGGCCAGCAGCAGCCCAAAGCCACTATGCACAGCTTTGACCTTGAGCCATTGTGCCAGCAGGACTGGGCTGAGAGGGCACAGCCAGGACAGATGGCAGGGGCTCAGCTCCCCACCTCTGCATTCCAACCGGTGCTGGTCACTTCAAGCAAGGAGGGTTGGCCCATGGGTGCTGCCGACTCCTCCACGCACAGCCACGGGCAGGGCCGTGTGCCGCCTCCAGGAAAAGCAAGGGTTAATTCCAAGCTGGGAAATCCTACATGTCCTGCTCGGCACAAAGAGTGAAATGTGCCCTGGCATGGTCCAGATGGGACACCGTGGGTGTGGGTGGTGGCTGGAGCCTGACACATCCCAGGCAGGGACCATCCCACCCTTCCCGCCTGTCTCCACCGCGCACACCAGGACACCCCCAGCACCCCCAGGCTGCTCGAGCTACACATTTGGCAGCAAAAGAGCAGCACCACACGCCTGCTCTGCTGGGGCTGGAGTGCCACGAAGCTATTTAAAGTCCCACTGGGCAACATGGCAGTACCCAGCACTGGGAACAAGCCCCAGCAGCTGTTCCAGCATTCCAGCACTCAACCACAACCAGGACATCTCACCATGACCAAACCCCTCCAGGTGACACAGATGGTGTCAGCACAGGCCCATCACCATTGCATGCACCTCATCTCATGGCCCCCTTTGGTATAGGGGAAGGTGCTCACCTATAGCTAAGAAGCAGCCCGGGAATCGTGGAGCAGCTGCTGTGTCCCCCCAGCCTTGTCACGACCCACACAAAAACAGGCCAAGTTTCCCCAAAATTCAGCTCAGAGACCCAAGACCCCCATCTTTTGAACCCCTATTTAAGAGAAAGCAAACTTAGACCCCACCCCCCCCAAAATAAATCACTCCAAATTGGAGTATTTATCAAACCTTTGCTCTCCACATGGGCACTTTTTTAAGGATTTTTTAAAGGATGCAGACTCTTGTCTGTTTTGCAAGCAGTGGGGAGCTACAGCAGGGAGACACCAAGAGTGAGGGGAAAGGAAAAATTAAAGAAGAACCACAAGCAAAGCAAAGTGGAGTTCAAGATGCAAACAGACAGATCCGGGGAGGCAGAGCTGCTGGCAGGCAGACGGCGAGATCCATCTTGAAAGCAAAAGCAAACTGCTGCTCACACAGGCAGAGGGAAAAACCTAGAGGTCTTCAGCACTGCCTGAGCTCTGATCAAACAAAGTGATTAACAAATCTCAGCTTTTTATTGAAAGCTTCTCTAATTAGAGGAAAAAAGGAAAGGAAAAAACAAAACCAAACCCCTGAGAGTCACATTGAGTGGTGAAGTCCTAGACAGTGCTGGGGGGACGTGAGGGGGTGATGCACCCCACAGTCCTGCTGGCACAAGGAGGGCAAGCACAGACAGGGGCACCCAGTGCTCACCCCATGGCACCAGCACCACCACATGTTTCCGTGTCTCCCCAGCCTTCCTCCTCCTCCCTTTCCTCCTCCTCACCTGCTTTCTGTTCACCACGGCAGGCTCAGCAGCAGAGCCAAACCTTCCCGGGAGCAGGACTGTCATCTACAATAGAGTCACCTCTGAACTCGGGATGGCTCAGCCTCCAGGAACTGCCAAAATAGCGATAAAAATAAGAAAGAGCCCCTGGCCTGAGGAGTTCACCCTCCGAACAGATGGGACGGCGACGGGGTGAGGTAGGGGGATATTTTTAGCTCTGGTTGCAGATGGGGAAGTCCAGCACAGCATCAACACGGCAGCCCCATCACTGCCTGTGCAGCTCACCGTGGCTTTGGTCACCTACATGTGCACTCCCAGCTATTAACAGGATTTAATGGGATGCTGCCTGCTCACTTCCTGAGCCTCAGGCACCACCTTCCAGGCCAGCTCACACCATCACAGCTCCACATGGCATCTCACCACCACTGCTGGGGGCACCCAGTGGGGCAGCAGTGGCCCAAGGGAGCAGAATCAATGTCAGCAACCCACACCCCTCTCCCTCTTTCCTCTTCATTCCCAAAACAGCCACATCCCTGCAATCCATCCCAGAGAAGAGATCCCCCACAGCACCCCATGGCAGGTTCCTCCCAGCATGCTCCAGGTGATGCCAACGTGACCCTGGGAAGGACTCTGGCTTGGAAAAAAAGAGGGAAAAGCAATTTCTACCCCTCACCACAGATGCTTTTTTAGGTTCAAATGACTCGCCCAGGGTGACAGATGCATAGCTTGTAGCTGAGCCCTCCACACCGAGTTGAAGCCCTCCTGTTCCTTCGGGATGTGCCAAGCAGCATCTCCCCCCACCCTCACGTCCACCATTCCCTCATGAGGCAGGGCTGCACAGCACTGACACCTCCCTGACAGACAGCTGTGGACACCAGCTCCTGGCACATGCCAGCACCGTGGCAGCTGGGTCCTGCTCCCGTACTTTCCGTCCGGCTCTTTCGGCTTTGTTCTCCCTCTCACAAAGCCGCCGTGAGGCTGCCCTGGCAGCACGAAGGGACCTTGAAGTGGATGCAGTTTATGACCATATTTAGGCTCCTTTATGTTGCCAGAGTCACAGTAAAGGGCTGCAGCATTAAATGAGACTCAGACCCCACTTGTTTCACTTGGCAGCCTGGGAAAAATCCACCCCGGGTGACTCCAGCACCGTCCATGCCTCTGCCCTGCCCACTTGGGGACAGCACAAAATAGCAACAGCCCTTTCCAGCTCTGCAGCTGCACTTCCCAAGAGGAGCCAGGAGCCCCATAGCAGTGAGGAGGGGGGGATTAAACACATTAACCACCTCCCCCATCCTGAGAACACCACCAAAGCGTGGGGAAGCAAAGGGACGTGCCCAAGGTCACCTACTGACAAAGCCAGCGCTTCCCAAGGTCCCAAGAGCCCCCCGGCAAGACTCAGTACACACAGGGATGTGACCACTCAGCACGAGGAGCCCCCAAGCCAGTTTGTGCTGGGGGAGAGCCTGGGCAGGAGTGGAAGCCCCCAGCCACCTGACACAGGAGCTTATGCCCCTTCAACATGAGCACGTTAAATCCTTGCTGTGGCGGAGGCACGAGCGAAACCCAAGCAGTGGCCCCCCCACTGCTGCGGGGACACTGGCCACCTGCTCAGAGCCAGCACAAGTGCAGATGCCTCAGCTTGGCAAAGCCGTGACAACTGCAGGGGCTGAAGGGCAAGGTGGTGGGGGTGGAAAGGAGAATCCGTGAGGCCCATCCAGAGGTCTGTGACCTTCAGAAGCCCATGCCAGTGATCCTGAGGGCAGGGCAAGCAGCTTGTTTTGGAGCTCTAAAGAGACAGGGGCAGCTCAGTGCTCCCAGGCCAGGGCCACCAGCACCGAATCAGCTCAGGGAAGGAAAGAACATAACCAGAATAATCCTTACCTACACCCAAAACCTGCACCCCTGGCCTGATGAGCATCCCCGTCGCACTGAGGCCAGCACAGCCCCTTCCCTGTCAGCAGCAAGATTTCAGGCTGGCTGTCCTGGGACAGTGGTTTGAGAGCACTCATCTTGGTGAAGCAATGCCAGCCCAAAAATCCATACACAGCCACACACTGCAGGAGAAGGGGCTTTGGAGGAACAGGATCAGGCCTTTCCAGGATGGGGGCAAGCAGAGGTGCTGAGCTGAAGTGCCAGAGGAATTTGCACCAGCACAGGTGTCTCTGTCCCTGCCCAGAACCCTTGTCCTTGCCCACAGCAAGGGGGAGTCACCAGCCAAAACCTCGTGGCAGCTCCAACACTTGTGGAGAACTAAGAGCAGGGACAGGTACCATGGGGGCTCCGTGGGTGCAGGGGTAAGAGAGTGGCACACTGACTGTGTGCTGCTCTTGTGCGTGAGGGGAGAAAAGGAAAATAAATAAAAGAATAAAAACCAAAGAGGTTTTTTTGACAAAGCCAAAGGGGTTTGGGAGCAGCAGGGAAGGGATAAGCTGCGAGCCGGCGCCACAGATGCCGAAGAGCTGCAGATGCCTGACGCCCTGTCACTGCATCCCTGCTCAGCATCGCCGGTCCCTCTGGCCAAGGAAGCGCTCGGCGCTCCGGGGAGGCCGCGGCAGCAGTGACGCGGTTTGGCCCCACCACGAAACACCGCTCCGGCCGCTGTCGGAGGGAGCTGAGGCGCGGAGCCCCCCCGGACAAACAATCCCAGCTGTCGGTTCCGGAGCCGGCGCACGGCCAAGGCATGGACGCTCCACGACTCGATTTACCGCCGGCTCTCCCAAAATCTGCTCTTGCCAATCAAACCGCAGCCCCCACCGGTATCCGGAGCCTCGCCGTCGGGTCCCCCCACAGTCCGGATGTCACCACCCTATGTCCTGCCAGGGAGGGCACCCCCCAACCCCCGAAATACACCGGGCCCTGCTTCCTCCTGGGTCCCGCCAGGCCGCAGCGGGTCCCGTTCGGGGACGGACGCAGTGTCGCGGGTGGGCTCACGGTCTGTCACCGCGGGGGTGCCACGGGGACACTGCCCACCGCCCCGGAGCGGGGTGGGCACCCCCAGTGCTGCCCCCACGCCACCGGCAGCACCCAGCGGGACCATCCCCGTGTGCCGCACCCGTGCCCCGCATCCCCCCGGGGCCCGCGTTCCCCCGTGTCCTGAGTCCCCCCGCGTCCCGCGCCGTCCTCACCTGTCCCCGCAGCGCCCAGGCCGAGCCGCCACCTCTTCCCCTTCCTCCCGCTACCTCCTTCACCTCTGCACCATTTTGGTGACGGTTTGTTTTGAAGCCGAGGG
>VWZP01003935.1:196295-230000 GCA_013396995.1 Dicaeum eximium | reverse complement strand
TTTTTTTTTTTTTTTGTCTCTTGGGAACCAAATGCTGAGTAACTCCCTTCCCACACCAGGCTGCTGCTTTGTACAGCTGGTGTGCAGCCTCTTGACAGTGGAAACTGCTTTCCCTTACCCTATGCCAGCAGGAAGGAGGCAGGACTCCAGGGTCCTCCAAGATATGCAGCCACCTACACCCTCAGGCTATTTTTAAAAAAAAATAATTAAAAAAAAAGCACCCAAAAACCTAAAGTGGGAAAGACATTTGCTCCTTTCCTGCACAGAGCTCAGGGAGGGGAGTGGGGTGAGGGCTGGAGGCAAAGCCAAGAGGCTGAGAGCAGTCTTGTACTGCAGAGCAGCATCTCTAGCCTCCTTGCCACTACTTCTTGTCTCTCTCTGCCAGTGTTCCTCCCTCTGAACCAAGTGGGAGCAGAGTTCCATGCGAGTTTTGGGGCAATCCATTTAGCTCCTAAAGACTGGGGATGGATGCAGGGAGGAATCAAAGTTCGTGTCTCGTCTCATCCCTCCCTGGAGTGGCAGTGCTGCTGCCAGCTTGTCCCTGGCAGTGCCGCTGCCCTTGGAATGCACAGCTGAAAGCCGGGGGGGGATGGGGGTCCTGCCATGCCACATCAGCTGGACCCTGGCCCGGGGTGGGGTGATGCCCTTGGCAGCGGCACAGCCCATCTCGGGACGGGGACAGGAGCAGAGCTGTGCCCGAGATGCACTCACGGGATCACTCCCAGCTCCCCAGCCCCGAGCCGAGGGACGGTCCCGGTGTCCGCCAGGGTCTCCCTGTTCCTGGGGCACCCTCCTGCCTGCGCTGGGGTGACCTGCCCAGGGACACTGCGTGCCCGACCCGCCCGAGGACACGAGTGTCACACGTGTGCTGCAGGGCGGGGGGACAGCGAGGGCAGGGAAGAAGTGTCGCCTTCACGTGGCCCCTCGAGCCCCCCCGCGGGAGGAGAATTATTTGCCCTCGCAGCCGGGGAGGCCCCAGCATATGCCGGGGAGGGGGGGAATATTTCACGGACGAAGCCGCCAGCGATGCTCCGGCCGACCCTGCAGGGCTGGGTGGGTGCGGGTCCCTCCTGCCCCGGCCGCGCACCCCCGCCCATCCCCGCTCCTGCAAACGCTCCCTTCCTCCCTGCCCCCCTTCCTCTCCAAGTCTAAATTCTCCCACAGCGTCCATTGACGTCCTGCCTGCGTCACCGTCTCCAGCACAACCAGACAGCACGTGGGAGAGGCAGGTTAAAGCGGCAGGGCCGGGGAGGGCTCCAGCTGCGCGCCCCCAGCAGCGGGGCCGTGCGGGAGGGGCCGCCCCGCTGAGCCCCGCACCCGAACCGGACCCGGCTCTGCTGCCGGGAGGTGTTCCCTGCCTCACCCCAGCGGGAATCAGTGCAGGCTTGCACGGGACCGTGAACATTTTGCTTCCAGGTCCATGTGTGCATCCTCCCCTCCTCCCCAGCGTGCTCCAAACCCACCCCAAATGCGGACCAGGAGCTCTGTTGGCCAGAGAAGGCAGCTCGCATTCGACGTGCGAGCTCCCTGAACCCACTCCCAAAGCCAGAGCCAGACTCGCATGTTTTTTTCCCGGCTGCCGGGCCCCCAGCCAGTCCTTGTGCCTTCACATCTGGGCTTTGCCTCTGCCCGAATTACTGTGCAGCTCAGCTGGGCGCTGGGGGCTGGGAACAGGCTTTGCACGCAGGGGAAATGCCAGAGCTCTGCCAAGCTATGGGATGCAGCGAGTTTTGGAAGGGCTCAGCTGCGGGGTGCAGTGACTTTAACAAGGGCTCAGGTACCTCCCCTGAAGCCCACGCATCATTTCTGCTCCAGGATATTGTCGGGCAGCCGCAGCGCTGCAGGACATCCCCTTGGCCGTGACTGGAGAACAGCCCCATCCCAAAACAGAGCCCTGCTTCCTTACTGTGTCCACGCTGCAATACGGGGGGCTATTTTTGTCCCTTTCCTTCTATTTATTGTGCCAGAGCCGTGTGCGGTTGGAGAGGGCTGTGGTGTTTGCTTTGTGATTGCTTCCTTCCCGCCCATAACCTTTTGCTTCCAAACGGGATTCGCCCTGATCCTGGACCCAAGGCCGGGAACTCTAGGCAGAATGCCACGGGCGCTGGCACTGTACGGCTCTTGGGGGAGAGAGGTTCCTGGCTCTGACCCTGGTTTTGTTGCAAAGCTGACACCAAAGTACCCTTCAGCTCCCCACGGCACAAACTGCAGCCCTGATTCTCCTCCCCTCGAGCATCCCCAGCCCCCGCCCAGTGCCTCCAGCAGCGCCCGCAGTGCCCATCACTGGCTCGCACCCAGCCTGGGGAATGCTCAGCTTCCAAAGGCAGAGATGGGTGAGTGGGAACCATCGTGGTGAGCCTTCAGACAGGAGCCATCACGAGAGAAGGGGGAAAAATTTAAATAACTCAAGTTGCAGAAAGGAGCCACCCTAAGTGGGGCAGACAGGCAGAGGTAACCCTGCAGAGCACCCCCGGGGCCAGCAGCACGCTCACTGGGGACAGACCATCCTCATCCTCCCTGACACACCACTCAAGGCTCCGAGCCAAGGCAGGAGTTACCAGTCCTGAGCTGGGCTACCATGGCTCAGGTAGGGAAACACCTGATAAACGCAAGGGGAGGGGGAGGACCCCGCTGCTTTGCAAAGCCTTGGTGTTCCCTTGGCCTGGGTACTGGTCAGGGCTATTTGCCAACAACCCCAGCATGCTGCTGCCTTCACCCTGCTGCAGGGTGTGGGATCTGCTTGCCAGGGCTGACACTCTGTGGGGTAACCACCAGAGCCAAACCCTAGAGGGAAGTGTCCCAAAGAGAAGGACTTGGGGCTGTTGGGGAATGAGCAGCTCGATGTGACCTGGCAGTACAAACTGGCAGCAAACACAGACTGTGCTGTGGCACATATGTGGGGCTCATCCTGCAGTGTGAGCAGCACCTAAAGGGGAGGATTCTGCTCCTCTGCTCAGCTCTAGTGAGACCCCACCTGCAGAGCTGCCTCCAGCTCCAGGGCCTCCAGCACAGGAAGGACATGGAGCTGCTGGAGCGAGTCCAGAGGATGAGATATTAGAAAGAAATTCTTCTTTGTGGAGGTTGATGAGGCCCTAGCACAGGTTACTCAGAGAAGCTGTAGCTGCCCCATTCCTGGAAGTGTTCAAGGTCAGCATAGACAGGGCTTGGAGCAATCTGGGAATAGTGGAAGCTGTCCCTATCAATGGCAGAGGGGTGGAACGAGATGAGCTTTAAGGTCCTTTCCAACCCAGATGAGCCTATAATTCTGTACTTCTGCAGGCAGCAAACCCAGCTAGGGTTTAGCTCAGCCCAAGCTGGCAGTAGCTTTGCTGTTCTGTGTTGGAGGTTTCCAGCTGGGACAGCAGCAGTTCCTGGGACAGAACAGGCACAGCAGAGCCCCCCATCTCTGCTGCTGGGGGTTTATCAGTTAGGTAAGCATCTTTTAGCATGTTTTAGCACCCCAGAGGCTTAAGACCAGCACATGCTTATCAGCTAATGGAGACTGGGAACACTTTGGACACCTTGCAATTTTAAATTAACTTGATCTCTCCTTTTTCTTCCCAGCATAAAATTGCAGCCCCATTCTGGTGCAGACAGTGGCTGTGACAGCCAGCAGGTAGAGCTCCATTAGCTCCCCAAGCAAGTATATCTCCTCCATGTGTAGGAGTACTGACTGGGAGCAGCCCCCAAAAGTTACAAGCCTTCATGTCTTGCTGAATCAGTGCAAGATCCAGAGCATCCCCACGCTCAGCAGCTCAGAGAAAGCAAAGATCCGGGTCTCTGCAGCCTCAGCCTCAGTGCTGAACACAAGTGTCTCCATCCCCTTCTCCTCGAGATGCTCTCTGTGATTCCTGCACACACACCTGGCCCTAATGAAAGAGCCCGGTGCCTCCCCATCGCCCAGCCAGTTAAACCTGCACAGACTGAGCCCATTGCACACAAAAAGCCTCTCCTGGGTGAGTTACTTATCACCCGTGAGTCAAGGCAGCCTCACCGCAGTGGGTCTGACCCATCCTGGGCACGGCTGGGAGGTGCCTGGGGCTCTGCACCTCAGCTCCGGTTCTGTGCATCAGGAAGGGAGGCTGGACCCTCCTGGGGAGCGTGACCCTCCTGCCAGCCTGCCCTCGCTGCTGCTCACTTGATCCCCTCTCCTCCCCGCCTAATCCACGCTCCCCTCCCGGTATCCTCTGCTCTACTTTAATGCCGAAGTTGGCCGGCAGCCACTCGGCTTCGAGGACGAGGACGCCTTTTTTCCTGGTTATGCAACGCACGGCTGAGCTGTTTGCCTTTCTCTGTGAGGAGTTTTGGGAGGCTGGGCTGACTACCCTGTCCAGGCAATGGGCAGGTCCTGGGGTGCCCCAAACGGGGATTGAGAAGCTGTACGCTGGTTCCCCCCCTCTCTCTGCCCCAGGGGCTATTCCCTTTCTCCTCTTCCCAGGTATCCCCAAAGTCCTGCTCCCTTTCTGCAAGGCTTCTCCATGCTGCAAGAAGAGCTTTCTCCAAGCTCACAGTGTGCCTGGCACAGCATCCCAGTGAATCCTGCCACAGCATCCCAGTGAATCCTGATGCAGCATCCTGGTAAACCCTACCACAGCACCCCAGCTAACCCTGCCATGGCATCCTGGCTCACCCTGGCACAGCATCCTGGCTAACCATGCCATGGTTATTATCCTGCCATGGCATCCTAACTAACCCTGCCATGGCATCCTGGCTAACCCTGGCACAGCATCCTGGCTAACCCTGGCACAGCATCCTGGCTAACCCTGGCACAGCGTCCTGGCTAAGCCTGGCACAGCGTCCTGGCTAACCCTGGCACAGCATCCTGGCTCACCCTGGCACAGCGTCCTGGCTAACCCTGGCACAGCGTCCTGGCTAAGCCTGGCACAGCATCCTGGCTAACCATGCCATGGTTATTATCCTGCCATGGCATCCTAACTAACCCTGCCATGGCATCCTGGCTAACCCTGCCATGGCATCCTGGCTCACCCTGGCACAGCATCCTGGCTAAGCCTGGCACAGCGTCCTGGCTAAGCCTGGCACAGCATCCTGGCTAACCATGCCATGGTTATTATCCTGCCATCCCATTCTGACCAAGCCTGCCATCCCAGCTACCCCTGCCAGCTCCCAGCTGGGATCATCCCCAACCCTCAGTCCCATTTCACACTGTGCTGCTGTGGTACTGCTGACACTGAGTCTCTTGTTGCTTCTCCACATGAGTTAGAGCACTGCAAGCCCCCTCCAAGGCCCACGAGGCACAGCCCTGAATTCCTGCACCCTCCAGGGCCAAGTTGCCCCAGCCCAGGGCCTCATCTTACTGCCTTTCTCTCGAGCCAAGGCTCCAGCAGCACCTTCCAAGCAATGGGTTTATCTGCTCCACCACAGCCCCACTTCAGCGCTGGGAGCTTTGGAGATAAGAGCTCAGGAGAGTTCAGATTTAAGGCTCCAGCTGCTGCTTCCAGGGATGCTGTTCCTGGGATGCCACACACAGTAGCATTTGCACCATGTGCTGGGTGGCCAACTATGTCACAGCTTATATTGGGGTAGACCTAGGGTGCCTGCTGCCAGTGCCCAGGGTGGACAAGATGCTTCCAGCCATGAGTGTAAGTCCCAGTCCCTTGCTGCAGCCTGGGACCCGTGGCTGAGGCTGCCATACCCTTCCAAAACCCACTGTGGCATAAAAAGCTGCCAAAGAACCTCTTCTAGGGGACAAAACATCCCCAAACCTGGCTGCTTTGGAAGGCATCCCAGCCACCTGCCAGCAGATCCTGGGGCTCCTGATATCCAGCAGCCTCCCTGCACTCATCAGTAGCCCACTGAGGTTGGGGGCAGGGGGAAAGTTTGGGACAATGAGGACACTTTCTTCCCTGCACTCCCCTTAAATTATTCTGCCACATATAATAGATATTGGTGCTATTTTTAGGCCTTGCTTGTTTAATTATTGAGAAAGCTTTTGAAGGATCTCCTGAAGGCAAGGAAACAAGTGACAGAGTGGTCACTGGATTTCCCTTCCTGAAGCACGGGGCCGAGAGCAGGGCTGTAGCAATTTTCCCCTCCCCTTTGCCACAGGGATCTTCCAGCACTAGCTCCAGCCTGCTCAGTGTTGGCCTGCAGGGCTGGATGCAGGGCTGGAGGCAGCAGGTCTGGGCTTTGGCACTGGATGATCGTGAGGAGAGAGGCTCAGGAGTCGAAATGAGGCACAAACACCATTCCCAAACCAACATTTGTCTGGCACAAGGGACTTTGTCAGAACTAGGAAATGCTAGGTCCCAGCTAACAAAAAATCATTGCAATCCCAGCACCGGCTTCCATTAGGAATGAATGTGGCCCAGAACTCATCATTTTTATTTTTAACTGAACGGACACTTTTCTTGCTGGAAAATGACCTTATTCTCAGCTTGCTAAGCAGAATTGCAATGGCAGGCTTTTTAAAAAAAACAGTTCCTTTCGTGTTTCCACTTACAAAAAGCCAGAGAATGGCCTTTATTTGAGATTAAAGGGGTTTGGTCAACTTGAAATCCACTGAGATTTCAGCAAAATGGTATATAATGAAGCAAGAGCCAAATCCTCAACTGGTGTCCTTTGCCCTGGCTTCAGCAGCTTTGGCTTTCCAATACCTCTTTGTACCTGTCAGCAACCTGGCCCAGGACTTCAAGGGAAACATTGATTTACCTCAGCTGCCAGGCTCAGCCAGCTGGGATTAACTTCCCCCAGCTGAGGATCTCCAGGGTCTCTGTGATCTGTCCAAGTTTCCTAAGGAATATATGTGTGTATAGTCATGTATTTTATCTGTTCATCCTCCTCCTCCCAATTGTATTAGCTACAAAGGTAAAGATATTCATTTTAATAGTGCAGATACTGAGGTGCTACATGTTGCATGAAAATAATTATCCTCCATGACAGACCCTTTGCTGAACCCGGGGAAGGACAACGGGATAACTCTGACTCCATCTCAGACATCAGCCCCACCAGAGTAGGAATGGCCCAACAGAAGCATCATTGGTTCAAAGCCCCCAGATCCACCTCTGCCACAGCCCCCCACCTGCATCTGGTCCCTGGTGGTTCCTAGGGTGGTCACCAAGTGATGCCACACTGCTGGGATGCTCCAAGGACTGGCCTGAAGGAATTACTGCACTCAGAGATGGTGAGATGGAGCTGGGTCTGGGGTGGGGACCTTGTGGCAGAGCCAGGCTGCTCTGGCAGCACAGGCAAGGGGGGCAAGTTGTCAGCCCCTGCTCCTTAACACCCTGACAAGCTTATAACTATTTCATTTGTTACACTGCGAACCTTTTTAAATTAATGAGCAGAAGGTTGTCACGGTTGCTGTGGCGACGCCACGTTGCTGGGGCAACGGCAGCGATGCAGAGCCTGTGGAGTGTAATCAGGGGTCAGGCTGACGATGGAGCAGGGATGTGTGGGGGCTGCGGGAAGGGACAGCCATCCCCGGCACTCCCACCAGCCCATGGCCCCACCCTGCTCCCCAACCCCCAAACCAGCGCTGACAGGGAAAACCACCCCAGCCTCCCTGTCAGTGCCACCCCCAGCCCGGGAGCAGCACTGCCTGCACACCCAGGGATGTGCTGTGCTCTGGGCAAGCCTGACCCACTCATGGCACAGCTCACAGAGCCCATCCCATGGGTTCACCACCTCCCCTCTTCAGCTTTCCCGTCCCCTCTGGGTCTGTCTGGGTCTCCGGTCCCTCACGCCACCACAGCGCCCACCCAGACCAAGGGTGGCTCAGGCAGAACAGATGTGGGGCAAAAACTGCACCTCCTGCACCACCTCTCCCAAAGGGAGGACACCAAGGAGGACACCAAGGTAGTTTTCAGGTGGTTTGAGATCAACTGCCTTGTTCTTTCCACCAGGCAGGGGCTGGGGCCAGGGATGGAGGCCACTCATCCCACTGCTGAATGTCTCCACCCTGGCAGTTCTGGGGCTGTGTGGAATCCAGGTTTTGCAGCCATAAGACTCTTAAGGAGCATTTATTTAGCCCCACACCAGCAACAAGTTAAAAAAGGGAGGGAAGGGAGCAGGCAACCAAACAGATCTGCAGGGAAACTCCCCAAAATTCAAGCAGGAAAATGATTTTGCAAGATCTCTGGGCGCAGGGGCCTTGAGCTTCTCTTCCTAAATCCAAGTAAAAAGGATGGACAAAGGGAACATTTTTAAACTAAAAGAGGTTGATTTAGGTTTGATATAAGGAAGAAGTGTTTTACAATGAGGGTGGTGAAGCCCTGGCACAGGGTGCCCAGAGAAGCTGCGGCTGCCCCATCCCTGGAAGTGTCCAAGGCCAAGTTGGGCAGGGCTTGGAGCAACCTGGGATAGTGGAAGGTCTAGTGGCAGGGGGGTGGAATGAGATGAGCTTTAAAGGCCTTCCAAGCCAAACTATTCCATGATTCTATGAGTTTATGGCCTCCAGTCCCTCTCATTCCCCCAGCTCAGTAGCCCCATACACCCAGTGCTGCAGAGTTGCCCTGTTTATGGGGCATCCACATCCAGGGAGCTCACACAGAGGGAACCCAGCAGGGAGAGCAGGGTCAGGGGCCAGTCTGGGAAGGCACAGCCCCACTGGGTGTGGCAGGAGGCTCCGTACCCCCTTGGAATGAGGCAGAGCAATGGGGTGAAGCCTGAAGGGCTGGGACAAAGGGAGTGGGGTGCAGGATGGGGACTGTCATCTCCCCAGCACTGGGTGCGGTGCCCGCCCTCTGCTCAGGACAACACAGCTGACACGTCCCTGACATCAAAACCCCAGGGTGTGAGCAGGAGAAAAATGGGGTGGAGAAGGCAGATTCCAGGGCTGGGGATCTCTCTGCCTCCTGGAAAGGGAGGGCATCCCAGAGCCATCTGCACAGAGGAGAGTAGCTCTGCTCCTCACTGACATGCCCAAGGTCCCCACAGCATTGTGTGGCTCCAGATGGGGTTTTCACTGGCCCTTTCAAGGTACATCTGGCCCAGAGACCTTCTGATGGGAAAAAAGGGGGCTGGTGTGGACCACAAACACCAACCCCCTTTCCAGCCCTGACAGAGTCACAACATAACACAAAATACATATTTGTAATATAGATACTACTACTTATTTAATAAAAAACTCCTACTATAGTGAGGTTTAATATGCTATATAGTATATTTTCATGTACTACATCTATTTTTGTGTACACAAGATTTATATGTATGTATATATATACACACACACATCAAAAACCTGCCTAAAACCAGCTCAAACTCATCTTCTTATCCAGATTTTGAAGGCAGCTTGGTGCTGGGCTGCTGGCAAGAGGAGTGACCTATGGGGTAGAGCACTGACACTTCACCCTGTGGGTCTGGTGCTGCTGAGGATGCTGTGTCCCCCAGCCTGATTCTTTGTGCTGAGCTTTCATCAGCACACTTGAACAGTGCTGTACCACAGCTCTTCCAGCTCTGCTGCCTGTCAGGGAAATGTCTAAATATTTCTATTTTCCCCAAATACATTTTTCTTCATAATGGGAAAGGAGAAAAAAAAATTTAAAAGCCATGAAAACACTGAAATTCACAATAAGGCTTGGATTAAAGTAGCATCTGAGCACTGGGAGCAGGACACACACCCATGGGCCCCAGGGATGGATCCCCATGTCGGGGGCTTTGCTGGGCTCTAGTGCTCTGTAAATCCCTGTTTCCATCCTGTGATGGGAAGTGAGGCAGATGGAGTCCCAGGGGGACAATTTGCTGTGCTGTCTCCTGAGGATATCCACACCAGGCAAGGAACAGGGACCAAAGTGGAGCCTGGCTCTGCTTGTGTCCCAGATAACGCTGTCAACCCACAGAAACCAGGCTCAGCAGAGGCCAAGGGGTGAAGGAGATATGTCAGAGCCACCCTCCTGCTGGGAAAAGCAGGACTGTGATGCCCAGGAGGGATGAGTATCCATGAGACCTTCCCTGGATGGCCCCAGCTCTGTTCTCTGTCACTCACCAGCAGCTACTGGAAGCTGTGGCAAAAAAAGCACTAAACTAAAAATGAAAATAAATAATTAAAATTAAAAAAATTAAATCTGAAAACCCTCCATGACCTCCACAGGGGTTGGTTTAACCTGAGCTTTGTTTCCCAGTATCTGAGGTTGTTGCTCATGAGGTCTCTCACTCCCACTCCAGCCACCCACTGCCAATGCTGCCACATTTCCTGGGGGGCTGCTGAGCCCCTGCCCGAGCTTGGCAAGACACTGCTTCCCTTTCCAAGAGGGTCGTTTCCAGAGGCCAAACTATGACCTGGCAGCAAAACCACAGCTTCCCCTTCCCACAGTACCAGAGTCAGCATCATGTGCCTCAGTGATGCTGCTCCCTCCCTCCACTGCCTTCTGTATGTGCAAGGATAGAGGAAAAGAAAACAGCAAAGAAGGAAAAAGGAGCCTGACCTCACTGAACCCTGCATCTTCAAGCCAGGGCCAGCCTCAGAGAGGAAAGGACCAGCAAAATCTGCTCCAGCAGCCATCACAGCTAATTAAAGAGCAAATGCAGCCATTCCCAAAGGATTCAGTTGCTGCTGACCCGTGGTGCAACCTTGACCATTGTCATCTCTCTCACTGTAGCTCAGCACCCCAAAACCTGGGGTAAAGCTCCCTGCTGTGGTCACCCCAGTCTGCCTCCCTGCCTGCCCCCCTCCCCCTGGCTCAGTCAGGACTGCTGGGTGCCACAGGGCACATCCCTGCTCTGAGTTCAGGCTCCCACCCTGCAGGTTCCTCTGTCCTGAAGTGAAAGTGCACAAAGACTCTTCTGGTTCTCAGCTTTGCTGGGCACGAGGGACTAATTCCATTTTACAGAGTGCCCAACTCCTTTCCCTGCTCCAACCCACGGCCATTCCAACTGCCAGCAGCCCTGTTTTACTCTCTTAGCTCTAATCCTCAGATTTTGGTCCTCCTGTTCCTCAGGGGCACAGCTCAGTTTCTCCTACTCAGTCCCACAGAGAACTTGCCACCTCACTCCTCAATTCCTCTTCCCCAGCATCAGGCATCTGCTGCACACCCACCTCTGCTCCTTAATCCTCCTCATCCTCATTCCTGCTCTGCCTCAAAAAGCCCTTATCAAGCTCCCTTGTCTAAGTCAGGGGCAGAGAAAACTCACCATCTCCCACCCCAGTCTCTTCCATAGTCTATTTTCTTCCTGCCCAGAGTTGATTTCCCTCACCTAATTGCCCAGAAAACTCTTTTCCCTTCCTCTAATCAGTCTGGAGCAGACTTTCTCTAGATAATTGTGCTGAGACCTGATCAACCTTCTCATCTCCATCTCTCCAACACTCCCATTTCTTCACTAAACTCATCTGCTGGAGCTGCATTCCTTGGTCTAATTATTTCTAGGCTCTGTTGAGTTACTTAATTGCTTATTCGTCTGGCACCCATATCTGGAAACTCCCAGAGCATCTGAGACAGGGCACAAGGCTGAGTTATCCTGGTATAACTGCCTTCCCAGTGGATAAAACTGCTCTAGGTGTGTGACAGTGTGAACCCAGAGCAAAACCAGCTCAAAAAAAAAAAAAAGTTTTTTGAAATTCACTTGTTCAGGTTGCCCAGAGAAGCTGTGGCTGCCCCATCCGTGGGAGTGTTCAAGGCCAGGTTGGTCAGGCCTTGGAGCAACCTGGGATAGTGGAAAGTGTCCGTGCCATGGCAGGGCCATTGGAGGTAGATGAACTCTAAGGTCTTTTCCAAGCTGAACCATTCCATGATTCTGAGATTCGGTGAAATGCAGACCTTTCTGCTTCTCTTGGTGGGAGGAGCAGCTGCCTGGTGATGCTCCACTGGAGCTGTGTGAGGCTCACACCAGCCACAGCCAACAACAAACTCATCTTTAGGCCAGGCTGAATTCACTTGTGCTAAGGCCAAACTGAACCAACCTCATCCCAGTGCCCCAGATTCCCATGGCCCTTGGAGGCTCCAGCTGGGACCATTTTCCCTCTTTCCACCCCTGCCCTGCAGCTCCACCTGCACCACACTCAAAGCTATCGGGGTTGTTTTAACTGGCCCCACTTCCCTATTCCCATTATCACCCAGCCGCCTCCTTTTTCCCAGGCTAATTGATCCACTGTTTTGTTTTCTTATCAAATTGCTCCCAGCCTCTGATGCTCCTTTAATCAATGCTTGGCCCTATCAGTTCCAGGGACTGCTGGGAGACCTCCTCTTGCAGCCACCTCTGTGTCTAATCGCCTGGGGACTTTACCTAATTGGTGTAAAACCTGATTTCTTTCCATAATCGCTCCGAGGCCCTGATTCACTTATCTAATCACTCCAAAGCCCAGGCCTTGCACACCTCTCTCCAGAGCGCCAGCGTATCCTTCTCCTTCACAGGTTTTTCCCTCCCCCGCAGGTGGCCCGGCTCTCTTGACTCCCTAATCCCTGAAATGCTTGATCTCCAACTAATCCAGCCGGGATTGGGCTCCCTGGCTGCTGCTCCCCTAACCCAGTGCTGCNCCCCAAAAGTGCAGACCCACCATGGAGGGGCTTCTTCGCCCACTCCTCCCTCCCAGGGGTCCCTTGGGAAGGGTGAGCCCAGCACTCAGTCCCCTCAGGGCGTGGTGGCCACCCTGGTGACAAAGGCACAGCCCCCCACATGTCACTCCCCTGCCAGAGGAATCTCCCCTCTCTGCCGGGACGGGGTGCACCGGCTCAACCAGTTCCCCTCTGCTGCACCCACTGGGCTGGGCACAGGGAGGGGACAGCATGGGACAAGGGGAATGTCAGCCTTGTGTGGCTGCTGGCAGTGAGGGGGGTCGGGATGCTGCTCCCGCAGCTCACCCGAGCCTCTCCTTCCTCCCGGTGAGTCAGCTCTGCTGATCCAAGCCAAAGTTGATAGGAGAAAACATTCACAAACCAGCCTGGAAGGATCCTAAGGCTGAAGACAGGGTGGCAGGAGCAGAGGGGAGATTTATCTGGTTTTCCCTGAAGTTTCATGGAAAGTGAGCCCTACCCCCGGCTGGTTCATGCCGTTCACCAAGCCCCGAACAGTCGGGAGTGCCCAAAACGTGCTCCCTGCTCCAGCAGGCCCTGATGCTCTCCCTGCAGAGAAGGGATAGACCTCAGACCCCCCTGACCTTGCATCCATTGCTCTGGACCTCTTTGGCCAGCAGATTCAGCCCCACAGCTCATTCTTTCCTCTGGAGCATCCGGCCTGAGCAAAAGCTTCCCTTTCCCGTGGCTGCAGGCTCAGCCCACGCTGGCTCAGCAGCACAAGGTCGCTCCTGCCTTGGCAGCAGCTGCACAGGGTGACTCACACAGCTCCAGCTTCTGCTCCAGCTTCTGCCCAGCCCCGTGTGGAGAGGTTTTTGGGGCAGAAACCACTGCCGTCCTCTCACCCCCTCATCCTGGGATGTAGATTCAAGTCTCAGCTCCAACCTCTTATTTCTTCAGTTTTCCCTTGCTCCCAAGACCGGGGCTTGGACTAAAGCTTCACCCAGAGATGCTGCAAGCGGTGCTGAAAGCAAAGAAATGGGCACTGGGTCTTGTCTGATAGCTACAGCAGGGATGGCAGAGAGCTGGGACCTGATTCTTGATCTTTCTTTTTCAAAGAGGGAGCAAGGCAGCAAATCTCTGCGCTTTGGGATTTTCCAGACCCGCATCAGAGTTAAATTTGTGTTTCGCCCCAGCCCAGACAGCTCCAGGTGCCACCAAAGCCCCCCCTGCTCCAAGGGTGGGAGGATGCAGAGGGAGGCAGGCAGGCAGCCAGCCCCTTCCTGGGTCGCTGGCCTCCATGTAGGACCAGCAGCACATTCCCAGAACCCAGCAGTGGGAATCTGGTGTGTTTATTTGCAATACAGCAATGACCCCAGGACTTGGAGGAGAATGAGTCAGCTTCCAGTTGAGGGCAGGATTCCTCATCAGGCCTCTCAGTTAAAAAATCACCATTTGGAGATGTGGCAATTAAACAATTAAATTAAACTGGCAGTTCTGACCAGTGACAGACTGAAACCTTTCCACACTGGCACTTTTTGTGCCAGGCAGGATGGGGAGCAGCAGAGTCCTCAGGAACTCCTTGCAGGAATCTCTACCCAAACCCCAGGATCTGCAGGTCCTGTAATAAATCCGGTGGATGGCGGTGCCCACAGCCCTGAGGAGCTCAGTCCTGCTGCTGCAGCCCCCAAAGAGTTAATGTGCATCTCTGGAGCTGCACAGAACGTTCCTGGCTCCCAGGGGCACAGCCTTCACCCCCCTGCTGCCTGCTGTGCCCTGGGGATGCCGCAGGGCACGGGCTCCTGCTCTGACAGTGCTCAGCTTGCACAGCTCCCGGGGCTGCAGGAGGGAGAGAGGGGCTCTGGGAGCATCACCAGCTGCCCTTGGCCCTGTCCCCTCCTCTGCCAGGCTCCTCTGCCCTGCTGTCCCCAGTCCCACGCTGCTGCTTGGGACCCTGGCTCTGTTCCACATGGGGAGCAGCCCCTTCTGCACAGACCTAGAGGAGACAGAGAGCAGCATGATCCTCCCCACATTAAGCCACAGCTCCAGTACCAGAGGAATGGCTCTTGTCCTGGATAGATACAGTTGTCCCCACAGCCCCACAGCATCACCTGACACCCTTGCAGCCCCTCTGGTGAGCACTGCATGGTAGCAGCTGCCCCTCCACAGCACTACTGTTCCACTCTCTTTCCTCTAGACAAGAAGAGAGAGGATGAGCCCAGATACTCCCAGCCTCCTGGGGAGCAGCCAGGCTGGCTGCTGTCCCCATGGACCCTTCAGCCAGTCTTCCTTCGCTCATCTCCAAGGCAGGTCCCTCTCAGAGGGCCCATGGGATGCAAAGCAAGTGCCCACCCCAGGCTCAGCCAGCAGGGCAGCAGCTGAACTGGGCCACAAACATGACCCCATCAATGCTCTGCCTGAAGCCTCCCATCCCCTCTGGGCCAGCAGTTTGTCCCTATGGAGCAGAGCCCCAGCTCCTCACCACGGTGCTGGTACCCACCATGCTACAGCCTGGCATGTCTTCCCAGGGTTGCCAAAGCAACCACAGAAACACAACAAACAGCAACAACACACAGCAGACAGTCGGCAAACATTCCCCTCTTATTTTCTCCCCAGTTCAGTTTGTGCTTTTTCCCCTCTCCCACAAGGAAGCTGCTGCCATCAGAAGGGAACAACAATATTATTCTTCAGTGCAGCCTGCGCCATCCCAGCTGGAGCTGCGGTGCAGAGCCCCCAGCACTGCCAGAGAGGCTGGTGCTCCCAGGGAGGAGCCTGGCACAGCTGAGCTGCACCCTGACTCTGCCATGGGCAGTTTGAGCTGCTCACCTGCCTCCTCAGAGCTGCCAGCGAGGGTTTTGTGCTGGCTGACCAGGGCTGTGCTGATGCCAGGTTGGCCAAGCAGGTGAATCCTCCTCCTGGGCAATGTGGTGCTCCCACGGATGGTTGGGATGTACCTGGAGGTACAGCCTCTGTCCAATGTGTCTTTTGGGGGTGTCCAGGACTCAGGACCCTTTTGCACAGGGCAGGAAGCACCTGAGCATCCTCAGGACTGGAGCAGGCAGAGGATGTGGGCACGTCCAGGTCTGCCTGTGAGGAGGAGCTGGGTGCAGGGACACCCTGGGGTTTGCCAAGGCTGCACCACAGCTCCAGCCCTGCAGCTGGCACTGGGGAGGATTGGTGGGCACAGCTTGGGGTGCTGGTTTTTGAACTGGGATTAGCAACACTGTGGCATGTGACAGTGGGGACAGTGGCTCTCAGAGCTGGCCTGCCCAGCACCCAGCACCCAACGCCCAGAACCAGCACCAGCTCCCAACAGCTTCTCCACCAGGCCAGGCAGCCCTGAGCTGTGGGATCAGGACTTACAGCAGCACCTTTCTGAGCCCAGTTTAACCATTTTTCATCCCCTTTGGGTGTATGGATTCCTGTGAGCAGGCTGGAGTGGAGCAGGGACAGCAAACTCCCAGCTGTGAACCTCCCAGTGCTCCTTGATTCTATCTCACCTCCCCCTCACAAAGGCAGGGAGGTCCCAGCTGCCCCTTTCCCACCCTGGACCAGGGCAGCAGCCCCAGTGTGGGGCACCTTTCTCCACAGATAACACTTTCCTACACATGCTGAGTGCCACAGGCTGCAGGACTTAAACCAAACCAGCCTGGTGAGAGGTGAAAAGCTCAATGTCTATCCTGTACCCTGGTGCAAATTTTCTCTCCCTCTCACAGATCTATACACATGCACATACTTATACACACAGTTTTCTTAACCCTCCCTCATTCCTTTTTTTTTTGCTTTTTTTTTTTCACAAAGTCCACCCATCTGGCAGCTCATTTGTGCTCCTGGAGGTAATTATGGCAGTAAATGAGGAGGGAGCAGGAGCAAGGCTTGTGTTGCTGAGGGGCTGTATTGCACCTGGGGATTTGGCACCTTCAGCAGCAGCCACTGGCCCAGCCAGCAGCACTAGGAATGCTGTGTTACAGCTGAGTGTGGAGGTGCAGAGGGGGAAGTCAGTGAGGGGGCTTAATGCAAGCTCAATGATTCCCTGTGCCACGCAGGGAATGCTGCTGGGCCAGGAATGGTGCCTGGTGCTGGGTGCTGGACAGGACATGCTGGAGCTGGTCAAGGTGAAATAATACCTCCCTGTACCTAAATAGTGATGGGACAAGGGGGAATGGCTTTCCTTTGCCAGATGACAGGCTTACATGGGATATTGGGAAGAAATTCTTCCCTGTGAGGTTGGTGAGGCCCTGACACAGATTGCTCAGAGAAGCTGTGGCACCCTTGGAAATGCCCAAGGCCAGGTTGGACAGGGCTTGAAGCAACCTGGGAGAGTGGAAGGGGTCCCTGCCCATGGCAAGGGAGTGGGACTGGATGATCTTTAAGGTCCTTTCCAACCAAGCCATTGTAGGATTCTCTGGTATGAAATATTAACCCCAGTGGGTGCCCAGTTTTCTCCTTCACCTCTCAGGATGGTCTCACAGACAGGTTGGGGCAGGACTGGTTTTCCTCATGGGTCCCTTTCACTGTCCCAGCCTGGGCAGGCAGCACACAGACCCCAATGAGTGCTCCAGGAAAAGCCACAGGGCTGAGGAGAGGCTGAGCTGCTTCAGCCTTGCTTTGCCCACACTGTGACCCGCTGGGGTTGCTCTGGTGGATCCATCCTTGGAGTTTGGGCCAGGCTGAGCATTTGCAGCAGCCAGAGGAGCCCACGGCAGGGCTGTGCTTGCCCAGCACTGCCGGCTGGGCCGGGTGGCCACGGCCATTCGAGCTCTTCTCCCCAGCTTGCAATGACATCTAGTGGAGCTGCCTTGGGAGGAGCTCAGAGAGCCAGCACCAGGCCTCCTCCTGCACTCCCAGGGCTTCATTTTCCAAAGCATGTGGGCAGGAGGCAAAGGTGGCACCTTTATTTCTGAGTCACAGCTGACCACAGCACGGCTTCCTGGGAGCCAAAAAAAAAAAAATCACCTTTTCCACAGCAACACTGAGTCCCCTCCAGCCCATGCTGCAACTGTGCTTAGTGAATAGTTGGGACTATTATTGTTAGGTGGAGTTCTTTACCTCAGGCTTCCCTTCCATCCCCAAAGCACCTCAAAAAAGTGGTTTCAGCGTGCCAAATGCTGCTGGTGCAAAGCCAGTGGCTGCTTGGCTGCTGGGGGAGGTGGCTGGCAGCAGCAAACCACACTGAGCCACAGCCAGAGACATGCTGGATCCTCCTGTAAAGGCAAGGAAGGAAAAAAATAAACAAATATGGTAGCCAGAAGATAAAAACCCATGTGGTAATGGGTAATGTGCAGCAGGAACTTCCCAGGATCCTGTCCCTGCAGATGGTACAGCATCCAACAGGTTAATGGCAGCCTGGTCCTATTTTAAACACAGAAAACTGCTGCAGCTTGATCCCACTTCATTCCTGTAGAGATATAATCATAGTCTTTAGGAGATGTAATCATAGTATTTATTTAAGAATTAAGTGTGTCTGAAAGTGGCCTAAATTCCCTGTGCAAGAGCTGAGTTGGTGCCTCAGCACCTAACTCGACACTGCTACGAGGGAACTGGTCCCTGGTGTCCCTGGCCAGGAGCTGAGGGGGCACCTGCCTTTGGAATGGGGGCCTGTAGGAATGTGAGCAGCCTCAAAGACCCTGGTAAGCAAGGGGAGAGGCAGGTGAGGGGCACAGGGAAGTGATCATCCAGAGAAATTCTGCATTTTCTGATACATCTTTATTTAGTGTAAACAAGCAGAGGCAGCACAGCAGGAATCCAGCACGGATGGGGATGGAATAAGCACAGTTTGAGGCATTCATAAGAATGGAGGGAAAGAAAAAACACATAAAACCCCCACAAACAGACATCACTTTCCAAAGACAAGACAGAGCCTGAGATGCCAATAGATCAGGTACTGCTGAGCTGCCTCAAGCTCCCATGGCAGTTCCCAAGCAGGGAGAGAGATTCCTATTCTAATCCCCCAAAACTTCCTTTGCAGAGCAGGTTTGGGACTTGCTGCTCCTGTGCCTGAAGGAGATGGGGTGGGAGGAGGTTGGGACTACCAGCAGCTCCCTTCTCATCCCATGGAAGGGGCTGGAGAAGGAGCTCACATGGAGAAAAAGTGCTTTAAATGCAGCCATGGCCAAATGCAGTCAGTGTCCCACACTTGAAAACTGATTAAGCACTAGAGCAAATCAAGAGGGAACAGAGACACCACCATCCCTACTGAGATGCTGCTGTGGGATTGTTCCACAGCAGAGGCCAGGCACCAGTGGTCCCTGCTCCAGTCCCTCAAAGCATCCATGGGACAGCAGTGACACTGAGCCTCTCTCTTATGTTTCACAGCTTGGCTGAAGAGCAGTGAAATTCATCTTTAAAATCAAAATTCTTCTATTGTACCTCAAAGTACTAGAGAAGAGCTCACAGGTGTCTTCACAAGCAGTTATTGACTCTCTGTTCTGGCCTCTTACTACCCCTCCACATAAAAACTGACTCTGACATTTCCCAAGCCTTAGTGTGAGGAAGAAATACACACATACATATAGGTATAATGATAGATATATATACATATATTAGAATACCTTTATTATATCAGTAAAACCTATGTAGTGTCTAGAAATACAGAGTGTCCTTGGGCAGCTGGCTGTTTGCAACACAAGAATTAAACAGCCAAAATACCCAGATAAAATAGATTTTAAAAGCAACACTTTCTGCAAAAGCTTTGGCAGCTGCATCCTCCTGCAGGGAGGTCGGGCACTGGTTTAGTACCAAGCTTGGGGTGCCCAGGGCTGGGCCCTGTGTGCCCCAGTCAGGCACTGCTGGCTGCAGATGCTCCAGCACATTGCATCCATGCAAGAACCTCCATGGCCAGCAGCAGCTTCCCTGCCCTGGGACCACTAACCCTGAGGTCTCTTTGGCAGGTTTACATTGCCCCCCTTCCCTCTAGCCCCACCCCAACCCTGTTACTTCTTGAAGAACTTCTTGTTGAGGAGAAAAATGAGCAGGTTGACGTTGACCTTGGCCTTATCAAACATCTTCATGACTGCTACACCCTCGTACTGCAGCTGCAGCAGGTCCTGTGGGAGAGAGGACTGTCACTGCCACTGTGCCCAGCCAGGGAAGGGCTCCTCAGTGCCCAGCCTGGGGACAGGAGCTGGGTTTGCAGTGGGAGATGCACAGCCAGGCTGTCCCCAGCAGCTCAAGGCAGGGCTCCACATGGGCTCCAAGTCCCCACAAGAGCTGCAGGTGTCAGGACACCACTCAGCCCCCACATACTCTGGCTGCCCTCATCTCTCTGACCCCCAGCAGCTGCAGGACAGGCTCCATACCTGGTAGTGCAGCTGGAAGCACTCCATGTCGATCCCCATGAATTTGGCTTTCACCTGGAACCTGCCTGATTCCTCACAGGGGATGATATTGAAAATCACGTTCCTGAGCCTGAGAAGACAGAGCCACTCACTACCAAAAGGGGCTGCACAGCTTTAATACAACCAAGGACCAGGTCACCCACCCAGGGCACCCCCTCAGCACAACAGGCAGACCCACAGCCCAAACCCCACTGCAAATCCCAACTTTCCTGCATTCTCCTACACAAAACAACTTGCCCCACATGGCAGGACAACAGTGGCCCACATGCATCCTCCCCCTCCTCCGTTATTTTCCTCTACCTGCCCACGTTTTCCTAGAATCGTGGAATATCCTGAATCAGGAGGGACCCACAAGGATCACTGAGTGCATGAAGTCCAACTCCTGGCCCTGCACTGAATAACCCCAAGCAGGAGCTCCTCCCCTGGAGCAGGGTTACGCACTGGCTGGGCGGCAGGTCCTGGATCTCCAGCAGCACCCCCTTCTCCCACAGCTGGGCTGCCGTGTACTGCAGTGATGGCAGCTTCTTGCTCTTCCCACTGACCCTGGAAGAGAAGAGATCACATGCTGAGAGCTCATCTCTGGCCATCCGTGACCCCTTGGATTCCCAAAACCTCCAGGACTCAGAACAACCAGAGAGCAATGAAAACAAGTAACTTTTTTTTTTAAAATTACTGATTTTTTTGTAACCGCACTTGTTGCTGGCTGCCAGGTTGTCAAGGCAGGTCTTGATGTACTGGTTGTAATAATCAATTTGCTCCTCATAAAACAGAGTCTTGGCATCGAGGCCCTCCAGGGTCTGCCTCAACTTCAGGAGCTCCCTGCGGCGCTGCTGCCGGTGCCGCCGCTGGTTCCGGATGTCCTGGAGGAAACAGAGCAGTGCCAGAAAGCCAATTTATGTCATTATGAGCTTTACTAGAGGACCTCTGGGGGTGATGGAGTGATCCCCAGCTCAGTGTCCCTCAGCACACCTTGGCCAGCTCAGCAATGAGCTCCTGGTAGTGGTTGGCAGAGTCCAGCAGCCCCAGGCTCTCCAAGCGGCGCAGGTTGCGGAGGACCTTGCGCTTCTTCTCCTCCACGGAGAGCTGGCTGTTGGCAGCCAGGGAGCGATGGCGCTTCAGCTGCGCAGAGGCCTGGGCGTCCCGCAGCGCTCGCCGGCGCACGAGGTGCTCATGGGCAGCTTCCTAGGGATGAGAAGGGGTGAGCCTGGAACACAGCCGGTGAAGAGTGTCGCTTCGAGCCAGGTCTGATGAGCTCTCGGCGATCCCTTCATCCCCGGAATAGCCCAGCTACCCGGATGGCTTCAAAATGAGCAGGATGGCTCTTGTGGCAATGTTTGAAACAGAAAAAGATTTAATAAGAAACAAAATAACAAACTCTTTACAGAGAAAAGCCGTGCCAGGGCAAGAGATGCTTGCTCCTGCTAAGCACCCCACAAAAGCGATCGAATCTTTTGTTCTGTGCCTTTTCTACCTAATGGCTCAGGTGGGACTTTTTGGCTCTGGTCCAATCCAACAGCCCCAAGTTTGAGGTGAAGGGCAAAGAGTCCTATGAGGTGTCTCTGTACCGAATTTGAAGAGAAGTTTCTGGAGTCTTTGCCTTTTTTAGGAGACAAAGAGTACCTGGAAATTCTATTGTAATTTGGTCACCCTGTCAAAAGGAGGCACACTGCTACAAGCCAGAATGGGATATAGAGATGGAACAACCTAACTCCTTCACCCACACTTTGATGTGGGTCTCTCCTGGCCCAGAACATGTGATTTTTTTTGAAAACCAGAGTCCAGTCACTGCTGGATCACAAGAGAAGTGGCCAAACCTCTGAGAGGAGCAGGGCAGCTTTTTGCTGAGAACTTTTTTGCCATTTGCCCACAAAGTTTTTCAGTTCATCCCTAGCAGCAGCCTCACATATCCCACCTCATGCTCTGAGGCTGGCGTCCACAGGATTTCTGGGAGGGAATCTCCTGGCTGGCACTGGATCAAATCCACCAGCATCTGCTTGGTGCTAGAGACCAGAGGGAGATGTCAGACATCTGCTCTAGACCATCACCCTCCACAGAAGATTCAGTTGCTTCCCAAGGGTTTCTTGCCCCGCTTGAGCATCCCAGCCCCCAGTTCCCCTTAAACACCCCCAGTACCCTCCTGATGCCCACAGAGCCCATCCTCACCTCAGCAGCAGGCTCCTCGTATCACTCTCCTCGCTGGGGGCCACTGGCACCAGCTTGTTGGTGAGAGTGAGGGAGATCTCTGTTCTGCTGAGCTGGGAGAGCACCTGCTCAGCACCACTGTCTTCCAGGCTGGCAACATTCTCCCCTGTGAGGGCAGGGAGAGCCCTGCTAGCTGTGTTGGGCTCTAGAGGGCTGGTTTCCCATGCCAAAGCAACCCAGCTCAAGCTTCGTGCAAGGGAAGTGTGCCCATGTCCACCCTCCTCCCATCAGGGTAGGTGGTGGGTCCCAGAGTCCAACATACCAATCAGGGACTGGACTGTAGGAAGCTCATCAAGATCCTCCAGGAGCTTGTGCAGGGGGTCACTGTGATGTGGTGTGATGGAGTCCCGGTGCTCGAGCAGGAGCTGGACAGTGCAAGGGATGAATCAGTGGCAAAGGGGGATGCAAATGGAGACTGAGGGAGGGCCACCCTTTGCACTCAAGAAGGGATGGAGGAGATATGAGGTTTGCAAGAGGACAAACCTGCAGAACTGAGGTTATTTCCTTGCTTAGAAGAGAAAAAAAGGATCAGGAAGAGGGAAACTGCCAGGGGTAGGATACAGAGGAATGGGAGGAAACACAGCAGAAAGCCCAGGGGGTGGGAGCAGAGAAAACAGAGCTTGCCATGAGCTTTATGGCCTGACCTTGTGCGTGTTGATGAGCTCCCCTACAGTGATGTAAATGACTGGTTTGGCCACTGCCACCATCTCTGAGTACTCATCCATGTCAAACCTCTCTTCAGGCTCAGGGACGCAGCAGGCAGCAGAGATGAACTTCCTGCAGGGAGGGACCCCTTTGGTCAGCCCTGAACCCCTGCCACTGGCTCCTAGCCAGCCTCCCACCCCACTGCCATCCTGGGGCCCACCTGAACTTGTTGTGGGTGTCCTCCAGGTACTGGTTCACCCCACAGAGATGGGCAGTGTCCCCCGTGAAGGCCTTGCAGGTGGCAGCGTGCTGCAGCACTTTGGCGATGGAGCCCAAGGTGCGGCGCTGGTTGGGGTGCAGGGCCGCCCCCGCTGACACATCCACGATGTCAAAGCCGTCAGGGGCCACCACCGCCGGGTTCATGAAGCGGTAGTAAAGCAGGTTCCCCACGACCTAGGACATGAGACAGGCTGGGGCTTGGGGAGCAGATGGGTTAGGGCCCAAGGAGGTGACACCTCAGCAGGGAAGGATGTTTCATCCTTGTGCTGCATGGTAGAACCCTCCTGGAGGAGATGGCAGTGCCCTCCACTCTTGGCATTTCCTTAGTGGCTCAAGGAAAATGTTGATTTGGAGGCGTTTCTACGTCAGGAGGACCTGACCTTTTGTGGAGGGATATTGGCCCTTCATGTACAGACACAGCTGAAGCCACCAAACCGTGCAGGTGCCCCAGCCACACTGTACCTTATCAACCTCCTCTGCTGGGGCCTTGGGGAATTTCTCAACCAAGGACATCCTCAGGATTTTGGCAATGTAGCGCATCCCGTAGCTGAGGAGAGGCAGGGAGAGGACCATCAGCATATGGGTCTACCCTGATGACCCAGTCCTACTATCCATCATCCAAGAAGCAGCAAGCCCCCAGCCCTGGGGTGATGGAGAAGCCCACAGGTAGGATTGGCAGCTACAGCCTCCCTCAGCTCCCTCCCCCACCCTGCTGCCAACCCAGGCATCTCTGGAGGAGGCCTTCATCCTCTGAGATGACCACAAAGCTCAGATTCATCCTGGCAGACATCTCAATGTCAGCAGTAAACTGCCCAGAAACGGAGCAGAAAAACAAGCCAGCCCATGAGGCGCCGCTGATATTTGGGGTTCCCCTAGCTGACAGTGCAGTAACTCAGTCCTGCAGTAACAAAGGGGCTGGGAAGCCCCCCCATAACCCAACCTCCTTTCTAAGGCCATGCTGGAGACACCTTAGAGCCAACAGCACTCCTGGGGTATGCACAGAAACCATCGGGATACTTACGGGATCTTGTCCACAGAAGAGGTGATGGCACAGACAAACTTGTCTGTTATTGCCAGGAGATTGCGGAGAGAAATGTCCAGCCGCCTTTGGACCTCGGGGTGGCTGAGAGCCTGCTCAACGCTGACCTCATATGGAAGCTTGCTGTGAAGGGAAGACAGGACCCCATCACCATCCCAATGCCCATCATCCTGTGGCCGAGCCAAGCCTTCTTAACCAGGGTCTGACCTTCTAAGCCCACTCTGCGACTCAGTCTGGTTGATCCACGCCTTGTAGATGTCCACAGGGTCCGTGTGGATGCTGAGGGTCCTGTCCTGCAGGACCTCCTGCACTGGGCCAGCCAGGATGTGCCGCAGGGCGTTCTGCCCACGCGTGTTGCGGTAGAAGCTGACCACCAGCCGGATCACCGTGGCATTGCCTGTCATGATGTCATGAACATGGTCCACCTTGGACCTGGGGACAGAGATGGGGCAGATGGGATGAGGGGATGGACCGGCGTTTGTATGTTCTCCAAGCAGGAGGCAGCAGACAGAAGAGATAACAGCATCCAAGCCAATGCAGTTCAGCCTTTTCCTGGGCCTGTTCCCACACCAGGGCACCCATGGACATCCACCTGATCTCCTCCTGCAGTGCCACTTTGAAGAGCTGGAGCAGCAGGTAAGCCTCCCGTGGGCTGGATGCGTAGTTGTAAAGCGTGAAGATCACTGACTCCATGAATTTGGTGGACTTGTTCTGGGGCATCTGGAAGATCAGCCTGGCCAAGTACACTGGCTGTGTCTGAAGGGAGGAGGGACACCAAGCTAAGCCAAGTGTTGTGGGGTAACTGGGGGCCAGGTCCCCACGCTGCCCCCCCAGCTGTGGGGGACACAGCAGAGCCCCCCAGCCCCACCTGCAGGAAGTAGAAGAGGTGCTGATAGGCCTCCAGCTTCTGCCGCTTCTCCTTGCTGAGTGTCTTCAGCCCCTTCTGCTTGTCCATGGACATCATCTCTGAGAGCTGCTCCTTGTTCTTCTTGGTCAGCTTCTTGCAGTGGGAGACCACCTCCTGTGGCCACACAGGCAGGGAGAGAAGCACTGGGGTCTGCCTAAGGCTCTGGCATTCTGACCAGTTTCTAGGAGAGCCAGAGGCACCTCAGTGCTCCCTAACACCTCCCCAACCCCTCCAAATGCTTAAAAAGTGAAGCAGAGACAAGCCCAAGCGGCAATGCCATGGAGGGCAGGACTATGTGAGGCAGCCAAGTCCTCCCCCACTCTCTCTACCTGCAGTGTGATCCTGTTCTTGACCAGCAGCCCAATCTTGATGTCCATAAGGTCCAGGTCACTCTCCAGCTGCCGGCTGGCACGGATCCTCTTCACCACCTCCTCCTGCAGCTGCAGCACCTCTGACTCCTCCCAGAAGTCGTGCTGGCTCAGCTCCAGCAGGTGGATGAAGCGCCGGACGATGCCCAAGGGGGGACTCTTGCTGTGAACTGCAGCAATGCACAGTAATGTCATGAATATTTGCAGGGAGAAGGAGTGGCCACCCCCACTGCAGACTCTGAGACCCCCAGCATTCACTCAGGCACCCCATCCTCCTCCCCAAAAAGCATCTTCTTTTACTTTTTCTTTTTTTGCATCTTCTTTTTTTTTTGTGGCCAGCACATGGCCACACTGTGCAACAGCCTCTTGGGGGGCAGAGGGGGCAGCCTCAGGGCTGATGACCAAGGACCACCAAGGCTCTGTCACTCCTGTCCTTGCCAAGGGGCCACCAGGGGCCTGCTCACAACTGCTTCCCCACTGTGCAGGGCCAGCAAGGGAAGAGGCAGAGTCCCCTTCCCAATTAGCCATCACACTTCAGAGCAGCAATGAGCAGGCACTTACCCAGCATCCTGTAATCCCCACGGGCCTTGTTCGCTCGCACAAAAGCCTGGATTTTAATTACAGCTTTAACCTGCCAAGAAAAACAAGGGGGTGGGAGTTGTTTTTCCATAGTGTCCCTAACACACGTGGGAAGTGAAGGAGAGCTGGACAAGCTCATCATTGTCTGGTCCCACTGCCAGGAATGTATTAAGGCCTGGGATGAGGGTCTCTACAACACAGGAGAGATTTTGGGATTCTACCCATCTCAGTGGTCATTCCCCTCCACTCACTGTCACATATCACACATATCAGAAGCTGCAGCAACTCCAGGGGTGCATCTTCACTTCCCACAGCTGACACATCTCCCTTTTCCCCCAAAAAATTTCCTTCCCCTCTTAATGGGCACCTTGAACTCATTGCTGTTTTATGATGGAACTGGAGTGGTTTTGTTCTCCTCACATTTTACAAAACCTGAGAATTTGGCTTCCAGACCTACCAGATCCCTATTCCTTCCCATCTGTCCCTCTGCCAGGATGAATCAGTTCTTCCAGCTGCACAAGCACTTGGGGACAGGGATGTGTGCTCGGAATGATCCCCCTCCATCCTCACCAACACAGTCCCAGGAGTTGTTTGACTCCCACCCCATTACTTACATTCTGCCTGAAGTAGTGCAGCCTCTCCTGGTACTTCCTCCGTGCCTGCCACATCCTCACAGCTGCCTGGATCTGGGAGGGATGTTCAAATATTTGGATTTTGGGAGGATTTGCTTGGCCAAAGAGAATGGGTGGAGGGGAAAAATCATGAGGACTTCTAGGGGAGTTTAGGTTGGATATTAATGAAAATTTCTTCATAAATGGGGTGGTCAGGCATTGGCACAGGCAAAGTGGTGGGTTCACCATCCCAGGATGGATTTAACACCCATAGGGATGTGGCACTTGGGGATGTGGTTAGTGGTGGCCTTGGCAGTGCTGGGGGAACAGATGGACTCAAGTGACCTTCAAGGGCTTTTCCAGCCTCAGTGAGCCCATGGTAACAATTCTATTCTATGATTTTTTCCTCCCCTGTTCACTCACACACTGCCCTGGCCTAGCTGCCACCATTCCCCCCTGGCTCCTCTGTGCTGGGCAGGGGTAGATGCCACCCTCACAAGCTGAACAATCAGGTGACAATGCCCAACATGGGAACAAAGGCTGAAGAAAGAATCTTCCAAACCTTGATTGCAGCCTCTGTGTTGGATTTCAGGTAGTGCAGCCTGTCCAGGTAAGCTCTGCGCTGCCTGTACCCCCTCCAATAAGCCTGGGCACAAGAAGACACCACATAGAGAGACCTGAGTGAGGTCACTGTGACTCCATTGGCTTTTCAGAGAGCACATGAGGAAAGAGAATAACACAGCATGGAGAAAGAGGAAACCAGCACCCAAAGCAGCTACTGTGAGAGAAACAAGCCCTGCACCACTCTCTGCAGCACCTCAGGGGTCCCGGCAGTAAAACTGCAGAGCACTGACACTCCCTGGACCTGCCAGAAGGTGCTGTGAGTGGCTGCCCTTGGTTTATGTCTCTGTGTTCAGAGGAATGCCAGATCCTGGCTGCATCACCTGGATCCTGATGGCAGCTGGCCTCTGCTCCCGCAGGATGTGCCGCTGTGCTGCAAACTGCTGGCGAACAAGGAAGCCCCGGAGCTGTGCCTGCAGCCTCACCACCAAGGCGATGCTGGATGCCCACAGGCGCTCCCGGTCGTGCGCCAGCGTCACTCGGGTGATGACCGACTGCAAGGACATGAGGCACCACCAGCTCAGCCCCAGCGATGCCAGCAGTGCCCAGCCAGCCCCATCCTGCCCATACCTGGATCTCCTCCTGGCTCAGATGTGTGGTGTTGAAGCTGCCATTGCCTGGGCACTGCCAGCTGCCCTCCAAGGTCTGCAGGTTCAGATAGTACTCAGCACCATCCAGCAGCCTGTGTCGGATCCAGGATGACTTCGTGCTCCCTGCGTGCCGGGAGGGATGGGAGCTGCTGGAGAGTGCTGCTCCTCTTGAACACCCTGGCCAGGGGTGCACCCCAGGCTCCCAGGGTGAGGGAGGTTTTGCAGCCCCCAGGGTTTTACCTGCTGGTCTCTTGGTGGCCATCAGAGCCGCCAGATGCTCCTGGTAGGCATCAGCACAGGCATTCACCACCCCACGCAGAGCCACATCAGGGTTGCACAGCACCCTCAGTGTCTGTGATGCATTCCCTTCCTTGATGGCCTGGTTGATGGCAGCTATGCCCAGAGTCACTGCAGGAGCACAGAGGCTCACATCAGCCCCTTCTTGTCCCCCAACCTCCAGCAGCACCCACACGGGGAGAGCACTCACTGCTCCTGGCTGCCACTGTGTCCTGGTTGGCCTGGCAGACCCCTTCCTGGATCTCCTCCCACCAAAGAACAGCTCCATTGTCCCCCGTGGCCTGTGAGATGGAGGAGATGGAGTCTAGTGAGCTGGGCAGCCCCCTTTGAGCACCTCCTGCTTTGCAGATGCTGCATTACTAGGGTGGGGCTGGTGCTTCACACTCTTGTGACCAAGGCAGGTTACCCTGCATCCAGGGGGAATACCATGCTGCCATGGAGGTACTGCACAGCTGATGACCCCTACCCTACCTGGGCTTTGTGCCTCTGTGCCCTGGACAGGACACTGTGGTAGCGTGGGGCGGTTGGAAGGGCAATGTCAGGCAGGGTGGGTGCCAGCAGCAGCAACGCCGCCAGTGTCTTCTCAGGGTCAGCCTGCAGCAGCGCCTCGTTGACCAGCTGAACTGCATGGACTCCTGTGTGGGAGGGAAGGGACACGCCTTTCAACCCCTCCAGTGTTCCAGGCACCCAAGGGAGTCACAGCCCAGGGTGGTGCAAGATTCTCTGGTGTCTTATCGGGGCTGGAATCCCAGTGCAATCTCCCTCCCAGGATATCCGCAGCCCCCCTGCATGCCCAAGCCTCGTGTGGGCAGGACTCACGGTCGTTTTCATCCTGCACTGATAAATTGGTGCTGTTGATGCTGTCCTGAATGTCATTCCAGCTCAGGAATGCAGCTCCTGCTTTCCTTGATTGGCCTTTCAGCTGCAACAAATCACTAAAGTACCTGCAGGAGAGACACAAGGCAGTGACTTGAAGCATTCCAACCAGGGCTCAGTGCATTGCGAGGAGGGCTTGGTGCATTCTGAGCAGGAGATCACCTGCCAGAGCCAGCTGCCCAGCTCTTCTGAGGGGAGAGGCAAGGCACAGGACAGGGAGGCTGCTGAAACAAGCCCACAAAAAGTCCAGGCCCTCTGACCAGCCCTTTCCACAAGATTTCTTCACACCAACCCTTTACACAGAGCCCAACTCACCGCTGTGCATTTGCATCCTCAACTCCAGAGAGGCCCAGGGCAGGGCTGACCAGGCTGCTCCAGAGTCTGTTGGGGTTCCTGGCATCCAGGGCTTGGTTAACCAGTGCCACAGCTGAGAGCATCTCCACAGCCACAAACAACTCCTCCTGTGCCAACTCGCCCTGCACAGGGCAGGCAGAGACACTGAACCCCCATAACCTCCTCCTCCAGGCCCAGCTTCCCCAGGGAAGCAGCAACAAAGGAAGCACCCCAGTCCTAGCAGAGGGACAAACCCACCCACCATCAAGGGGACCCATGGCCCATCCCTGGGGGTCTCTCACCCGTGGGTGCTGGCTCTGCAGCAGGGCCAGCTGGTGCTGGTACAGGGGGGCAGCAGGGGCGTGCACATCAGGCAGTTGGGCTGCAGGGTCCATCAGCGCTTCCAGGGTTTCTGCTGGCCTCCCTCGGCGGACAGCAGCGTTGATCCTGCTGACAGCCTGCAGCACTGAGGGACAGACAGGGAGTGTGGCACAGGATGGCTGCAGGAGGTGGCTGGGCCCTGTCTCAGGCTGCCAGCCTGCCAGCAGGCCCAGCAGCTCCTGGGATGCACTGGGCAGCAGAACCTGCAATAAGTGTTTGCCCAGGCACTCACTGGCTCGCTCCTTCTCATCCCTCTGGTTCGCTGTGAGGATCCCTGCCTGCACCTCCTCCTGCTCCAGCAGCTCCAGGTAGCCCAGTTCCTGGCAGAACAGCATCTCTCAGGCATCCTCACAGCTCATCATGCTTGTGCTGAGAGGAGTGTCAGGTCTCACCATGCTTGTGCTGACAGAGCAGCCATGCTCAGACCCCTGGCAGAAAGCTGCCAACTCCCCAGCCCATGGAAGCTCCCTCTTCCTGGGGACCATGGGCTCTCCCCCAGCACAAGCACCCTGCACTGCAGGCTCCTGCCAGCCCCTACCAGTGCCTTCTCCTCCCGGTCCATGCTGAGCTGCTCCAAGTAGAGCTCGAGGTTGTCGTGCTGGAGGCAGTGCAGGGTCAGGATGGGGTCCTGCAGCGCGCAGTGCAGTGCCAGCACATCCTGTCTCTCCAGGGCATTGTCCACCTCTTCCAGAGCCCCACGCACTACAAGAGGCCAGTTCACCCCAGAGCTGAGCAGGTAAATCATCCCACAGCTCCAGGGAGCAAAGGTAGCTATGGCTAAAGCCTGCATACCCATCATTTTAATTTCTCCTTGGAAATCCACACCCAGCCCTTCTTCCCACTAGGTCTGAGGCTGGCCTGAGCAGACTTCTTTCTACTATGCCCACCACTCTCCCCATGCCCAGGGCTACCATAAGCCCTGGAGAACCCCTGGAGGGAAGGCCCAGCTTTGCTCACCATTCACTTTGTTGATGTTCCCTTGGATTTCAGCCTGGGTCAGACACCAGTCGTAGATGTCCTCTCCTTCGGGGATCACCTGCGGGTACTGGACACGGACTCCCCAGCCTGAGCTTTCTGCCCAAGCACACCCCACCATGCACAGTGGGGTCCCTTGCAGATGCCTGAGCTCATTTCCCAACCCCAACCTCTGGATGAACTAGCCCCCAAAGAGGAATTATCTCCCCCCTCTTCTGCTCAGCACAAGGGCTCCCAGGCTGTGTTTCAGCCAACAAGCCCCGAATGGTCTCTGGCGAATGGACACCTCCAGCTGGAAGCACCCACCCGCCCATTAGCAAGGGGCTGCTCCTCTCCCAGCCACCCTGGAGCACCCTGTGCCCTCCTCACCCTGTTTCTGGCATTGCTGCCCTTCTCCAGCTTGGCCTGATGCAGCACCTCCTGGTAGGCACCTGCCAGCTCCTCGCGCAGTCCCACCAGCATCGCGTGGGGGTTCTGGAGGGTCTCCATCGTCTGCGCCACCGCCCCCCGATCCACCGCTTCATTGATGGCCAACACTGCAGCATGGACTGGAGGAGAGACAGGGAGGAGGTGAGTGAGACGGGAAATGGAGGGGCAAGATGGACCATCTGCTTGATCCCTGCATGCAGTGGGACAAGATATTCCATGGGTGATGGTGGGAACCTGCCCTGTTCAAAAGGCAAGCTGGAGCCTCCAGCACCCAGGAAGTCTGTGTCTCACAGCAAACCCAGGGAATGCAGAACTCCAGCTGCTGCTGGCTAGCAATGGCTGTGCCAGCACCTGCAGCCTCGTGCTGGGCTGAAAGAAAACAACCAAGTGCCTCCCACTGCATCCCAGACCACCATTACCTCCTGGGGCACCCCCTCCCAGTTTGCTGGCCCCAGATTTGGCATTCAGTGGCTGAGCCAAGATCCTGCTACAGGCTGGCACCCAGCCCCTCTCCCTCCAGGCACCCATCACCTGCTGCTTCATCCACTGAGAGCTCGCTGGCCAAAATGCCACCAATCTTGCTGAAGGCAGGCAGCTGCAGCCCATACTTCTCCAGCTCCCACTTCATATTGTTGATCTCCTCCTCTGGAGCAGAGCAGAGGCAGCACTGCTCAGCACCAGCCCTGTAGCCCAGTAGTGGAGCAGGGGCAGCCAGCAGAGCCCTCACTCCCCTGCCAGACCAAGAGGGGTGCAGAAAACCCCACACTGAGGTGAGCATCCCTGAGGCAGCTTTGGCAAAACACATCCAAGACTTTCCCTCCCCGCATCCCTCCTGCCATGGGACCCCAGAGCATTGGTGGCAAACACCCCTTGGCAACTCCCAGCCCAGGTCTCCCTGCATAGCACCATACCTGTGAAGTTCACTTTCCCATACAAGTCCTGGATCTGAGGAGCCAGCCCCAGCTTGAAGAGGTAGAAACTGAAATACAAACCCCCACCATGACATCACCTGCTTCTCCCTCCTGATGCTTCTGTGTCACCTGAGGCTGAAAGGTGACACCACCAAAGGGCTCATGAGCATGAACACATTCCATACCAGCCAGGTCAGGGCACCCACCTGAGTGCATGGATGCAGTACACCACCCGGGGCATGTTCTTCTTGTCATAGATGTCAGTGGTCTCTGGGTGGAAGATCTGCCAGCAAGATGAGACACATCAGGGGGCAATGGCATAGAGTTGGTCCCCGGGGTCAGCTGATGTCAAAGAGTGGGGAGCAAAGACAAAGCCCCCCTGCCATACCAGAACCCCCCCAGTACTGCCACAAGGCAAAGGCCAGCGTGTCCCTTGGCTAGGGAAAGGAGAGGGGAGATGTTACCGAGGGAAGCCCCACGTGGCTCATGGCATCACGCCAGTAGTTGATGTTATCTGTGTGCCGAAAGTGAAGCCCAGCTGTCTGGAAGAGAATATCTGAGGTCAGGCTGAACCCCATTTTCTCCCATCCCTGGGGTCCCCTTTGCTCCCAGACCAACCCAGTCAAGGCAGGAGGTTAAAGACAGAGGCAATGCCTGTGACCCCCAGGAGTAGCTCAGCTCAGGGACCCCATTGCAGCCACCTGTTCCAAAACAGTCCCTCAGTGACTGCTGTCAGCGAGTCCCTCCTCACTCTGCACGCACCAGCAAGGGAAAGGTTTGGGGGTACACCCTAAGGGGTACTACAGCTTCCCTCTGGTGCCACAGCCTTACCTTGTACTGTGTCTGTTCAGGATCGTAGATCTTCTTCATTGGGACAACAGCAGGGGCAAAGCAGTGGCCCAGTTTGGCCAGGAGAACCCCGTTGCGCAGGGTCTCCTCCAGCTCCGTGGGTGGGGGCAGCCCCTCACCCAGACACGCCTCCATCCAGCTGGCAGGGCAGAGACACGGACCCCCAGTGACCCACCCAGCGGAAAAGTACCCAAAGGACATCCCCCCCCAACCCCATTCCAATAAATCCTCCCTGGCAGGGGAGCTCAGCCCTCAGGCTTTTGCTCCTGGGTGGTTTTCAGTTTGGCTGTAGGGCTGAGTGTTCCCCCACAAAAAACACAACCTCCCAACCAGCTTTGAGGAGCCATAAAACCACTGATACAAGCAGCATTCTGCAGCAGTATAGCCACTCCTCACCCATTCCCTCTGTCCCTCCCCTTAACACCCCTTTCCCCCCCCAAATCTGAGCTCGAGGATCTCCCCGAGTGCAGCCCCACCGCTTGGCTTCCTCCAGATGACACAGGTACTGGTAGGCAACGTTCTGCCTCCTCTGTTCGTCCATCTCATCTGCAGTCAGGCGCTCACCTGGGCAGAAAGGGAGCCTCCCGTCAGAGCCCCCTGCTCAGAGAGGGTTTTTGAAGCCCCCAAGGCCACTGAAACTAAGTTTTGGGAAAGGAAGCCAGGAGGTTTTGGGTGCAGTAGCCTCCCACAGCTTTCGTGGGAGTGGCACCAGCACCACAGTGGCACCAGCCAGGCCCTTCTGGCAGTGGGAGGAAAATTTCCAATTTCTGTTTTTCCCAAATAACGGCCATCAGAGCTGGCAGCGGAGCGGGGGAGCGCACAGAGCAAGAATCCGGGGAGGAGGAGGGGAACACAGCTACAGGTTTGGCGTCCTTTGACACTGCTCGTGCTGAAGGCACCCATGACAAACCATTCATCAAAATATGTACCCCCCAGTCTGTCCCCAGGGGCCTGGCACCTTGCCACGGCTGCCCCTCTGCCACATGCAGAGCTGCCTGTTCCCCCTCAACCCCCTGCACCCCCAGATCCGACTGCTCCCCCGATCCCTCTGCACGCCCAGAGTCCCCCCGTG
>VWZP01003935.1:171162-185270 GCA_013396995.1 Dicaeum eximium | reverse complement strand
GGTAGGGGCTTGGGACAGGAATTGGGACATGGGGACAGGGGATACAGGGACATTGGGACAGGGGATACACGGACATGGGGACAGGAATAGGGACAGGGGGTACATGGACATGGGGACAGGGGATACACGGACATGGGGACAGGGGCATACACGGACATGGGGACAGGAATAGGGACATGGGGACATGAATAGGGACATAGGGACAGGGGGATACACGGACATGGGGACAGGAGTAGGGACATAGGGACAGGAGGATACACGGACATGGCACAGGAATAGGGACATAGGGACAAGGGGATACACGGACATGGGGACCCCATAGCAAACTCTGGTGAACATGACCAGCACCAGCCAGGCAGCGACAGGAAAAAAGGTGTCAGCTTGCTGGTGGAATTAAACTGCATCAGAGATACATTAACAAGGCCCCAAATGTGCCATGGTCATTTCCTGCAGCATGGAGCTGTCAGGGCTGGCCATGGCCCAACCATGCTTTAAATCATGGTTTTCTGCCCTTAAATGCTGCAGAATTCAGCAGAGAGGCTGAGGAACATAATTCAGCCCTTCCTCATGGCTCCTGTGGTTGAGCATAGGTGCTGCAGTTCCACATACACACACACACACACACACACACACATATATTTTCCAAGCTATCCTACTCCATGACCTCCTAACCCCAGGATATTTCCCTATTGACCTTCTCTTGAGCCACTTTGAATTTGCTCCTCCATAGTCAGGGCTGTGGCTACAGGAAACTGCCCATACCATAGAACTTGGTAACCAAGAAAATTTATTGAAAGGAATGTAGATGTTGGTTTCCTGCCATCTTTCTCTCCTCCACGTTTTTGAGGTTTGATTTCAAAGTTTGAAGTGTTACACTGGGATATTGGGGGGAAAAGGCTGCAGATCCCCTCCAGGGAAAGGGGGAGGAATGAAGTATAAATATATCCTTGACAGCAGAACTCTCTCCCAATCGATTAATCAGCTGGATTTGCCACTATGTGCTGCCAAAATTGCTTATTTCATTATGTTTTAAAATCATTAATTCTATTTATCAGAGTAAAATGAGAGGAAACAGTCAGTGAGAATACCTTTGGGCAATTCCTTGGGGAAGGAGAGATATGGGAGCAAGAAAGTGCAGTCATTCCTTTGGAAGTGGGCCTTTGAACAGCACATTACCAGGGATTAGGGAAAGCTCTGGAGGGGATTAAGATTTCACTAAAAGGCTCCTTCTCACCAGCCTTCAAAGTGCCCTTTTCTCTGGAGTCTGGGAAGGCCAGATCTGCAATCCCCATGGGCACCAAAGACCAGACCCAGCTGCACCCACCTCCCAGCTCTCTCCCAGTGATCCCAGCCTTGTTGTGTCCCTCCACTGAGGAAGCTGCTGGCCCGACCCTCCCAACTCCCCTTCCCCAGTGCATGAGCAGTGCAGCAAAGCCCCGAGGAGCAGCGTGGAATGGGCAGCTTTGCCAGACTGCTGGGGGAGGCTGGAGAGCTGGGAGGTGCCATCAGATGGACACAAGATGCTGCAGGCTGCCCTATGTCTCTATTTTAACATCTTGGCTGGTGGGCTGGCAGCAGGGGAGGAATGATCCCAAAGTGGCACAAGAGCAGATGCTACAATGTAGAGAGACAGGAGAAATTTGCTTTCCCACTTAAACAAGCAAGAGACACCAAGGACTGGACAACCTGTGAGGGCCCATCGTGACCTTTCAGGAGTTAAATAGAACTTGTTAAAATGATGGACGATGTCTTTTTGTATGGACAGATAATAATGACTCAAGGGGAAATGGTTTTAAACCAAAAGAGGGAAGATTTACACTGGATATTGGGAAGAAATTCTTCCCTGTGAGGGTGGTGAGGCCCTGGCACAGGGTCCCCAGAGGAGCTGTGGCTGCCCCCTCCCTGAATGTGTTCAAGGCCAGGTTGGATGGGGCTTGCAACAACCTGGGATAGTGGAAGGTGTCCCTGCCCATAGCAGGGGTGTGGAATGAGATGAGCTATGAGGTCTCTTCCCACCCAAACCCTTCTGGGATTCTTAAACTCCTGTGGCCTCTCCTCTGTGGTTCACAGCCATCTGCACACACTGCAGCAGGATTCCTCCACCATGCAGGGATTTATTTCCAGACAGCTGTGGAGTCACCAAACTGCTCCACGCCTCCAAGTCCCTGTTCCAACACACATCCCTCACACACACGGATCTCTTGCACTGTGGTGACTGACACATGTCACACCTTGCTGACACACTGATGGGGTGGAAGGACGATTTCTGCCTGGCCAGAAACAACAGTGGTGAGACTAATTTTGCTCCTCGGGGGTTCAAACTCACCATGGTGCTATATCCCCACTTCCTGTGACTCTGTGCACCCCCTCTGCACCCTCCCTTCCCTGCTTGCACCATCCATCCTCCCACAAGCACATTCCTTACAAGAGCTAGCCTGTGCAGGGACGCAGACTGAAGAGATCCCAAGGCTCACACAGGCATTTTCAGGAGCCTGTTTTGAGCTGCAAAGGGGCCAGTAGTAGCATTTGGGAAGAGCTCTGACCCCACCGGTGCCGGTCGGGACCTCCAGTCCCATCCCTACACAGCTCTGTGCCAACTTCCCATGTCTGAGGAGAGGTGGCACAAAGCAATCCACACGTTTGTGCACAGCCTCCAGAAGTTAAAGCTGCTTTCTAAATCCTCCTCCAAGGGATTGCAGTCTCATTAGGATGCACACACAGAGGCAGGAGTGTTCCCAGCCCCGCGCTTTCTCCACCACCACCACCTACACTCTCAGCAGCATGAACACCCATCAATCCCAGTCCCAGTTGGGTGCAGCAGGTTTTACAGGTATGCAGCAAACCTCCTGTTCCCTCTCTGCCCAATCCTCCCACACTGAAAGAAACTTAAACCTATCAAATAACACTGACTCCCAGCTCTCAACAGTTGCTATTTGCCAATTGTAATTCAAAGGAAGCTTCCAAATCGGCACTTTAGGACCAGTGTTTGGGGAGCTACAGCAGCATTCCTGAAGTGTCAAAGGTTTCCTGGCCATGAGGAAAGGCAGCCAGGCCAGGTGGGGAGGGAGCATGACACCCCCATGCCTGCATTGACCACGGGGAACAGGACAGGACAGATTAATCCCAAGTAATTGGGAACTGGCCCAGCTGAGCCGAGGCAGGCAAGGATGAGACAGGGATGCAGGGAGACAGATGGTTGTGCGCATTTATTTTCCTTTGATAAAAATGGTGTATGCAAATTACACAGCCATGGAGGCTCCTGGGAAATACCACCCTGCTGGTCCTGGGGAGTCTCTTGGACAGTTGGAACATTCAAACACACCAGAATGGAAGGGGGGTGGAGGATGGATCTAAACTGGGAAGAACATGAACTTCAACATTTTCCAGTGAAGCGAAAAGACCGTTAGCTTATTTTTCCATTTCCTTTTTAGTTTTCACACTTGTACAAATGAGCCCACTGAGTGCAGGAGTCAATGTCCCTGGACACCTCTGACCAGGAGCCACATGACTTGGGCAGAAACACACCTTCCAAACACCTTCCTCTGCACAGCACCTTCAACTCAAGCTCAAGAACAGCACACCTGGTCGCTGCATACCCCTGGGTTCCATTACACCACCCCTAGAGTGTAAAGAGGCCACACTTCAGATGCAGGTTTTGCACCCATTTACCCCTCTACCAGGAGATTGGAGGCACCTGTGAGTGAGGGACACGGGCTCGGTTCATCCCACGAAACATTAAGACAAATGACATCAGAAATTCTCAGGTAATTTCAATTTTTCTTTTGATCCATTCCCAATAAGATGCTGAGAGAAAGAACCAATCCCCAAACTCGGCTCAATTTTTTAAATATTTGCCTGAAAGGAGGGCTAGGGGAAGGAATCATGTACAGTTAAAATCAAGCTACTCAAAACACAATCATTCAGGTAAGTAACTAGAAGTATCGCCTCTACCATCTAGAGAAAGAGAGAGAAGAGTGTCTGAGACAGGGCATATTTAGGAAAAAATACACATCTGAAGTCTCTGTGGCCACGATGAGAACTGGAATCCACATACAAGCCAGTTAAAGAGCATTTCAACATGAAATCTTAACTTAGTAGGAAGGTCAGGGGTTAAGCTGTATCTTTTTGTCTTAAATACATGGACAGCTGTCAGATATGAAAATGATGGCGGGCTTTCCGGAAAGATCCCCTGTGCCTGTGTATGGATGCATGTGCTGACGTCTGTGGGGCAGCAGGACAGAGTTTAGGAAGGCTGGGAGCCCAGCAGTCTCTCGATAGCTGCGTTGATGTCCCCACCGGTGGCGATGAGCGCCTGGAGATTGGCCTCACGGTTGATGAAGCCCATGGCATTCAGCTGCTCCAGTTGCTGTTGGAATCGCACTTCGGGACTCAGCGCCTGGGAGGGAAAGGACAGAGACCTTGGAGTCAGAGAGCACAGACAGCATTCCAACACAGGCAGTGCCAGCAGCCACGGCTGTGCAGGAACCCCGAGCTCAGCTTCAGGATCATGTGGGGACAGTCTCCACGTCCCCTTGGGATGTGGCACAGTGGCCACATCAGACTCAGTCCTGGTTCGGTACTGACAGTGGCAGCAGTGAAGGGAGAAGGATCCCCAGCACACTGAGCTTAAACTTCTTACAGGGTTCAACACCCCAAAGAATCAGCCAGACCCCAACACCAAACCTAGCCTAGAGCACCACAGCCACAAGAGACTGTTGGGGACCACATCCCCTGAGTGGGGTGAGGTGGGAACCCCCCTGGAGACCTCCCTGCTCATGCCAGCACCCACTGGGCATTACGTACTTGAGAGCTTCCTCCGGCCAGCAGCTGGATCATCTGCTGCATCAGCTGCTGTTGAGGGTTACCACCCCCAGCTGGAGAGGCACTGGCCGGCGTCGAAGCAGAGGGAACGGGGTTCTCCGGGATTGTGCTTCCTCCTGTGGAAGACGGGGGCATCCGGGGCATGCCGAAGGAGCCAAGGCTGCAGAGGAAGGCAGGGTATGCTCAGGGTACCACTGGAATTCTGGGCACCCCCCCAGAGTGGGGCAGCAGGGCAGCCAGCAGGCGTGACCAGGCTGGCCCTCAATGAAGGCCCTGCTACAGGGCAGCTCTGAAACTGAAAGCAGCTGCATCCATGTTCTGGTCACACATGGCACTGGGAGTGAGCAGAGCTAACAGAAGCCTGCAGAAAACTATTGTGATGGAGCATGACCCCTGGGGACAGTGAGCAGAGAGCTGAGGGCTGCCAGTCGATCAGCCTGCCCCAGCACACCCACCTAGCCTTGTGTCTTTGTCTGCCCATCTCATACTGTTCTCCAGAGATAAAGTTCTTGAGTTCAGTCCACATCAAATACAGCAAACAAAGGATGGGGGAAGGACCAAGTGCATTCCAAACCTTTTCTTCAAAAAGAAAGGGTCAAGGACTTCCCAGTGAAGCACAAGCAAGCAGCAAGTGCTAATTAGCTTGCTCAGAGGGGCCTGCAGGCACACACCCACACAAGTCCCCCTAACAGAGCGTCCTAAGCAGATCTCCTGGATGAATTCAGAGCCAGTTCTGCCTGCTGGTACTGGGCATGGCAGTTCTGCCTGCATGGCCCCACTCTGGAGCATTCCATACCTTGGCACTAGTCCGGGGGCCTCCGTCTGCAGCGTCTGGAGTCCCTGCTGGATCTGGAGCAGGGCCTGCATGGCGCGGGGGTTGGTGAGGATGGACAGGGAGTCCGGGTTCTGCATCTGGGGACCAAGGCAGAGAGACACCATGGTACCAACCAGTGAGAGCTTAGGCAGCCAGAGCTCTACCACTGTCACACCTGAGCCAGCGCCAAGCTGCGCCTCTTGCCCGTGGCCAGTGCTGGCCTTTGTGTCTGGATCCTCCTCAGAGACTCCAGACTGCAGGCCTCACCTGCAGGGACACTCGCAGAGCTCACATCAGGTTTCCTAAATTAACTGGGTGAATAAGATTAGAACTGGGGACACATGCCTTTGGATTCTGATTTACCTGAGAACCAGCTGTTCTAGCACAATTAACTGTGTAATTTTTGTAAAATCAACACAGTGAGAGACTGTCTACACAGGGGTTCCAAGTAGCTTAACAAGCCTAATCTGGAGTCCACCTTTCAGTAATTCAGATGAGTTAATTCAGACTACCTTGTCTAACCAAGTTAATCTTCTTTGTCTCCCTTGTGCAATCCCCTTCCTTCCTCAGCCCGGCCCCCCAGCCCACATGCTTCCTAGTGCACTCAACCAAGCATCTGAGATCCTGCTTGTCCCACAGTGGGGGGAGAAGCTCTGGAGCCAGGGGCTGAGGGCAGCACAGGGCCAGCCAGAGGCCTTTACCTGCTGCAAGAAGACAGGGAGCTGAAGGCGGAGCTGTTCTTGAAGCTGTGGATTCCCAGCAAAGAGGGGGACATTTACCATGATCTAGCAAGAGACAGCACATGTAGGTAGGGTCAGAGGGTTGCTGCCACTTGCTGTTAAACCCTATGCCACTAACCGTGGGGCCCCTGACTCCCTCCCTGGAGGTTTCAACATGCTCCCCTGCTATGGGGGATCAAAACAGGACAGCTCAATTCTGGACAGCAGTGTTGAACAGGGGCCACTTGGCCATGGGCAAAGAGAAGGGCCATTCTCATGTCCCTCTGAGAGCCACTTCTTGTGTTAGGGGCTCTGCAAACACACAGAGTTCAGAGCTGGGGCTGCCTTCAGGCTATTAAGAAATACAACCAAACTGTTTATTCACTCTGCTCTAGTGTCTGCAGGAGGAACCAGTCTGACCCCAGCAGCAGACTGACCTCACACTGAGCTCATGGCCTGCAACAGCAGACAGCTGCAACACTTTTACCTGTGCTGCAAAGTCTGGGTTCTGGGCAAGAGTTTGCATCATGCTCCGCATGTAGGGGGCAGAGATCATATTCTGCATCAATTGAGGGTTTTCAGAAATCTGCTGCAGGAGTCCTTGCATCTCTGGGCTGTTGAACATGCCTGCAAGGGGAAGGAAAGACAAAGGAAACCCCTGATGAGCCTGAGCACCACTGCATTGACATCACTGCCTGTACTCCATCCCAGCCAGCAGCAAACATGGCTGTGGACAGCCACAGCAGTGCTCTGCTGGCCACTCTTCTGCTCTTGAGAGCTTCAGGGAGAGCAGAGCTCCCAAAGGAACCGTCCAACAAGTGTATCAGAACAATTCATTTGTGTCTGCAAGTAGGTTAGACCCATTCCTCTGGATAACAGCCACAGACAGGGCTCAAATGCCAGGAGGAAGCCCGGGTGACCTGCTCAGCCAGCAGCACCCTGCGGCTCCTCCCGTACGTACCAGCGCCGATGCTGGCAGCATGCAGCCCAAAGGGGTTGGATACAGTCGGGGTGCCCTGGGTGGTTGCTGAGCCCGTGCTCCCTTCGCTGCTGGGTGCCTGACTCTGGGAAGCAGGGGGTGTGGGGCTCCAGGGGTTTGGCAATGGCTCTCTGTTCTCCGTCCGCAAAGGCTGAGAGCTCGAGCTGTCAGAATTCCCAGTCAAGGAAGAGAAAGGATTGCTGCCAAACTAGGGAGGGAAAAAAAAAGAAAAAAACAGATGGAATCAGTTAGTCCCAGCAGACCAACCCCAGCACTGAGCAAGCCAGGGAACAGCCGATCATATTCAGCAAAGTCCAGAATTTGCTAAACATGTGCCATGATCTGCCTCCTGAGAAATCTGCAATCCACAACACACCTCACTCCGAAAAAGACCAGGCTCAGGAGTGGCCACAGCCCTGGATTCAGCTCCCAAATGCAGGGCTTCAAAGTGCCCCTGTAAAACCAGCACCCAGACATACCAGTAGGTAATGCTGGAGTGGAGTATGTCTGCACAGCCCTCTGCAGCCAGACCTCCTCCTGCACTACCAGCCAACTGGATCTGAGCCAGTGCCATTCTGAAGGCATCAGGCTCCAGCTAATCCAGGGAGCAGAGGGCTGTGCTAACAGTGACAGGGCTTGCCCATCGGTGAGGGCTGGCATCCAGCCTGCTGGGGGACTGGAGGAGCCAGAGCAGGTCTCTCCTCCAACACCTCAAGCCATGTCACAAGAGGCACTGCACCATGTCCTCTGGCCAGTGCCTGCACTGGAGTGGAGGGATGAAGAACCACGCTGTAGGAAAACTGCCCCATCAGCACAGGGGACATGGAAAGACCCCCTTCCCACACTACACCCCACTCACAGGAATGCAGCCAATACCTGCTCCCTGGCTGCACTAAACATGGGCTCCTGGATGTCCGTGTACATCCGGCGCAGGGCATTGTATCCTCCTGGAATGCTCTCGAGGTTACTCAAAGCACGGTCCTGGTTCCGCATCATCTCCTGCATCATGGCAGGGTTACGAGCCAATTCCATCGTCTGGGAGAAGAAGGAAAAGGTGGAAAGCTCAAGCTCCTCTCCCAGGAGAGAGAGGACAATTAAACCCAATTCACAGGCAGGGAGCAGAGAGATCATTTATCCAAGCAAAGAGAGCCCAGGGATCCAGGCTCCTCCCCAGCCTTGCTCAGCTCTGTTCCTTCTCAGCTTCGGTTCAGCTCGATGAGACTGCTCTGTTCCTAAGCATCTAAACATCCAACACCCGTATGTTCCCACTCAGACTGGATGGACTACATACAACAACCAGGAAGGGGGATCCTTCCACCCTCTCCAGACTTTTGATGGGTCTCCCCTGCACAAAAAATATCCAGGTCTCATTTGAGGAACTGCTCAAGTACAGATTATTCACAATTTAGTCCTGCAGCTCTGGAATTTCATGTATGGCCGACACAGTTGAAAGCATAATAACTGAGAAGCAGATGGAAATAAGGCCCATTCAGCACAACCCTCTTGACAAGCCTTCCCAGGAAACAGCAGAGTCCTGTTAATGGCTATTAACACCCAGATTCTCACTGACTGGTCTTCCAGACAGCCAGTCCTCTTGGACATGGGTCCTCTCTGTTCCAAGAATAACGCGGCTCAGCACAACACGGGAAAAATGAGAGCCCTCTGGGATTCCAGCCTACACTAGTGCTCCCCACTGATACAGGTAGTGAAACACTCACTGTACAGCTCTGGAGTCTATGTAATCTGTCAAGAGAACTAGAGAGAAACAAAGAGCTTTTGCAGTAGCTTCACTTCTCCAGCACTGTTTTTACTCCCATTCCTGAATCACAACACAGTAGCCCTGTAGTCAGCATGCTAGGAAAATCCCAGCATCCCTTTTTTTCCCAATACACCATGGATTCAATAGCTCTGAAAGGGAAATAAGAGTTCCAAGGATGTGGGCTGAGTATTTAGTATTCACGTAACTCAAGACCACCATCTGTTTGTGGGGAGCTCACAGCAGGAAGGAAGAGATCTCCAAAACCACTGCTCTGGCATTCCCACTCCTCCTCTGCAGTGCAGACACTATGTTGGTCCACAAAGACTTTCCTCAACACTCTTTACTGAGTGCTGGTTTGACTTACCTGCCTCATAAGCTCTGGGTTATTGAGCATGTGGCTTATCTCTGGATTTCGCTCCATGAGCTGCTGCATCTGGGGATTGGCCATGATCATCTGCCTCATGAGGTCAGGGTTAGACATCATGTTCTGCACCAAGGGATTCTCCATGATCTGGGAAAGCATCTCTGGGTTGGACATCAGCTGCCGCTGCATCTGCTGCTGGAGCTCCATGAAGTTGGCAGAGCCCATCCCAAGGTTGCCCAGCCCAGTGATGCCACCAAAGCCAGCTGGAGAGGGAACAACACACGGGAAGAGAGGTGTGAGTCAGTAACTGGCAGCAACTGCAAAAGAGGACAGGCATATCAGCTGAACTGCATCCCCACAAATCTAGGGGTATCCTATTGCTGTGGCAGCTAGGTCTAAGGACATCCCTATACACACACACATCACCAAGTGGCATTACCTTGAGCAGGGTGTGCCATGGGAGTGACTCATGCAAAGCTCATGGCAAGCAGAGACAACAACAGGGGTCAAGAACCTCAACTCCTTGGTCTAATCCCAGGAACTTCTTCCTTCTCCCAGCACCCACTTACACAGGATGGATGCAGCACTGTTGGGACCTCCATCTCCAGGACCTCCCACGGTCCCCGACCCGCTGCTCCGTCTGCTGCCACTCCCTGCGTCCGGACCAGCACTGCTGGATGTAGAGGGCTGAGATGGGGCAGCAGGAGAAGAAGGGGTTGCGGTGGGGGCAGAAGCAGCACTGGGGGCAGAAGCAGCAGATGTTGAATCTTGGACCCTGCAAAGGACAAAAAGTATGAAACTCCTGGTACCAGGGAAGGGCAAGGGGAGTCCTCTGCTGGGACACAGGATGCGGACCCCACAATGACTGGGCTCCCAGCACACCAGTCATCCCCACAGAAGCCAGCCCCAGCTTTCATCCCATCTCTGCCTGCACTGGGCCACAGCTGTGCTCCCAGATGCCTTCCATCTGCTGGAATCTGCCCCCCATCCTGATGCACTGCAGCTCCTGACATGTCATCCTGGCCCATGCAGAGCAGCTGGATGGGTCTTACCCTGAGTTGTACCCAGCTCTTCCTTGAATCCCACTGAACTATTTACTGCAGCCATATCCTTGAGCAATGAGTGTACTTCAAACAGGAAAATCCTTCTGCTGCTCCCACAGAAACCAAAGGAGGTTACAGCAGGGCTAGTGCATGCGGTGAACAACAATGTTCACTTCTGAATATTCCTAGCAGTGCTTCTGGGGCAAAAAGAAGCATTCAGCATTACTGTATAAAGAGGGAAACTGAGGCACAAGGCAGCTAGCACCTGTCTCACAAAGCCATTTCTGGCCAGCTTGGCTCCAAATTCCCAGCTCTGCCACTGGCTGCACCTTGATGCAAGACTCCTGCTCCAACACAAGTTGTCTGGAGCTTCTTTTAACTCACCCACAGAGACACTGTGCTGTAAGCCACCACGCAGCAGGTGCTGGACATCAGCTTTGCTGAATACACCAACCCGGGTTAGTACCTTGTTACCACAGGTACTCCTCAAGAGTGTTACAGGAATTTGAAAGAGAACATTTGAAGATTTTTCTGAAGCCTCTGCAGTCATGACGGTAAGCCCTGGACTAGTGTTAAAGAGCTTTCATTAAATTAGACCACAAAATTAACTTTACTCACCTCAATAATGCTATTATACCTTCAACAATAAGAACAATGATTTCCTGATTTTTTTCCCCAAACCAAGAATTATTCCTTTCCTCTATCTCCCTTTCCTTTTTCACTCTTCTAGAACTTGAAAAATCAACCCTCAAGGTCCCTGTCCACTGTCCAGACTAACCTGCTGCTGAAAACCAATGGCCTCTGAGAGAGGCAAAGAGTGGGGAAACAAAGCAAATGGGAAGCTAAAAAAGAAAGGAGGAAGGAAGCTAGAGAAAGGGCACTTGGTTTCTCTCAGTCTCTTCTCAAAGCAAGAGGCTGTAATGTCTTCAGTAAGCATTGTCTAGGACTATTAGCAGGAGAAAAATGAACAGCCCAGGACAGCTCTGATTCACCCTTTGAAATGGTTCACCAATACCATATTTATAGTCAAGATAGCAGAAACAGCATCAGGCTCTCAGGCCACCTGGAGAGGCAGAATCCAAGGAGAGGCTGCAGAACCTGATAGTACACTTCCTTGTGTTTATAAAAGAGCAGGTGGAAAAAAAAATAAAGAACAGGGGAAAAAACCATCTTGATTAATGCAGTTCTCCCAGGGGACAGCAGAACTGCACAGAGAAACAGCCCTGGAGCTTCCCAGAAGCTGGGGCACATTGCAGCCAGAGCCCAAGGCATGGCTGCAAAGGGGCTTTCAAGATCTATGAAATGTGGCTGCAACTAAAGCACAGCAGCTGTTCCCAAAATCCTTGAATGCCCACCACCCCTCTGGAAAGTGCTGCGAAGAGCTAAACCCACAGGACCCTGAGGTCACCCTGTGTCCCGTTCTCAGTCTGAGGTCTGTGGTGCACACAAGCCACATCCCCACAGGGAACTGCCCTGGGTACACCCACAGCACCATGAGTGAACCCCCACACTGCCCTGTGTCCCTGGTTGCAGAACCCCCACACTGCCCTGTGTCTCTGGTTGCAGAACCCCCACACTGCCCTGTGTCCGTGGTGGCACAGCCCGAGCCCCTGCGCACTCCCAACGTGGAGCATCCACTGTCTCCACCAGCCTGTGCAGCTGTGCCTCCAGGGGCCACACAGGTGCCCTGCAGGGCTCTGCATGCTCTGTGCCTCCTGTGGCACCTCAGAGAGCCTGAGTACAGGCTCAGAGCTCAGTATGTAGCAGGTGGTGACAGAAAACCCAGGTATTGCCTTCTACAGCCACACAAATTCACCAGGAAAGTAATTTCTTTTATCAGCAACTTTTCCTAGAACTTTTGCTTGTTTGCTAGGACCAGTATCCATTTCTGATGGGTTCTTCCAAGACACACACATGAGTAATGTTAAAGGACCAGCCCCTCCAGGTGCCTGCCATACACTATCACAGCTGTGTAATCCATGGACAGGTTAGTGACAAACCCCATTGCGTGGCACAGCTGGGGCAGGGAGAGCTCGCCACAATCATCACAATCCCCAGCTCCTATTTGACCCCAGGCCCCCAGGGCCAAACTCTTACTTCTGTGGAGTCTTAATGACCAAGTGAACAGTGAGCCCATCTTTGATCCCATGTTGATTCAACGTGTCTCCATCCTTCAGGATCTTCCCAGCAAAGATCAGAACCAGCTGATCCTGTTTGGCTTTAAACCGTCTAGAAATCTCTTCTTTGAACTGAAAAACAAACAGAGCATTTTTCAGGCAAAGGACTGGTACCAATAACATAAAGCTGCAGAGCTAACATCCACTCTGGGAACAGCCCAAGGAACTGACAAACCCTCAGAGCCCATGAAGATACCACACAGTTACCAGCTGCTGATGATGTCTGAGGTGTTAATGAAAATCAAAACAAAGCAAAGACAAGCTCTGAAGTCACAAACTATGGAGTAAATCTCAGAAAAAACAGAGCCATTCCCTCAGAAGAGCTGAAGGCTTCCAAAGCCAGACCAATACTGCTTCAGGCCTAACCCAAACACACCATTTATGCTGAATGACTGAACTAGTTTCATCCGCTCATTTGAGTTTTTTTTTTTCCTAAGGAAAGGCAAACTCTGATTTAATACAGGACAGAGCTCTATGGAAAAGGGAATAATCCTTTATCAGCCAATGGAAATAAACTAGGTCTTCTCCAATTCCTATTTCTGCTACTGAATTCCCTGTGAGCGTGCCACAGAGCATGGACACCTCTTCCTTACTGTGTGCTGTGCTGGGATTTACACCTGCAAGCAAGACTCTCATTGCTGGCCCTGCCGGGGCATTCCCAGATTGATTTGGAGGAAATAAAGCCTTGCACTTGGAAAACACAAACTAAAGGGAATTCAGAGGGGAAGGCCAGGATGGAGAGTGAAACACATGCCAGTTTCAGAGCTCTCAACCTTTGCACCAGAACTCTAAAAACAAGGCTGGACACAGCACAGCCCTGGCCCCAGACCACCCTTCTGTGTCTCTCCCCACACAGCTCCATGTCCCCTCCCCCTCGCACAGCTCCCTGCACAAAGCCCTCACTCCACACCCCCTGTACCAATGGACTCCCCAGATGGAAAGGATCAGGAGGGTTCACAGCCCCTGCCCATGCCATGACCTGCTGCCCAGAGATCCCTGCCAGGCCCTTCACATGCCGACCTCGTGCCCTGCGCCCGACCAAAGCGCGCAGCCAGCCCGGCACAGAGCCCGTGACACCTTGTCCCAGTGGGCATCGCCACTTCCTCAACGCCAGGACCAGCCCTAGAGCCAGCCCCTGCCAATCCCAGCCTTTGCTAACCCCAGCTCTTGGCAATCCCAGCCCTCTGCCGCTCCCTAGCAGGTGCAGAGTCGTCCCCAGCCCACCCGTGGAAGGGCCGATGTTTCCTTTCTTCCACCTCATCCAACATCTGGCCATCCGGCTCCTCTCCCCTAGCCCAGGGAATCTGCCTCCAGAGAAGTCCAGACCTACACCAGGACCCCCAGATGTCCCCCCGGCACCCATGCGACCCTGCCCACAATTCCAACACCTTTCCCACACCTCCGCTCAGGGAACACTCTCCCACGCAGCCCA
>VWZP01003935.1:147903-166853 GCA_013396995.1 Dicaeum eximium | reverse complement strand
GTCCCCCGGCCGCGCTGTCGCCAGCTCGGCCGCTCTCGCCGCCGCTGTCCCAGACCCTCGGCGCTCCCCGGACCCCGTTCGCTCCCGCTCGCTCCCCGATAGAGAGGAACCTTTGGTCTCTCCGTCTCCTCCCTCGGCGCCTCCGGGAGCCCAGCCCGCCCCGCCGTCTGCTCGAGGCTCGGCAGCGGGAAGGAGGAAACCCAGAGCGGCCCTGCGAGGGCAGGCGGCAGCCGGGGCGACATGGGCAGCGCCGAGGAGGACTATAACTTTGTCTTCAAGGGTGAGTCCTGCCCTCGATGCGACCCCACCCCCCCGCCCCTTCCCCAAAAGGAGTGGAGCAGAAATCCAGGGGCTCCGGGGAAGGAACGAGGGTGCCCTTTCCCCAGAGCGGCTGTGTCCTGAGCTGGGACGTTGTTGACTGTCCGTGCAGCTGTGATGGGCACCGGGAGCTACGGAGGGTCAGGGGACTGGTGAGCAGGCACCGTCCACTGACAGCAGTGAGGCCAGGGCTGGTGAGTGGCACCAAGGTCCACAGAGACCCGGGGAGATCCACGCTCACCCCAAGGCTGCAGGTGTGCCAGGCGAATTGCTGTTATGGGATAGGGTGGCTGTGAAAGCCGGGGCTGAGTGTGTGAGACAAATGCCACGCGAGCCTGTAACACCCGAGAGTAGTGGGAATTGAAAAGTCATTTTCTGTGGTGACCTGGGCGGTGGCACATGCAGAGGACTTGGGGATCAAAGCTGAGCTGGAGAAATGGAGGCACAGCCTCATACCTGCCATGCTGAGCTCCTTGGGCCCACCTGGTCTCTGCCAGGTACTATTGGCTGGACTCTGCTGGATCTCAGTGCTCCCTTTGGGCAAGTGGAGACAGACAGGCTCTGGTGTGCCAGCCGTCCTGGGTGCCCACTGCAGCAGGGTGACCCGGGGCTCACCAACATCCTTGCCCTGCTCCTGCTGCCCAGAGGCCGGTAGCCACGACCCCCCTGAACAGCTCTGGGGCTGCACCAGCACTAGGGAGCACAGCTGGGCTTCCACAGGGACCCCTTTTTGCTGAAGGGGCAACCACACCAGGGGTAAAACCCACACAGCTGCCCAGCCTCTGCAACCAGTCTGGGGTCAGGGGACAGCAAGCAATGCCCATGCAACCAGTGCTGGGAGCTGGACCAGTGCAGTGGGATTTCTCCTTCCTTCCACAGTTGTCCTGATCGGGGAGTCTGGGGTGGGAAAAACAAACCTCCTCTCTCGTTTTACCCGCAATGAGTTCAACCATGACAGCCGCACCACCATCGGCGTGGAGTTCTCCACGCGCACAATCCTCGTGGGAGACGCCATGGTGAAGGCTCAGATCTGGGACACTGCCGGACTGGAGCGGTACCGCGCCATCACCTCAGCGTAAGGACGGGAGGCCTGAAATCCCTGCTTCTCCTGGGACTTGGGTTCAGCCCCATGGGTGAAGATGCCTGGGGGGAAGGGGGGGTTCTGGAGCATGGAATGATGATGGAGTTCTGTCATAGGTATTACCGGGGGGCTGTGGGTGCCCTGGTCGTGTTTGATATCACCAAGCACCAGACGTACGATGTGGTGGACCGCTGGCTGAAGGAGCTCTACGACCATGCTGAGGCCAGCATTGTTGTCATGCTGGTGGGGAACAAGACTGACCTTGCACAGGCTCGAGAGGTGCCCATGGAGGAGGCGAAAATGTTTGCAGGTACAGGCTGGTACCCCACCACAGGGCTGGGGGCTGGAGAACCTCCCATCAGCGTGGACCTGCACCAGTGCGGGCACCTGAACATCTCTAAAGGTGCTCCAGATTGGAGCCATGTCCTCACCGGGGTCTGCATCATCTCAGGGGTCTCCTCTCCTTGCAGACAACAATGGGCTGCTGTTCGTCGAGACCTCGGCACTGGACTCCACCAATGTTGAGGAAGCATTTGAGACCATCCTGAAAGGTACAGGCACTGGTGCCACGGTGCAGCAGGGTCCCAGGGCATTGCAGGGTCCATTTCCCAGGGATGCAGAACTGGGCAGATGGTGTGCAGCACTTCTCTCCCTGCTCCACTTGAGCTATTTGGGGCTAGTTTCATGAGGTCTTTAGGTGTTGTCTTTCTGGCTGCTTTGGTTTTCAGCATTTGGTGCTGGGCGTTTCACTCCCCACACCCAAAGCTTTGTTCTCACGGCCCCTGGGCATCCCTGAAGCCCCAGGGGCTGCCTCTCCCCGTAATCTCCAGTCTCCTTCCTGTTGTCCTGGGCTCATGACTTGGTGTCTCCAGCATCCTGCCAAACCGGCTATGGGGACCTGGGGGGCCCAGGATGGAGTCCAAGAGCAACTCCCCAGGAATGGCAGCCAGCAGCATCTGGGCAGTGAGGTGTGCCATGCCAAGCCTGAGCTGCTATTCCATGCCATGCCATGCTGTGCTGTGCAGTGCTGAACCAGCCTGGCCCAGTGAGCTGCCAGCCTCAGCACACGGTGAAGCACTAATCCAGGTTGGGCAAGAGGAAATTGCCCAAGCACAGGGTGTTCCCCAAGCGCTGCAGGGATGCAACCTGTGGGAGCTGCTCCCTTGTCACCCCTCAAATCCCCCCCTCTGCTGCACAGAGGGGAAAGGAGAGCCACTGGCGTGCCAAGCTGTGGGCAAGCAGTGGGGGCTGCAGGCTTGAAGCTGTCCCTGCATCCCCAGGGGGCCTTGGCTGACACACGGACCTCCTGGCACTTCTTCTTTTGCAGAAATCTTCCACAAAGTGCAGAAGCAGAAGCAGAGGAGCAGCCAAAGCAACACGGTGTCACTTGAAAGTGAAAACCCTTCAAGCGTGGCCCAAGCGCAGGCAGAGAGGCGCCCGTGCTGCGTGGCCCTCTGAGCCCGCTGGGCACCCCAGGAAGTCCCCAGGGAACCCCACAACCCCAGGACACACCAGTGGCCACCAGCACAGACTGGTGTCACCCTGCCTGCAGTGCCACTCCTGTCCTGGCGCAGTAGAGACCAGCAGCCGGGACAGGGGCCAGATTGTGCCATAAACAATGAGAAGCACCAGTTCCAGGAGCTCTTCTCTCTCTGTTTCACATTTGCTGGGCCCTGATTAGCATCACCACTGTCACGCTCCGTATCAGCCCTTCTGGACCTGCAGGGCAATATGACCAGGACACCCCTGAAGCACCTCTGGGGAAGAAGCCAATCGGTTCTGGGCAGGATCATGCCAGCAACAGAAGCCTCTCTGATTACCTCTGGCCCTGGGGTTGCTCTTGTAGAGCCACCCTATGCCATGCACTGAGGATGTGGCTGACCAACAGGTGTCTGTCCCACCAGGGACTGTTCTGGAGTCCAGCCAAGCCCGAGGGTGTGAAGTGGCAGCACTCAGCCCTTGGCTGTCCCGGCAGGGCCCAGTGCCATGGGGCCGGGAGCAACTCTGTGTCCAGCACGGGCGTGACACAATCATTAAAGGACTTGTGAAATGCAGCTTTACTGAGCTGGAATTCCTGAGTGTTTGTGGTCGATTCCCTGGGTCCCCACCTTCATAATGTGCTGAAGACCATGGACTGCAAAGCAGCCCGGCTGGATGCCACGGCTCCCCTGTGCCCTCTCCTACCCCGATTCCATGGCCCCTCTGCACTCCCTCCCACCCTGAAGCTGGGCTCATCCTGCGTCCCCTCCCACCCTAAAGCCGTGCTCCCCCTGTGCCCCCTCCCCATGCAGCTTTTCCCAGTTTAGGTCCCCTGTCTGAACTTTATCAGTTCAAAGCCTCTGCCAGTTATCCGAAACCCCTCGGAAACGGGACAATTCCTGCTGGATTCTCTGTGTCTTCACTCGCTTTCCCTTTGCCCGACGTGCCAGCCCGGCTCCATGTCACACCCACGGTTCTGTGTGGGGCCGTCCCTGTCCCCATCAGGAGCACACACAGGTGCTGGCCTGTCCCTACCGCCATGCAGCATCCCTGCCCCCCTTACCTGGCCCAGGTGAGCACACCTGAGTGCTGACGGGCAGCCCCGGCCGCCAATGGGTGCGGAGCAGGAAAAGCTGTGGCCACCAATGGGTGCCGGGGGACAGCCCCTGCCAGGGCCGGATAAGGCCCGGAAATCGCAGCTGGGACAGCGGCAGTGGGGCTGTGGGGCTGGGCGAGATGCGGGGCAAGGACGATGAGTACGATTATCTCTTCAAAGGTGGGTCTGCTCCCGGCCTGCGCTGGCCGTGCCTGCAATGAGCGTGCCCGGTCTCAGCCTGGCTAAAATCAGGGCTGGCTCCACCCAGCACCTTCGGTGGGACTGGGAGCTGGGGCTTGTACTGGGATAGAACACTCAGTTCCCAGTTCTCGGGACTGGGAGCTGGGGCTTGTACTGGGATAGAACACTCGGTTCCCAGTTCTCGGGACTGGGAGCTGCGGCTTGTACTGGGATAGAACACTCGGTTCCCAGTTCTTGGGGCGGGAGGAGGGGGCTTGTTGTGGTGTTTCACTGTGCTGGGACGGCGAGTGAATACTGGTGAGGCTGAAATGCTTCTGTGGTCGGAGGATTTGCTAGAGCAGCTCTGATGGTTTGTGGTCCCGATGCTCTTTACTCCTGCGGGAGGAGGCTGCAGCCCCAGCCTGAGCGCACAGCCCTGGAGGGGTGGCTGTGGCCACGGCAGGGTGCTGGTCCCGGGGCTGGTGGGGAAGGGAAGGCTGGTCCGTACGGCTCTGTCGGCCCCTGAGCACCCGTGGGTGCTCTGCTCTGCGGCACTGGGTGAAGGGAGCACATCTGAGAGCTGAGCAATCAACCCCAGGAGAGAAAGCCGTGCTGCTCCCCAGCTGCGGTGGAGGGAGAGGATCCAGGGATCTGGGCTTGTCCTTCCTGGTACTGGTCATGCTCTGACCTCACTGCTGTGCACGGTGAGGGTGGGAGACAGGGACAAGCTCTTGGGGACATAACGTTGGCACTTCTGCCTGTGGGAGCCCAGCATCCCCATGGAGCACCCCCATCCCTGTGTGTGCCAGGCTTCCCTGTGGTGTGCTGGGGAAGTAAAGGGGCATCTTGGCAATGCCACAGCCTCCTGAGCCATAAAATCCAGGGTGTGAGCTCACCAGTGGGTGGCTGTGAGTCAGCCTACCCACACAGGCCTGCCTGCAAGGCCCCGAGTAATTCAAGCCACCATCATGACGTAATTCCAGTCAGCAATGTGCTGGTAGCCCCTGGCTCCTTGCACACCTCCCCTGGCCACTGCCCAGGAAAATCCTCCTCCCTGGAGTTAGTCTGGGACCTGGTGTGGGGAAACTCTGATGCTGAGTGGTGCCTCAGGTACGATGTCCAGGCAGGAGCTCTCCCAACTCCTGTTCTGCATTTCCCACCCGGTGCTGTGCCGCTCTGAGAGGGCTCCAGCACATGGTCCTCCTGTGGCTGCCCATCCCCTGTCGTTCTACAGGAGCCAGAGCTGGGAGCAGCTCCCACCACACGCTCTCCATTCCCCTCCTGGGTCTCGTGGTGGTCTCTGGAATCCTTAAAAAATAGGAGAATTCAGTTTTTAATGCAAGGGCAGCTCATCCCTTCCAAAGCAGGAGCAAAGTTGAAGGGGAATGCAGTCTCCAGGGGCATGGAGCTGGGCTAGATCTCCCTGGGTCCAACAGCTCTGCAAGCCCGGCCTCCTCCTTGAGAAAAGGGAGCTTGTCACAGCTGGAAGCAGCATTATCTCAAGTTCCACTGAAATGAGAGCATCAGTTCTTGCAAAGCACAATGCACACTCCAGCTGTGCAAGGCCCCAGTACTTCTGGGGCGTCTCAGTATGGCTGAGGAACAGCTCTGAGACCCTTCCTTGGGGCCCTGTGTGGAGCTCCAGGCTTTTCCCACCCCTACAGTGAGTGGTGTGCTGAGGGTGTTTGAAGGCAGTGAGGACAGAATGTCAAATGCTTTTGTGCCTGGGGTACGGGGGGCTGCTGCAGGTCCTCAAGCCATTCAAGCTCAGGGACATGGAGCTCATCACCCTCACAGCCTGCAGGACCATGCACCACCCACCCTGCATCCCTGGTGTGGTCCAGAGCCCTTTGGAGCCTGCCATGGAGGATGGCACTGCCAGGATGGGGATTGTGGCATTTGAGCTGGGGAAGCAGCAATTTCCTGTTGGTAAAAAAACCAAGCTCAGCTCAAAACTTCGAAGCTGGGAAAATGATAACGAGCCTAGCTCGCCTCTGGCCTGCATTTCCTACTGTCCTGTCCAGGCTAGTCCAGGCTGTTATGGTCCTCTCAGACCTCTGTGCAGTGGGCAGCAGCTGAGAAGTCTCCACAGCAGCCAGGCAGAGGGGCAGGGGGGATTCTGCCCCTGTGCTCCACTTTGGTGAGACCCCCCTGTAGAGCTGCCTGCAGCACAGGAAAGATGTGGAGCTCCTTAAGAAGTCACAGAGATGCTCCAAGGGCCAGAGCCAGACTGGGGGAGCTGGGGATATTCAGCCTGTAGAAGAAAAGGCTCTGGGGAAACCTCAGAGCCCCTTCCAGTGCCTAAAGAGGCTCCAGGGAAGCTGAAGAGGGACTTTGGATAAGGGCCTGAAGGGACAGGACAAGGGGGAATGGCTTCCCCCTGCCAGAGGGCAGGGTTAGATGGGATCTTGGGAGGGAATTCTTCCCTGTGAGGGTGGTGAGGCCCTGGCACAGGCTGCCCAGAGAATCTGTGGCTGCCCCATCCCTGGAAGTGTTCAAGGTCAGGTTGGACAGCGCTTGGAACAAGCTGGGATAGTGAACCAAGGGGTGGAACAAGATGGGCTTTACAGTCCCATCCACCCAAACCATTCTGTGATGCTGTGGAGGAGCTGCCCTTCCCTCATCCTCTGGCTGTCCTGACAAAACGATTCCTAGCAATGCTCTGGTGCCTTCCAGCTTCCCTCAGTGATCCCAGAGAGCTGTTCCACTTACTGCTGGCCTTCCTGGTGCCAGGATTTTTGGTGGCTGCCCTACACTGCAGGTTTTGCCAGCAGGGTAGCTGCATTGTTGGAGGCTTTGCACCGTGCAGGGGAGCCGTGTCTACAAGCTGGAGGTGGTGGCAAGGGGTTATCTGAGATGTGGAGCAACATCCTTGCAGGATGGTGGCTGCTGAGCCTTGACTGAGTGTAGCTGTGCCTTGCTGAGGCTCCTGCAGTGTGTGGCATCCCTTGCTGGTGCTGCTGTTCTTGTGTCCTCCCCACCGTGGTCACTGGATGGTTGTGACCTCAGCCCTGCTGCTGTCCAGTCCTGGTGGGGAGACATGTCCCACCAAAAGGGTGAAGTGACGTGTCTGAGTACACCTGAGAAATGAGCAGAACTGGCAGTGAGGGAATTAAAAATAACTGAAAAAGTAAAACCAAAAACCTGTTGAGTCATAAACTCAACAAACTTGACTGGGGAGGTGTGTGATAAAGCTCCCTGGAGCCTGTGTCACCGGGTTTTTACAGGAACCAGCCAGATCTGGGACAGGCACAAAATGCATTTAGCCCACACCCAGGGCCTTCCCAGCTCATGGGCTGGACCTGCAGCAGCAGAGGAGGTTGCTTCCTTTCAAACCATGTCTATAAGTCCTCCAGTGTGCCCTCAGGGTTGAAGGGCACACAGGGTTGGCAAGAGGAGCCCCAGCTCTGCCTGCCTTCTGGCCTGGCTCTTCCTGCACAGATCCTGACCCTGGTTTTCTGCCCATTTTGGGTACATCAGTGCACATGGTACTTTCTCAACCCCAAGGACAGAAACTTCTGGTGACTTCCCAGTGATGGCAGTGATTTTCTCCAGGGGTATTTATAGGCAGCAGTGATGCTGCTGGGAGGAGTGGGGGTAGCTGGTCCTGCTCTGCTTCACCCCTCACCTGTCAGCTTCTCCTGGATGAGATGGAGGTGGGGTCTGGATGGGGGTGGGGTGGTGTAGATGGGGGGATTCCCATCCCTGCCAGACTGTGGGATGGGTGACTTTCCTGGGTGTCTGGGGGAGCTGACACTGTGTTTGTGCCCAGCAGTTGTGCTCATCGGGGACTCAGGGGTGGGGAAGAGCAACCTGCTGTCACGTTTTACCCGCAATGAGTTCAACCATGACAGCCGCACCACCATCGGCGTGGAGTTCTCCACGCGCACAATCCTCGTGGGAGACGCCATGGTGAAGGCTCAGATCTGGGACACAGCCGGGCAGGAGCGGTACCGGGCCATCACCTCAGCGTGAGTTTCCTCACTCCCAGCCTGTGGCCCTCGCCTTGGGCCCTGCTGTGACCCTGTCCCCTCTGTGTCACCCAGGTACTACCGAGGGGCAGTGGGAGCTCTGCTGGTCTATGACATTGCCAAGTACCTGACGTATGAAAATGCAGAGCGCTGGCTGAAGGAGCTGCAGGACCACGCTGATGCCAACATTGTCATCATGCTGGTGGGCAACAAGAGTGACCTGAGGCACCTGAGGGCTGTGCCCACCGATGAGGCCAGAAGCTTTGCAGGTATCTTCCCCCATCCTGTCCAGTCCCACCCCATCTGGCTGGAGTTCATGGCACCCACCTGAGCTCACGCTGTTCTTGCAGAGAAGAATGGGCTGTCCTTCCTTGAGACGTCTGCTCTGGATTCCACCAATGTGGAGACAGCTTTCCACAACATCCTTTCGGGTAAGGGGCAACCAGGAAAGGGAGGGACAGGAATAGAGATGGCTTTGGACATTGTGTCCTCTCAGGACACCCTTGGGGGCCTGGCTGTACTGGGTGAGATCTGGGTTGGAATCCTGCTCCCCTGGATGGGGAGAGGTGGGCATTTGCACCCTTGGAGCTGTGTGTTTGTGGAGGGAGCAGATCTCCCACTGAAATACTTACCTAAAATTTTTTTTCACTTCCCCTCCCTCTGCTGGCAGAGATCTACCGCATCGTGTCCCAGAGGCAGATCACTGGGCAGCCAGAGTCAGAGTTTGGCCCCTCCACCACCATCGAACCCATCCAGGTGCTGCCCACCCAGCAGGAGGGCCGGCAGGTGCCCTGCTGCCAGAACATCTGAGCCCCTGGGGCGCCCCTACCTTGACCCCCCAGCACCCAGCACATGGTGGCATCATGTCTGAGCCTCTACCCCTGCCTGCTGCAGCTGTCTGAGCAGGGCAGGCTGGCACCTGCTTTTGTGTGACACCATTGTCCTGCCATGTGCTGCTCTGCCTGTGTTTGTGTAAGACCAACAAAAATCTGGGGGGGAAGCAAAGCATCAGGGTGTCTCCCCTCTCTCCCCAAGGCTGGGGACATGCCATCCCCTGTGTCCCTGCTCCCTTTAGCCCTGCAGGCACAGTTGCTGGGTGACTGGGTGGCACTGAACAAGCCTGAACATGGTGAGTCCCTGTTTGGTGACACCCTGTGTGCAGCCACATGGGATGGGTGTGGGAGGGGACACTGGGTGCATCCTTCTCCTGCCTGGTGAAACCAGCAGTGATGAGGCTGTTTGTGCCCAGCCCTGTCCCTGCAGCACTGAGAGCTGGGAGTGCCTCTGGGTGCTGCTGGGGCCATGCAGGGAGGGGTGTGGGGTGACACTGGTTTTGTGTTGTGACCTCCTCCCTGTGGCATGACCCCAGCAAAGGGAAAAGCTGTGACTCTTCCATGGAAAGAGATGGGAGCAGGGGCTGGGCAGCCTTGGCCTTTGGGAGGCCCCAAGGAGGGGACAAGAGGGGGACCAGGGATTTGGAGGCTGCAGGGATGAGGAGCTGAGGGTAGGCACAGGGTCCCCCTGCACAGCTCCCTGTGTGGGAGCCAGTGGCAGCACTGGGCACCCTCAGCTCCAGCTGCAAGGTTCCCCTGGCACAGCTTGGCCCTTCCCTGCTCCAGTGTTTGGCCACTGTGGCTGGTGGCTGCATGGCCCAGCCTGGGACGTGCCACCACTGGGTGAAGTGTCTGCTGCAGCAGTGGGATGACAGTGGCCTTGTCCCCTGCCTGGGGGACAGCAGCCACCCCCCACAGTGGGCATCACCCAAGATACTGGGACAGGCTGTGCTGAGCCCTGTGCTGCTGTCAGGGGTGATTGGCAGGTGTCAGTCAGGAGGGGTGCAGGGGGCAAGGCCTGCCCCTGACCCAGTACTGGGAGTGGCCCCTGTCACACGGGGTTTTGGGGCATCTCTTTCTCTCCACAGCTGCCCCCAGTCTCTGCATCTCATTTGGCTGTGCCAGTAGGATCTGGGCCACAGTTCCCCCTTGGGGCATGATTTGTCGATGAAACAGAAATTGAGGCAAAATCCCCAAATAAAGCTCCCGTTGAAGCCTTTTCTCTCTCTGCCAGGTCTTTCCTTGAGGCAAGACAGGGCCAGCCCCACATGGGGCAGCTGGGAAGCATCCACAGGCAATGAAGGGTGAGGAGGAGGAGGGCTGGGAGGAAGATATGACTGTAGCCTGGGCAAGGGGGTGTCCTGTTGGGAGGCCAGAGGGGGGAGCTTGAAATTCAGGATGAGAAGAACAGGTGGGATCCTGCTGCCAGCACAGGGGCAGTGCAGGGGTGCACAAATGGCTGCACCATGTAGGTGCCCCTTTTTATCCACCCACTGTGCAGCCACCCCAGCCCTGCAGCACCTTAACCTTGGCTCCAGCCCCCCTGGTGCTGTGTCCCTACACCACAGCAATGCCCCCTCCAGAGGCAGCCTCATCCCAGAGCTGCCCAGACCCATCCTCTGTAATACCCTGGGTCTGACTACAGCTGGGGGCTGTCCCCAGGTGAATGGTGGCCACTGCCCCATGGGCTGTGCCTTACCCCATGCCCACCTCAGCTGGCAAAGCCCATGAAACATGCAGAGCAGCTGGAGCTGCCAAGCACCACCTCCTCCCACACCATCTGCCCACAACAACACACAGAGCCAAGAGGTGATGTCAGCCCCACCGGCTGGAGAGGTGGGCATGGCGGGGGTGGATGCTGGTCCACAAAGGCACAGGGCTGAGCCAAGTGTCCCTTGGGTCTCATTGCCATTGGACATAACATCAGCCAGGCACTGGCATGGACACAGGGGATGGTGAGTCCATTTAAATTCATGGAGACACTTCTGGGCTCGGCAACTCAGTTTTGTTCCAGGCTTTCCAGTTTTCAGAAGTTTTCTGCTGGGATGAAGAAGTGGGAAGGGTGAAATGTGGCACAGGGTGGCTCACAGACTTGGGACCTGCTAGCACCAGCACTGAGAGAAGCAGCTGCCTCAGGAGGCTCATCTCACAAGTGCTTTAATGAAACCCAAGGAGTCCTGCCAAAAGTGTGTAAATGGTGGGAGATGCAGGAGGGGTGGCAGAGGGAGGTCCAGCCTCACTGCCCGGGAACTCAGCCCAGCGGGGCCTTGTTCCCAACCACTGCTCCTGGCCCTTCCTGAAGTGTGAACAGACACAAATCAAGAGTAGATACCAAGTTTCTTAAGTAATAATACTTTAATAAAATTAAGTTCTTAATGTAATTTAGCACATTTAATACATTAACCCTTTCCCTTCTTTGTTTTCTACAAGTTGTGCAACATCATTATTTTAATTTTATTTTAATTTTTTTCCTTCTCCCATTATACTATATGCCTCAAAACTCAGACAACAAGCCTAACTCTACTTCTATGTTCAGTTATATCTCTCTCTCAGGCCTTTATTTTTGTGTAACGCCAGAGAGATGAAAATACCTGGATGGAACATGTGATCGGTTTCCAATAGTAACAATCCCGACTACAGGTTTCCTATGATGTTAAAAGAAAAGAGGGGAAAAAAAAAAAAAGCAAACACAAAATAATAGGGAATGGACTTTGAATGGAAGGGCACACAGTGGGCATGGCCAGCAGTGGCCAGGTGAGTCCGTGGCCAGCTGGCTCAGCAGGAGGTGGGAGAACCGTGGAGCAGGACTTTGCCACAGTGCCCAGACCCAGGGGAAAGCAGATACACACCAACTTGTACATTAGTCTGGAGCGAGGATGAGAGGAAGCCAATGGCTGTGCAAATGCAGAGCCATGAAGGTCTGGGGAGGGCTGTGCTACCCTGGGTGAGTATCAGTGAGATCAGCTGCTGTGGGGACCCGGTGATTTGGGTTTCATTTTGGCACATCTCACGTGGGAAATCCCACTGGAGCTGCTCCTCCAGAGTCCCAACAGCAGCAAGCTGGAGTCTGGATCTCTTTGATACCAGGGCAGAGCCGGAAAAAGTCCTCTGCAGCCCCACCAGCTCCTGACTTCGAAGCAGAGGACTGCTCTGGGCATCCCATGGGAATTCCTTGGCTTGTCTGGGGCTGGGATCAGAGCTGGCTCTGCAGTGGCTGCCACGCCTGCCAGTCTGGGATCTGCCAGCCCCATTGCCTTTCATGTTTGCTTAACACTGCTTTCTAACTCAGGAGCAAATCCCATACTGCATAACAGGATCCAGTCCTGGTCTCTTTTTCTCCCCTTTTTTTTTATGATTATCTTGAACAGAATTCATAAAGAAAAAGGAAAATAAAATGCTGATGGTTTCACAGATAAGCAAAACAGCCTGTGACCACATCTTGTGTCCCAGCTTCTGGGAGCCAAGAGCAGATCTCAATGGCCACACCACACTGCTACATCTCACTGCTCCGTTTCTCTGCAAGTTGTTCCAAAAGCATCATAAGCCCAGAAAGCACATCCTGCTGTCAGCAACCTGGTGCCACCGGTGGAGGGGGACTTCATTTTCACACAGACAGTAGTGGAGCTACTCCAGATTTTACATTAGTGTCACTTTAGTAGGGGTGACTTTCAATTGGCTTCATTAGCAGCCCATTAGCTGGAGCAGATCCAGCGGGGATGCCGCAGCCTGCCAGGGCTGCAGAGACTCCAGATTCCAGTAGAGTAACCTATTGGAACTGGGGAGTCACATGGGAGAGAAGCAGGAGCTGCACAACCTCTGTCGGACGGCTCAGGCAAACCAAAGTCTGCCTAGCACAATTCCAGCTGAATTTTTCACTGGGTCAACTGACAGCAGAACATGACTTCAAGTTTCTACAGGATGTGAAAACCCACACTAAAACACAGAGATTGCTCCCTAACATCCTAGAAAGGGTTTTGGAAGAACCAGCCCACGCTGGCTCTGCTGCCACCAAGGACACCTGGCTGGGGCTCGGCAGAGGTGGGATAGGACCCACTGTCCATACACAAGTGACGATAAAGTGCATCCACTCTCCAGTCCAGGGCACCACTGTACAATGTCCATTACTGACGCTTCTTCAAGTATCAAATAAAATTTTAAAAATGAGGTAAAACAAAACTGAAAGAGCAAACAGGCCGCCTCGCTGCCCCGGCAGGGAAGGACCAGGCGCTCGATTCCACCGAGCGTGAACCCCCCCAGGAAGTGCAGGAGACATTTTGCCCTGCTTCCCAAAACACCCCAGCATGCCAGGAGGGTCCTGGGGAGGGATCTCAGATTCACAGTGCTATTTATACGCAGAGACTGAATGAGAACTGTCTTCATTCCTGTCCTGACCTATTGCATGGCTTTGCTGGGTGATGAATGCTGGTAAAGGCTACGGCAGCCCCCCGAAGCAGGGAGCAAGGGGCAGCCACTGAGCTTCTCCAAGGCCATCTCTGGATGCTCCCAAGGTGCAGGAGATCCATTGCTACAGCTGAGCCACAACACAGAGGAGAGGAGCAAAGGCTAAACCCAGAGGGAAGCAACTTCCGAGGATGTTTTCTTTGCGGCACTCGGCTTTGCTAATGACAACATTGCCCCTTGGATGTTTCTGGGTTCTCTCCTTTAAGCAGAGATTTTGGTGCAATGAAAAGCATCACCAGTACTCCAGAGAGAAGTGCTGGCCTCTCTCTGGAATGAATGGAGCAGCTGGCAGTGCTGGTGCCAGGGCTATGTTGCCCTGCCCTGCAGTGCTCAGAGCAGGTCTGCCATCGAAGCAGCCCCTGCCTGCTGCCAGCTCAAGGAGCCCTTGCTCCTGGTCTCAGCACTGCAGGGACTCAGGATCCATCCACAGCATCCATGTGCTGGCTAAGAACAGCCTTCAGCCTCCTCCGTGCTCCTGCAGCCAAAAACCAGGCATGTAGCACAAGTGTCACTGTCCCATGAGCAGAACAGTGTCAGGGCAGCTGTCAGGAAGCAAAGCTGTGGGATCAGGGATCTCATGGCCCATCACGGCTGCGAGAAGGCCCTCTTGGGCCAGCAGGGGCTTTTCCAAACATCTCCCCCGCAGCTCCAATGCTCAAAACTGATGTTTGGAGGCCAAGCAAAGAAACACCCAACAAAACAAATCTCCTGGAAGATGCCACATGCTAGGCAAGCACCTCATCTCGAGGTGCACAGCATCTCCTGGTGCAACACAACCGGGGTGAGAGAGAACCAAGAAAAGTAAAGAAAACAAACAAAGAGGGAACAAACCAACCCTAATGCCCTGACACTGCCCAGTGCAAGGGCAGAGCCTGCGCCCGGCACCTCACTGCCTTCGAGCTCTGTCTGTCACCTTACAGAGGGGAGATCACCCAATCTTCCTTTCCTTCTCCTTCCCACCTGGGATGCTCCTACCTGCCCATCCCAGGATCTTCCCACACCTTTGGTGCTTGGAGAAGTTCAAAAACCAAGAACAGCCCAAGGAAAGTAACAGCAACTTTGAACATTTTTCTGCAGTTTCCTGCTCCAAGCCCAAGGCTGGAAGTCAGAATAAGGCAAAAATTAATGGCCTAAAACTTCCTTATTTTGTTCCATGACTAGCCAAATCTGTCTATTTTTATTAAAAAAGAAACATAAACCCCCAAACATATCTTTTTAAAAAAATACATATTATTAGATCCCTTTTTTTTTTGTCTTTTTTTTCCCCTCTATAAAAATAACTTCAGGACTTTGATTGACAGAAGGTACCAGTTGGTGGTTGTTATTTTGTTAGGCTTTTGGTCATTTATTTGTTTGCTTCAGAAATATAGTACCAAAAAAAGATGGGATTCCTGGGGAAGTTAACAATGATCGTGTTCACAAGTTTATTTTACATTCTGCTCTGTCTGGATCACTTGGATCTACTATAGATTAAACAATATGGATAGCATCTACTATTTGAACTAGTTAATTTTTTTTAATCTTTACTCTAGGATTATAAGAAATAAATTTGAGTGTTTATTATTATTAACATTTTTTTAATACCCATCAATGCAAACCTTTTTTCTTCTTATTTTTGGTTAAAAACAAACAAACAAACAGAAAAAATCTTATTTTAAAATGCTTCTTTGAAAGGCAACAGAGCAGAAACATCACCCCGTTTTCCTGCTGCTTTGGGAGGGGGAGCAGGGCTGGATTTGAGGAGCAGCAGGGAGGTCATGGCTGCTCAGCACATCCCTAAAGCAGCCCCTGGGACAAGATCCTGTGAAACACTTCAGGATGTGCTGGAGCCAAGCTGAAGTGCTTTCCTGGATTCAAGGAAGCTCAGAACCCAGCCAGGGGCACTCCATTGCTCTGGATGTCCCTGCAATCGGTGTCTAGCAGGAGCTGTGCCCACACTGGCTTGGGGGAGCAAATGGGGTGAGCTGTTCCCATCCAGGATGGGCTGGAGCTGGCCGGGAGCTCTGTGTGAGCTCAGCCCCTGCCTGGTCAAAGCACCACAAGTGACGGCTCTGGTCTGGCACAAGCTCCAGAGGAATGAGCACGGATGTTCTCAAGATCATGCCCGGCCTGAGCACTGGGACCAAACCCTCCTAACCCAGCACAGGAAGAGACGGGGCCAAAGCCTAAAGGGAGCCAGCACACCGTGAGCACGCAGGGGTCTCCAGAGCCCCCCACTCCAGAGCGTGTCCAGCTGGGTCTCTGCGCCAGCAGGGCCATCAGTCCTGCCCGCCAAGGCTGTGGGAAGGACCATAAATCCTCACATTACACTGGGCTCTCTGCAACCAGATCAAACACAAAACTCCTCAGGCTCCTTGGGACGGGATCAGGCTGGCAGTGCTGGCAGCAGGGACAGGAGGGCGGGGAGGTGGCTGCCAGCTTTGCCCTGCGAGCACCCAGCTCCCCACAAGCTCCTGTCCCAGGGAACCACAGCAGGAGCAAACTCTGTTCCCCAGCCCTCCCAGGAGTGGGTCGGGTCACGCTGAGTCAGACCCTGGCATGCTCAGGGTGCCCAGGAAGGGCTGTGCCACAGATGCTGCCCAAAGGCTGCTCCAGAGCCAGCCCCAAGCAGAGCCCACCCAGACCCTGACCCCTTCCAAGGGGATTCCCAGATGGAGCAGCCACAGGATTGGGGCACAGGCTTGGGTTTATAGTGGTTTTTCTCTTCTACTTCTCTACTTTTAATTACTTTTTTGTTATCTTTTTTTTTTCTGGTTAAATACATCCAACTGTGTTAATTTCTTATTTGTGGAAAGGGCTATCTGCACCATAACTATCACCTTTACATACACACACGCACACACGAAAAAGGAAACATATATTAAAAACACTTTTTAAGCAATACTCTGGATACAAATGTATTTTTTAACCTACATATATTCTAAACCTTCTAAACTTTTAAGGATCACTTTATCATAAAATAAAATATCCTTTTTTCTTATAATAAATTACCTAATAAAAAGTATTTTTATTAGCCCAGTTCCTTGCTACATTTACATGTAATAAATGCATTTATTAAAATAGAATATTAAATTATAAAGAAATGTTCTAATTTTAAAATCTTAATCTTTTTTTCCCTCCTCTCTCTCTCTTTAAAAAACACCAGGAAATGCATCAAAATAAACCCTTCAAACACCAAATAAAACAGGTTGGAGTATTTTGATTTCAGAGGTTAACAATATTAACAGTCTGAGCCTTTGTATGTATGAAGATTATTATTTTTTTAAGAAAGAAAGAAAAGAGAAAAAAATAATAGATATCCCTCCAGCTGAAAAATACTTTTGCAAATGGGACCAAGGACAAGATATTTTTATAGTATCTCCTCATTAACTATAAATCCAATTTTGGTTCTTTTTCCTTTCTTTTGTCATGCATTATAATACACACTATTCTTTATACCATTTACGTCGATGAGGATGACATCACAGCACGATATTACTTTATCCCTCCGTTTCCCTTTGTTAGGTTTTGTCACCCGCTCCCCCGCACCGTCCCTTGTCCTTGTCCAGTTCGCGACCACCCCCGGGACCGCAGCCTTGGGGGGACGCGGCACGATCCCGGCACCCCGCAGCCCTGCTCCTATCTGCTCATATCTGCTCCTATCTGCTCAGATCTGCTCATATCTGCTGATATCTGCTCAGATCTGCTGATATCTGCTGATATCTGCTCCTCTCTGCTCGCCGTGCCCGGACCGGGGAGCGCTCGCTCCCACAGCCCTGTCCCGGCTCGGCTCCGCCCAGGCGGTCACGTCCACAAGGAAAGGTCGCAGGATGAGTCCCGAACCCAGCAGGGCCCCAAGCCCCCGCTCCCTGTCTGCAGCCAGTGCCGAAATGGGCGGCAGTTTGGCAAAGAACGTGCGGAAATCCCAGAGCTGTGCCCCCCGCTACAGCCTCGTGTCCCCCCGCGGTGCCGATCCTGCCCGGACCCGACCCGGTCCCGGTCCGGGTCCCGTCCTGGCAGCAGCTCCGCGCCTCCCAGCGCAGCTCTGCTCTCTCTGCTCCCTGCCCCGGCTTTTGGGCACCTGCTCTCCGTCCCGCTGCTTGTGCTCTCGTGTCGCTGCCTCGCAAAACACCACCACCACCACCGGCATTCANATATATATATATATATATAAAGGTTATTGGAACTGAAGATTTTATTAAAGGCCAACTTGGAGACTTGAGTAGGAACCTCATCTGCAGAGAGGGGCAGCCCCCCCCAGGACAGTCCCATTCAGGTTCCCAACAGCAAGCATTGGACGTTTGTTTGGGTCATGATACACGGCACGGCACGGCACGGTACGGCACGGGTCACCTCGGTCCCCAGCCTGGCACCCACGGGCCGATGCAGAGCCCGGGGACTCCCCATTCCCCAGCCGGGCCGAGCTGCCCGTGTCCTGTCATCGCTCCCAGGAACGCTTTGCTGGGATTTTGGGATTTTGCAGCACAGAGGTCTCACGGACCAGGCTTCCCACAAGGGTCTTGCTGCTCCTAATCCAGAGGGAGGAAGACCCGGTTTGGAGTGTCGGGTCCAGTTCCACCTGCCTCCTTCCAAGCCAGCTGCAAGTGGGGTGTCCCCATCACTTCAGCACCCCGATGGGGTTATCCCAAAGCGTGGGAAGGATCATGGGGGCAGCTGAAGCCAGCGAGGTTCAGCCCAGCTGGTTCACACTGCAAGAAGGGGTCACCAAGGGCATCCTCGTGGTGGGAGGGAAGGGGAGAAGTGCAAGGAAGGACCCGGCTCGGTGGGCGCTGCAGAAAAGGGATGGGTGCAGGAGGAGGGGGCTGTCTTTAGTTATCGTTATTGCTGGTGAATTAGACCAACAAGCCATTTTTAGTCACCTATCAAGGAAGATACAAGTCAGAGCAAATAGTTAAGGTCATGGGCATTTTTCTTGTTTTTTGTTTTTATTTTTTTTTTAAGATTTTTATATATATACATATATTTAAAAAGAGAGAAAAAAAATTATGCAAATTTGTTGTTTAAGCCCCGCAACCGGGCTCCCCATGGATGCCAACAGGCAGGGCCCAGGCTGCCCCTCTCTGGGTGCCACATGAGGCCAGGGAGAGGCCCGAGCCCCCCGAGTTCCCTGCAGCCCCCACTCGAGGCAGAGGTAGCTCTTGGTGCATTTACAGCGCCTGTTTTTTCTTTCTTCCAAAGTTGCTACATCAAAATATGGAGTCGGTGGGGGGTACAGCGGGAAGCAGGGGACAGGGAAAAATCAAAATAAAACAGGGGCCGAAATACTTCTATTCATTTTAAACTAGAACTGCTACATCAAGCTTTTTCTTAATATATATGTATATGTATATATATGTGTATATATATATATATATATAAAGGTTATTGGAACTGAAGATTTTATTAAAGGCCAACTTGGAGACTTGAGTAGGAACCTCATCTGCAGAGAGGGGCAGCCCCCCCCAGGACAGTCCCATTCAGGTTCCCAACAGCAAGCATTGGACGTTTGTTTGGGTCATGATTCTTTTTTTTTTTCCCTTCTTTTTTTTTTT
>VWZP01003935.1:132150-146545 GCA_013396995.1 Dicaeum eximium | reverse complement strand
CCCTTCCCTTCCCTTCCCTTGCCTTCCCTTCCCTTCTCTTCCCAACTGGGACCAAACTGAGGCCAGATTTTGGATGAGAACTGGATCAGTTTTAGGAAGGATGTGGCCAGTGCTGGCCAGGGCTCTGAAGCCTTTGCTGAGGCCACGCTGCCATGGGGAGGGACGGCTGTGCCCCAGGACATGGGGGCTCTGGGAGTTAAACCAGAGCACCCCAGCCCTCCATCATCCCACAGGCCCCATTCTGGTGGGTACCAAACACGGTGTCTTCCCCCAGGAAATGCTCACATCCCCATCCAGTCCTGCTGTGAACGGCTGCGCCGTAGGGCCGGGACAACTGCACAGCCAGGGATTTCTTAAAGCTTTGGGGAGGAGGGGAGTACCAATTCTGCCTGACAGTGTCCCATTAGCATGGCATTATTACTTTTGTCTTTACTTTTTCCAAAACATCAGCATCTACTACAGCCTGGGAACATTGTCCACCCCTCCAATCTACCTCTTGCCCCTATAGAATATATTACTGTTGATGCGAAACAGTGGAGGCATCTCATCATCCCACCACCATTTCAAACCCTCCAACTGGTATCTGAAGACCAGGAGTGATCTTTATCAGCACCACCTGCCCCAGCACAGTGAGCTCAGCCCATTCAGTGACTGCAGCTGGTGACCACGGCTGGCCTGAGCCCACTGTGCCAGGACAGACAGCAACTGGAAGCAAGTGGCAGCAAGCTAAGCAGAAGAGAAGATGTTCCCAGGAACATTATTACGATGAAAAGAAAGTCTCCTGTAACTGAAGGGAATAAAAGATCTCAGGCAATTTTTTTTGAGGTTAGAACTGTCTCTGCCAAGTTGTGAAACTTGTTGGTTCAGTTCTAAATCAGTGTCCAGGATCTGTGAGCAGAAGTTGAGGGGTAGGAAATGGGGAAGCGGTGGTAGTGGGAGAAAAATTATATATATGGGTTTATACACACACACACACACACATACACATATATATATATATATATATGGATATATATATATATATATACACACACACACATATATTTATAGCTGGGTGTACCGGTACTCAATAGGTTAATCCAACACATTTTTACCATCACAGCATTTTGGCATCCACAGACCAGATAAACAAACCTGATGGAGTAAAGGTGCTGGCCTGTACCTTGCATGTGTTGGCATGGGAGCCAGATCTGAAGCCCATCCTCTCCCACTTCCCAATGGTTTTAAAGTATCTAATTTAACAAAACCAGGAGTCTTGCAATGATTAAAGGATGTTCAACAAGGCAAATTTTTTTCTGTTTTGTTTCGTTCTGAAAAAAATATAATATATAAAAGTGGCCAACCTCAGGAAGATCCAGGAAAAGGACAGCTGAAGAGAAGAGGTTTTGGTCCATAAACAAATAAGTTTTCTTCTTTTTTTTTTTCTTTTTCTTTTTTTTTTTTTTTCCCCCACTTGGTTTGGGTAACAAAAGTTTTGGTCCAGTTAAAAAACGATGACAAAATTATCTCTACAAACTCGGGGTTTTTTTTGCTCTCTGTTGGGATGCATGTTGGTTTCACATGGGCTCATTGCCTGTATTGCATTATCGTCTCTCTTAGGTTTTGGTGCAATAGGTATGTCTTTTAGGAAAAGAAAAGCACTGTGTTCTCTGTGTGTGTGTGTGTGTGTGTGTGTGGTGTGTGTTGCTGCAGCTGGCATCACTTGGAGAAAAAAATGAAGAGTGACCTACAGAAACGTGGAAGTCGACGCATTCCCCCCACGGATGGGAACTCGGGAATGTCTTGGAAATACCCTGTTAGTGACTCCTGATTGGACTGATGAACAAATCCCTGCTTGGATAAGGAAAAAAGAAGAAAGTTCCAGACTCCATGGTGGCTCAGAATAACAAAATAAATGCTCGTCGCCTGGTGTGATCCCAATAGGTTTTTCCAAACCTTCTTCAGTTTCACTGGCGTCGTTTTTATTTCTTCACCTTCTTTTTTTGATTTTCTTTTTTTTGTGTTTTTTTGTTTGGGTTTTTTTTAGAAAAAAAGGAAAACAATAAAAGTTCTTTAGCTGTGATTTTTTTTGTTTAAATCTTTGAGGTAATACAGTTGTGCCCTCCTTCTAACAGGTTCCCAGAGGTTGATGGTTTCCTTCTTGTTCTTCTAATTCCCTGTCATCCGTTTTCCTTTCTTTCTGTTGTTTCTTTCTGAGCTCCCAGTTGGGCTGACAACCCTGGGGGGAGGAGAGTGGGGGCTTCAGGCCAAGACAAAGGTTGAAGGTGGCTGGAGAAAGGCTGGCAGGGCCCTCCCTGCATCCCTGCTCCCTCCCCAGTCAATCCAGGTGGCCTGGCTTGGCCATTAGCAAGAAGTCCCAATCTCACCACCAAAAAAAACTGAACTAAACTGCTTTGCTTGCGACATCTGAGTGTGCGTTCTGAGTACTTGGTTTACAAAAGACATTGCAGGCTGGAGTATTGTTCGCCCTTCAAAATTTCTGGCTTTGCTATTCATTTTAATTTTATTATTCACTTTTTTTTTTAAAAAATAACATACATTGCTTGTAAAATAATTTCTTTTCTTTTCTTCTTCTTCTTCTTTTTCTTCTTCTTCTTTAAATTAATTTATTCTTTCATTAATTTTTTGTTCTTCAGATGTCATTATTACTATTATTATCATTATTATTATTATCATCATCATCATCATTTTTCTCTCATGGACCCTCCCATTCTCCCTTCCTACCCCCACCCCCCCAATGCCCTATTCTGTCTCTTTAGGAAAATATTCTAATGGCCTGAGTGGCTGCCGCGTGGCAAACGGGGCACTCAGGATCAGTCCTCTCACAGATCCTCACGGCACACTCCATGCAGAAGAGGTTGTGGCCGCACGGCACCAGCGCAGCCGTGACCTCGCTCTCGAAGCACACCATGCACTCGCGGCTGCTGGCGACAGATGTCCGGGCAGCGGCGGGCGTTCCCAGCTTGGAGAAACCCTGCAGCGGCTCCCCCTGCGACCGCCTGGGCAGCCCAGAGAGGCTGGGCTCTGCGATGGAGGATGGGGAGCGGTGGGAGTTGGAATGGATGGTGCCAGTGCTGCTGGAGCGCTGCTGCTTCGAGAAGAGCACCGAGACAGGGTTGGTGTTCTCCTGCCCAGCCCACATCGGGGCCCCTGACTCCGGCACCCCGTAGTACAGATCCTGCTTGTTCACGCCGTAGTTGGGGAAGAGGTAACCATAATTGAAGTCATTTTGGTCGTTCAGCCGGGGGGTCTCGTAGACAGGGTCAACAGAGCAGTCACCGATGCAGCCCAGGCTGTTCTGCCGGAAGGTGGAGAGGGGCTTGCAGCCCGGCGCTGGCGTGTGGACCCGCCAAGCCTCTGAGTAGCGGTTCTCCATGCCGGAGTCAGGGCTGCTGGAGAGGAAGTCATTCTCATTGTTGTACTCCAGAATCTTGCCTGTCCTCACTGCAATGTGCGTCTCGATCTCCTCCCGGGCACGCTCCACGTTGCCCGGCGCTCCAGTGATCTCAAAGACGGGGTCCCGGTCTCGGCTCGGCGTGATGATGTAGGTGTTGGTCTGCTGCTGGATCCGTTTGATGGTCGCTCCCTTGGGGCCCACCACCAGCCCCACCACGCGGTAGGGCACGCGCACCCGGATGGTGACCTGCCCCGGCAGGGTGGGCGCGCTGCCAAAGGTGGTGCCCGCCTTGTTGCGGGAGGCCCTGATCATGGAGAAGTGCTCGGCCGCTGAGATGATCTCCCTCCTGGCCATGGCCACGTCCTCCCGCCGCCCCGTCACCATGAAGACCGGCTCCTCCCCCCGCACTGGGGTCTTGATGTAGGTGTTGGTCTTTGCCCGCAGGGCTTTGATCTTGCAGCCTTGGGAAGAGAGAGAAGAAGGCATGGCGGTTAACGAGGCTGTCCCACCGCTCACCCTGCTCTGCAGGACACTGGGCTGAGGGGCCGTAATCTCCTGTGCCACCTGGCAGCCACTGCGCAGGACATGGAACAAGGGAAAAGCCCTACCCCCTAACCCTGAGGGGAAATGCCGGAGGGAGGTCCACCCTCACATTTCAGAGACTCCCTCCCTCATCCCCCAAAATGGGGATCACCATCTTGTGTGCTGCACCCCACCACACCATCCCCCCTGACTGCCAGCAGTTATCCCTAAGATCTCCCTTCCACACACCCCAACACCATGGAGTAACGGGGGAATCCACCCCAGGTGATGGTGACTGTGAGGAGGCCTGTCCCCAGAGCCCCACGGTGGCCCCCCAGAGACAATGGTCATCCTTGAGCTCTGGGGACAGGACTGCTGCATGGGGCAGCCTGGAGGTCACAGGAGAACAGAGGGATGCCACTCCCACAGCCTGGATGGCCAATGTGGAACCCCTTGGCCACCCTCTGCCAGTTCCCAAGGGAAGTCACCTGCCATGACTCTAGAGAGCCAGAGGATTTTGGTACTACTGAGGAGGTTTTGGGGTGAATGTGGTGAACTTCAGGGGGCCAGTCTGGAGGGGAGGTGCAGAGATGCAGCAGTTTGGGCCTCCCCACTGCAGATATGGCAGGACTGCAAATGCCAGCAGAGAGAAATGGCCAGGGGCAGCAGGAGGCCAGGATTTGCTTTGGGGCTGAAACAGCAAGAAATGGGGCAGGGCTGCCCTCTGTGAGCCCCACAGCAGGCTGTGCAAAGACTGCTGCTCCAGGTGCTCAGACCCCTCTCCTGAGATCACTGGCCAAGTGGTGCTTTTGTGTACCAGTATCCACAGAGCCCACTGAGCCCATTCCCCAACTCCTAGAACCCAGCAAGCCCATTCCCCAGCTCCTCACAGCTCAGAAAACAGCCTTCTGCTTTCCCAAAAAGAGCAAAAGACTTTCCAGTGTGTTTTGGCTCCCAAATGACCTTTTGGAGGGTCTTGATCCAGCTGATTGGCTTCAGGTTCCCAGATGACACCAGGATGCAATCAAGCAACAAAGTGTTTTTACAAATGTGGCACAGTTCTCTAAACTACTCCTGGACCCCTCCTTGCTGCTGTCCTGCCCCTCACACCCCTCTTTCAAAAAGGGTCACTTGGTGCCCCAAGGCATTTCTGAAGCCTGGCACCAAGCTCCAGTGCAGACTGGGAGTTCCTCTGCAGGAGGTATGCTTTGAGCTCGGATCTCAAAGAAAAGTTAAAACCTGTGATTCTCCAGTGTAGATGAAGTAAGGGGAGCACTTTGCTGCGGTTTCCCAAAGATTTGGGACGCAGGGCTCACAGAACCAGAGGATGAGGACAACATGGGGACCTTTGTGAGATCCCTCAGCACCTCCTACCTCACCTTCTCTCCCCCAGAAAAGACCATCTCCTGTACTTCCTCTGACTACCTGACACCAGCAGGTTTTCCTCCTGGTGACACACTCCACTGACATCACACTTCAACACAGGGACCGGCAAACGACGCCTCTGCAACCAGGAAACGCAGATTCCTCAGCTCCTGGGCTGTAACATACAGATCCTAATAAATAACAGCACATCTCAGGCTGGGAGCTCAGGGCGGCCACTCATCCCCAGCTCCTCTCCTGAGACACAGGCTGGTGACATCGGGGTGTTCACTGGAACGCAGCGATCCCAGCACCCTGGATCATTGGCAAGAATTGAAGCCCGCACCTGTGGCGATGGAAAGAGCCTCGTGCCGCTGGAGCTGACAGGAATGACTCCCTGGGCTCACAGGCACCGCGGCAGCCGCTGCACCCGGCAGTGCCCAGTGTGGAGCAGCTCAGCCCCAGCAGTGCCCAGTGTGGAGCAGCTCAGCCCCAGCAGTGCCCAGTGTGGAGCAGCTCAGCCCAGCCAGCCGCGCTCGCGGCGCCGGCACCACACGGGCACTGGGCACAACCACAGGCACACACGGCCCCTGGCACAGCTGTGAGCCCATTGCCCCTCAGAGGGTCTTGCCAGCAGCATGGGACACATGCCAGTAAATCAGAACTTCACTGTCAACTACCGGTGTGATTTTTAACTCCTCAGAGGTACTTCAGCTCCCAGAGCCTCATTTCCCATTTCTGGAGCAGGAATAGCTGTCTCCTGCCTTGTGCTCCCACAAAATTTCCTCTTAACACTCCACATCACAGTGCTGCTACACCAAACCCATCTCTGAAACAGGAATTCCACGTTCCTGGGGAATGGAAATGCCAGATCTGGCACAAAGAAGGATCTGGGAAAATTTCCAAATCCAAACCAAATCCAGCCCCTGCCAAATCCAGTGTAGCTCACGGGTTACTCCCCAGATTGTGCAGCATGAGGTACATTTGTGATGCTTTGTTGAGTAAAGTTTCCAAACAGCCCATGTGGGCCAATGGTCACCCAGTGGTGTGCCATTAGTTTCCAGGAAACTCAAAGGACAGGACCTCATGGAGCCAGGCACAACTCAACTGTAGGATAAACCCACACAGGCAAAATCCTTAACAAAGGCTCATCCCAAGGAGAGCTGGATAAAACTGTGAAAGGTCACCTATGCCCTCTGGCACCCTGGCAGGGTGGGCTGTCCCTGACCCACTGCTGGCAGACATTTCACTGCCCCCCTCCTGTGCTGCTCACTCCCTCTCCAAAGAGGGAGATTCCATCTTAGAAGATTAACTGAGATGCCACCATTTCCCCAGGGATATCACTGGAGCATCACATGGGCAGACAGGGGTGTTCACAGCAAGCATCAAGCTGAAAATGCCTCCCCATGCATCACCCCAGACTGCATGAGCTCCATCGAATTCTGCAGTGACCCTCACTCTGCCTTTGGAGCACAAGGCTTGCTCTCCTGTGCAAAAAAGACCTCATGTAGGTGTGTGGCACGGCTGGGATTTGGCTCCGTGTTGTTCTGAGCTGTGGAACAATGACAGCGTGTGGGGCAGAGAGATCTGAGCCCTGCAGGACAGGAAACAATCATGGAGCCGACAGGGAGGGTCAGGCAGGCAGAGCAGTGACAAAGGACAGGGGCTCCATGCTGGGGACAGATGGAAGGGAACAGTGGCAAGGAATACACATGAATGAGGGCAAATGTAAGCATGTTAATTGAGCTGGAGTAGTGGGAGGGAGTTAGGGATGGAGCAAAGGTGATGGAAATTGAGGGAGAGGCACACCCTGATCCCTCCAAGGGAGGAGGAGAATGAGGTGTGTGGGAGCAAAGCCAAGACACCCCAAAACAGCAAAAGGAAGGTGGGCAAGGAGAGAGGACAGCGAGAGGGAGGGGAAGGAGGATCGGGAACGGACAAAAGGACGCGTGGTGCAGTCGGTGGTGTGAGAAGGGGGGGAGGAGGGAGGGTCTCTGTGCAGGCCTGCAGACGGGAAAGCCAGCTTTGTGGAGGCAGACAGATGGGGATCCTGTGCTTAAAAACAGGAGAAAATCACCTCCTAGGAAATTAGACCAACTCTAGCAAGCCCAGCAGGCTCAGTGGCCCCGACCTCCAGCAGCTCTAAACTGGCACGGACAATGGCCAAACCATCAGCCACCCAAACCCAGAGAACTCCACAACTTCCAGGGGCTCTGCATTGGTTTACATCAGCTAAAACCAGGCTGGACTTAAACGTGATTTACCCACTTAGTGCCAAGGCTCCAGGGCCATCTCAGCCCCATCCCTGACTGCTTTGCACACTAAAAAGGGGCTGAGCCTCTTTTTGAGATCGCCCTGTTTCTGATGGAGCACAGCTGGATCAGGATGTGGCCTGTGACATCCCAGCCAGATGGGCAGCACACCACAACGTGCTTATTCCAAACAAAATTTGTCCTGCAAGAGGCGTTTTTTTGACACTTTCTCTTAGTGCATAACTGAAATTTGAAAACACCATGTAACAAAGCATTTTACTTGGGGGATTATTCAAAGGGGAGGGAGGTGGAAGGGAGGGAATTGCCTGGCAGGTGGTGTCAAAATGAAGCTAAGGGAAGAAAAGGACCCATGAAAGCAGTACTAATACCTAACTTGGTGTATGTTCTCCTTGTTATGGCAGCACACAGACATGAGTGTGTCGATCCCTGGCAGACCCCTGCTACTTAGATTTTTATATTAAACAGAGAATTAAGCCCTTTCTCCTCGTGTATCCACAGCCTACCTTCTGTTATCCTAGTTTTGGTCAATAATGCAGATCCCAAAGCATTCCATGAAGGAGGCTGTAAGCTCAGTTCCTCCCCTCACCCTTTTTTCTCTTTAATTTCACTGATTACCAATTGACTCAAAGTAAACGTGTTTGCAAATTACCTGAGTACATCACAAACATTCCCACACAGGACCAGACCCTGGAGGAGTGGAGAGCCTCTGGTGCCCAGATCAGTCAGCTAACTGGAATTAATCCGCAGAGCAGCCATCTCTGGCTGAAAACGTAAATAAATTGAGTCTAGACATTGCCAAGATGGGTGGTGGGGGTCAGGGGGAAATCTGGATGCACAGCCACCTTCTTGTCTCTGCTTTCCCCCGCATCAGGGCAACCAATCCATCAAAATTAACAGAGAAGGCTCTAGGAGTTTGGTTCACCTCTCCAGCAAAGACAGCTGCTCACAAGGGACATGAGTGTGCTGGATGCATCTGATCTAACTGTCATTTCCTTGGCATGAACCCATCCCAAATGTTCTCACTCTGAGCAGCCCCAAACCAGTGTGTTTTCACGGGACCTCAGCAGGGTTTACACCAAGGCTCCATCAGCGGGCAGAGGATGGATCAGTGCAGGGAATGGGCTGTGCCCAGCACATCACCACAGTGACAATGGCATCAGGACAGGGCAATGGCACGTGCAGCTGTGCCTGTGGAGTAGGTCCCTCAAATAATCACTTTGGTGTAAATTCAGAGTTAGACCTGCTGATGACCTTCTCCTCGGTGCTGCCACAAGGCCAGATCCTGCACAGGGATATTCTGCTACTGATGCAGTCTAGAGACTCCCACTTGGCACCCACTGGCACCTCCAGCCCAGGAGCATGACCCTGACCCTGGAAGCACCAAAGGAGCTGTACCAGCCACAGCAAACAGCTCCAGAGCCAACTCCAAGCTGGATCTTTTTGTTTGCTTGACCGTGTTGTGGTTTTATTTTGGAAAACACATCCCACAAATCACTCCAGGTCCTGATATTTCTTGTTTTCATCAGACACAAAATAATCTCTACAGACAAAAGCTTTTTAAGCCCTCTTCTCATTTATCCCAAGGCACTGTTACAAATTACACCTGTAAATACCCCATGGAGTTCTGGCCATGCTAGTGGGGTGCAAGAGGGTCTAAGGGCAAATTAAAACTTGGTCTTTTTTTCTGTTGTAGTCATAAAATTGAACAAGATCATAAAATAAACAACCCTCAGCTACCTCGGGTAAGGTGGGGCATTCTTTTCCCCGTTAACATAAAAGCCTTGTTAAATGACAAGCACACAAAGAACTTCACAAATAAACCCTCCTGATGGCCTGTGGGGTAAGGTTTTGCTGCATTGAAAACCTGATGAAAGTCAAAAAACACAAATGCATACAAAAGGACTACAACCAACCAACTAAATCTCTTTGCACGGAGGGTTTATTGTCCTGATGATGCAAGTTGTGTTTACAAGAAGGGGAAAAACACCACCCAACACACCATGCCAGGAAAATGAGCAACTGCCTTGTTCCAGCGCAGTGATTTTACGCTTTTTTACATTGTGATGAAAGTTGTTTATTAAAAAAAAAAAAAAAGAAAACATACAAAGAAAAAGGGGGAAAAACCCACCAAAGCACCCAACAGAAACAGCCGTGGAGGGAAGTCGGGAAGTGAAGCCCCCATCCTTTAGAAGCTGCATGCTCTGGGAGGAGTGGGTGTGCCCGTGGCTCCATCCCGAGCGGCCCCGGAGCCGGAGCCGGGCAGAGCGGGGGGGAATCGGGCACGGCGAGCGGGGGAAGGGGCCACGAGGGGAGGGGGCTGCCAGACAAAGGCGGGGGCCCCCTCCCACCGCCAGCAGCTTTCCCACTGCCCTACATTCCGGCGGCTGCGCTGCGGCGCGGTTCACTCGGTCAGCGCGGCACCCGATCCCGTGCGTGTCTCCCGAGAAAATTCCCTTTGTCTCTCTCTCCCAGACCCGTTTTCTCCTCCCACCTCCAGCTCAAACAGCACAAAGTCGATCCCGTTCCGCACTTTTCCCCGGTGTAAATTCAGAGCGATTCTCATTAACACTTTGTAACAACCCGACGCCGGCTGCGATCTCTCTCTCTCCCCTTTAAGGCCCATCCCTATTCCCAGAGCAGCGTATGGAGGTTTTCTTCAGACCCCGCGGATCGGGTGGCTTTCGATCCGAGATTTCGGCGAAGCAAGAAGACAAGATTTGCCCCCCCTTGCCGCTCCTCGGATGCTGTACATACCTCCACAGGGTGGGTGGGGGAGCTGCCATCATCAGACTTCCTCAATGGAAAAGGCTTCCTTGGACTATTTTGAAATGCTGAAAGCATTGGAGCATGTTTGGAGCTACACAAAGAACCCAATCACCTGGGTTTAGTGGGGCCTCTTGTTATTTGACTTTGCCTTGCCAAGAAAGAGCAATTTATGTTAAGATCCTCTCTCACATAATTTCATTCCTGGTGACAACAGGCTGGTTGGAGCAGACTCGGAGATGCTGCATCAAAGGGTGTCTGTGAGTACAGGTGACAATGGATGCTATTACTGTGATAAGACCAAGAACCCTTAGAAGGACCAAAAATCCTTACAGGAAAAGTCTTATCTGGGCGTGGGCACAGCATGAAGCCAAACCAATTCCACACCTTCTCCTGACACCTGCACACACCAGACACACAAAGAACCAGCACCATGTTCCCCTAACCACATCTGGCCACATCTGGCCTTAAATGTGCCCTTCAATCTCTCCCCTGGCTCCACCAACAGCAGCCCAGTTTGTCTGTGGGAGCAGGAAGAAAAGCTGGATATGAATCTTCATCTGGCTAATCCACACCCACCTTGGGTCACTTCTAGGGAAGAGCCGCAGTGGCTGAGGATTTTTACCCCTTTCTAATTTCACGGTCTGCACAACCAAAACATGATGCCCTTCAGACACTCTCCACTCCTTCCAGCGCACACCACCTCAACCCACATCCCTTGATGCTCCATCATCTCCTAAAAAACCTACTGCAAACCCCTCCAGTGCTTTGTCTTTACAATTTCATGGGCATGGCCATGAGAGCCAGCACAGGCATGGACAGGCTGTTGCACCAGGACACCCACAACCCAAGCTAGCAGGAGAAATACAAGAGACACCAAGCACCCTGATGTGCCACTCAGGCCTGGGCTGGCTCCAGAACCAGGGAGCACTGGCCATGCCATGGCACACACCTGGAGGTTGGGTCACTCAACTCAGCACAGCTGGAGTTCACACACATGCCAGGAGAAGGGGGGATGACCTGCAGGAGCCCTGACTCAGGCAGAGACTCGTCCCTGTCCCTCACCCTCACAGCAACAGTAGGACAGGCACAGGTCATGGCTGTACCTCCAGCCAGGGAAGGGGTGTCACTACCAGCTATGCCCAGGGGTCATAGGCACCAGTCAAAGGGATTCTTTTGACTTCATCCTTTCATTCTTCCTCTGCATTTCCTGTCCTCTAGTTTGCAAAGCAGCCCTTGCCACGTCCCACCAGCCACCCAGCTCTTTGCCATGGACCCTGGGGCATCAGGCGGAGGAGTCTGTCTGGCCAGTCCCCACCAATCCCCCTTTCCACAGCCCACCACCTCATCCCAGGCAGTCCCCCACCCCAGCTGGCTCATGGCTGCGCTGCTGGAGACATGCTGCTCAAATTCAGAGTGCAAACCAGCCCCAGCACAAACTGGAGCAAGGTTTCCAGCAGGCAATTGGCTCCTCGAGGGCACGTTCACAGCTCCTGGGGAAAGCAGGAGCTGCCAAGCTCAGGTCGAGTTCCTGGAGCATCTCTTGCTTGGAATGAAGCCACCCCCTCTGCCACAATTACACCTCTTCACAAACCACCCTTACAGACATTCCAATAAAAATATATCGGGCTTGAGCCTTATTTACACTTAAGTGCCTTTTCACTCCTTTGGCAAAGTGAGGGGTGGCCTGAGAGCAGGTGGAATTCCCATGGCCCAGTGTGTGCACCAGGGACCCTATGCCCAGATCCAGGCCTCTCATATCCACGCCTGCCTGTGAGGAACTTTCATAGATGGTTGATATCATAAAATAATCCGAAGGGATAGTGTGTTTCTTCAGAAAATAGTAAATTGAAGAAAAAGCTAAACCCTGTTACCAAGTAAAGCCATGAAATATTTTTATTTCATTATTACTTCTTTCCCCTCTCTTCTTCAAGATGTTTATCACCCTGTTCACAGATACCTATAAAACAATTGTTTTCCTAGAAAACCATCCACCACAGGAGCAGTACTACTAAGGAGTGACAATCTGCAATTTCTGGGATTCCTGGTCAGGCATCCATGAGTGTAGGATTCAATCCCCCTGGGAGCCCCACACCCAGCTCCAGACCCTCTTAATCTGGCCTTCTACACAAAAACAAGGCACAGGAGACAGTGGAGACATTCCTACAGGCCTTTAGAAACAAATGTGGGCCATGATCTCTACAGGGACTGTGCTGAAGGAACCCCCAGCATAGGACCCATCCCACCCACCTCCATGATGGGGCACAGGGTATCCCATCTGCCCCACCAGCCACAGGAGCACAGCCACAGCTGCATCCCCACAGCTCCAGCACGCTGACATTTCAGTTTCCCAGATGTGGGAAAACCCTCAGACACACAAAAAATGGTGGAAAAAATCCAGGTCTCCACGTTCCTCTCCATCGCTCTGGACACAACAGGCACGTGCTGCATTCTGAGCACATTGAAACACACCCCCTTCTCAGGAGTCTGGAGCAGCAGTGAGATCCTGGAAGAAAACAGCCCTGGCACATTTCCCCTTGGTTTCGCCTGCTGAATCCTCTTTCCCAACTTTATTAAACAAAAGGGGCCTGATTCTCTATGGCCACAGACACAGCAGGGCAGAGTTGGTGCTGAGCTGTAAGCCCACGCTCCAATCCCGGCAATGTAAAGGCAGCACAGGAAGGATCAGGATCAGGGACAGTGGGATCTCCTGGCCAGACCTTCACCCCTTCCTGCCCATCTCCCCAGGTCCCCAGTGAGGGGCCCTCATCCCAGGTGAATGCCAGAGCAAGAGCTGCTCCCTCGGCTGCAGATGCCCCGAGTTTTGGGGAGGTCATCACCCCCCGGACTCCTGCCCACTCTCCATCCTGGCATGGGAACAGGACCTTTGCTCCACGGGTGGGAGCAAGCAGAGCCTCCACAGGCCCCATTGTTCCAACCACACGTCCCAACATGAGAGATGCCCAGCAAGGAGCCATTTGTGTCCCTCTCACTGTGGCTTCCCCTTGCCCACCTCAGTCCTTCTCCGGGTCATCACCCCGTTGGTCCCACCACAAACCCCCTGCTCAGGGGCCTTCGATCCCAATCCAGAGGGGAGCATCTGCCCGTGGAGCTGCAGGTTCTGCCCATGGCACTTCCAGGGCATCAAGTTACTTGCTGACAGAAAACAGAAGGAAGGAAGGAAAGAAAGAAAGAAAGAAAGAAAGAAAGAAAGAAGGAAAGAAAGAAAGAAGGAAAGAAAGAAAGAAGGAAAGAAAGAAAGAAGGAAAGAAAAAGAAAGAAAGAAAAGAAAGAAAAGAAAGAAAAGAAAGAAAAGGGAAAAAAAAGCCCAACACTTAGCCACACTATTATTATTTCTTTTTCTCGGTAGCAACACAAAACTTCTCTCGGCAGTGCCGTGCCCCAGCTCCCGCAGTGCCCACGGGCGGCGCGAGGCCCCGCACCGCACACCCGGGAGTGGTGGGGATGGGCGAGGGGTGACTTAAGAGTGGGTGTGGTATGGAGATATATATATATCTATCTATCTAGATAGATATATATAGATATATATATAGATGTATGTATATGTATGTATGTATACGTATATATGCGTGTGTAATTTTTTTTAAAGCCCTCCTCCATTCCACCTCGCTCCGAACGGAGCCCTGAGAACAAAAGCATCACTGTGGCGGCGCGCGGGCAGCGGCTGCCGGGGGCCCACGCGGGACGCGGGTCCCGCTCCAGGGTCCCCCCGCTCCCGGGGCGGCGGAAGGAGCTCGGCTCCCATCCGCTCACCGGCCGCTCGGACCGAGCCCGGCATCACCACACCCCCTCCGCCCGGCCAACAAAGGGGGACTCCGAGGCGCGGGGCCGGGCTCAGCCTGCACCCCCCGCCCTTCCCCCGCCTTATTCCCAGTTTTTTTTTTCTTAAGGAGAGCGCGGTCGAGATCGGCTCTTTGGCAGAACCGGGGAGCGGCGCGCGGGGCTCCGGTGCCGGCAGCCGGACGAGCCCCCGCAGAATTCCCGCTGACCCCCAGCCCACCCTTCCCAAAAAGCTCCGTGCCGGGAGCGCAGCCACCCGCCCACAGCCCGGCAGCTC
>VWZP01003935.1:109882-131351 GCA_013396995.1 Dicaeum eximium | reverse complement strand
CACTGGGAAGGGGGTGTGGGGACCCACGGTGACACGAGTGGATGTGGGATGTGGGGGGACCGGCTGTGACACGGTGAGGGGGCACAGGGGACCCACGCTGACACGAGTGGAGAGGCTGCACGGGCACCCACGGTGACACGGGTGGAGTGGGATGTTGGGGACCGCCCGGGACACGGAGTGGGGGTTGCTGTGAGGTGACACATTGTGCAGTGGGTGGAGGGGCTGTAGGGGCACATTCTGTGTCACGGGTGTAGGGACACCACGCGGTGCCACCAGTGGAGGGGGGTGCAAGAGGATCCACCGTGTCAGCGGTGGAGGGGCTGCAGGGGGCCATGCCATGACATGAGTGGGGGCGGTGGGGGGGTAGATGCTGTGACACAGGTTAGAGAGGTGCGAGGGGACCAACCGTGCAGTGAACCGGCAGAGGGGACTGCGTGGGAAGCCACTGTGACACGGCTGGAGGATGGTGCAAGGGGATCAGCCATGGCATGGGCAGAAGGGACTGTGGTGGGACCACTGTGCAATGGCTGGAGCAGGCTGCAGTGGAATTCCCTGTGTCACATGTGGACGGGGATCCCTGTGGATCCACCCTGCAACAGGTGGGTGGAGGGAGCTGCAATGGGAACCCCCCGAGACACCGTAGGGGCTGAATGGGGACCCACTCTGGGTTCCACGAGTGACTCACTGAACCTACCCCTGGCACAGAGGGATCACAGGAAAGAAGGGTCTGTGAGGGGACCCACTGGGTGCACCCAGCATAGAGGGGTCATGAGTGGAAGGGGTTTATGTGGGGACCCACCATGTGCCCCACACTGTGGAGGGGTCATGGGTGAAGGAGGGTTTGTGTCAGGACCTGTTGCTGCCCATTTATGAGGGGTGCTGCAGAGGTCCAGGGTTGGGATCCATCCAGAGACCCACAGGGACAACAGGGAGGAGTGGAGGCTCAGCAGGGACACCTCGGGGTGGAAGTGCTTGGGTACCAGGGTCAGTGGGGTGAATGGTGGGACAATGGGGAGGGGAACCCCCTCCCATGGACAAGGAGCTCACTGCTTTGTCCTTGTGAAGGAGGACATGGCCCTCCAAAAGGCGTCCCCACAAACATGAGGACTTCAGTCTTGCAATGGGAAGACCCCTGACACAGCCACAAGCGTTTGAGGGACAATATTAATGTCCCCCAGGCCTGGTGGACATATGGAAAAGAAGAAAGCGGAGCCCCCCAGCCCCCCCAAGGCCTTGCAGTGGCTCCAGGCACAGCAAGGCTTGGTGAGGCTGGGACTCAGCTCCCCACCCTTGGCTCTGTGCCCCAGCAAAGCCCCCTCCTGCACACTGGGAATGCTGGGAGGGCCGTGGGACAGCCCTGCTCCCTGGGCTGGCCTTTCTCATTGAAATGAGGAGGATTCGGCGTGCAGGGAAGCATTGACAATCGCTCCTCAGCTCCCAGCAGCCGGGCTGGGCCGTGAGTGTGGGAGTGCGAGGCTCTCCCCTCGCCCCTTTCTTCTCTCTGAATCAAACCAGATGTCTCCCATGAAATGAGATTGCCGGAGCTCACACTGGAGAGGGACAATACAGAGGGATGCGAGGCTCCTGCCGAGCCACATCGCGCTGCAGCTGTGGCAAAGGCAGCGGCCGGGGCCAGGGCTGGGGGGTGGTGGCACCGGTGCCTTGTCACCGGGGCTGAACCTTTCTATCCCCCACTGTATCCTGTAGGATTTGTTCTCTCTGGCTCTGGGATCCTTACAGGAAGGTTTTTCCTTCCCCCCCCTCCCCTTTCTGGGTCTACCAGCAGAAGATCTCAGCTGCAGCTAAACTCAGCAGATGGGGCACCCAGCACAAGGAGATGGCTCATCCACTGACTCAGCCGGTAAGGTGCTGCTGGAGCTTTCCCTGTGAGTTTGCCCAGGCACTTTGCGAAGGGAAATTTTTGCTTTCGGTTTGGTTTTGGCATCCGGGTTTCCTGATGTGTAGTACAAACTCAGGGAGATGCTGGGACGCCAGCTGGGGGGGCTGCTGCTGGCAGGTCTCTGCAGCAGGACCTCGCATGGAGCAGCTGGGGGTTAGAGCTTGTGGTGGTTGTGCACAAAAAAGAGGGGAAAAAGTAAAGCTAAGGGCGGGAGAACCCCCCCACTGCTGTGTTTCATGCAGCTCATTTTGGTCATGGTTGTAAAACAGTGTCCTGAATTAGGCTTTGTTTCTTTTTTCACCTTTGTGGGGTAATGGGACTCCTGAGAGTGGCATTTTGGGGTGTTTTCCTTCGTGGCAGTTTGGGATATTCCTTCTCTAAGAGGTGTCATCTGTTTGTATTGGGATGTGAGGGATGGTGGCTCCATAGGGCACATACACATCACATGGCAAGTTTTAACACAGGCACTTGGCTGGGTATGCCCCATTAAATGGCCAAAAATGTGCATTTAAAGCACATGAACGTTCACACACACACTGCTGGTTCCCTTGCACACACCTGCTGGCTGTGGCTCACTCCACGCTTACAACCAGGTGAAACCCTTGTGTATGTCTGTGTAAGTATGTGTTACAGGTGCAAATAAATAGAATTATGTGCATTGAAATATGTCCATAAACCACATGCTTTTGTGCACGAGGTATTTGTTTGCATGCATGTCTCCATGCAGGGCTGTTCCTAGTGTGGGCAAGGATCGTGTGCTGTGTGCTGGTGGCGGGAACTATTGTGTTCTGCCCTGTAAATTGTGGATTTTCACTTGTCCAAGTTGGATCTCGTGCCTGAGGCTGGTAGCAATGCCTGCTCTGGAGGCAGCACATCATTTTAGGGACATGGTTTTGCTTCCAGCTCCATTTTAAGTTTTGTCACGGAGGTCTCAGGAGAAGAAAGTGCTCCTGGAAATCAGAAAGTGAAAGGAAAAAGGGGAAAAACTATGGAGCTCCAGCTCTGAGCATTCCAGCAGCACGAGCCAGGCCCAGAAATCACCAAACTGACAAAAAAGTTTGTGTGACTAAAAAAAAAATTATTGAAAATTGAGTTTCTTTTCATTTGCCTTCTCCTGGGGCTGTCAGATTTCACTCTGGTTACATCACCTTGCTTTTCTGCACAGCCACAAGGTCTAGAAACTTACTTTAAAAAACAAAACTTCATACTTGCGCAGATTCACATGACTCACAGAGCTGGGAATTTAAAGCAACCAGAAACGCTTATAGAAAAATCACAGGAATTGGCAACATGGGCAGTGACTAATCCTGATGGGTCCCTGATAGCAGCATCTCTCAGTTCATACAATATTTGGGGGTGTAGCTGAGCTACAACCAAGACTTTGATCCTCTTCCCAGTGATAGCAGCTGCTTGGGAATGATCTTACCTCCCGTCTGGCATCGCTGCCCCTGGGGAAGCTGGATTTCAGGAGTAATTTAGGTTAAAGTTAGCTCTGCCAGGTGGCTTGAGCCAGCTCAGTGAGCTGGAGTAGGTCATAGGGGCTCACATTGTGGAGCTGTTGGGGGCTGGATCATTCCCAACTCCCTGCACAGAGGGGTAAAAGGTTATTTCTGGGGGGCAGGTAGTGCGGGATTCTGAGTGAGGAGTTCACCATGGGTGTAGTCTCTGCACAGCTATATCCACTCAGCAAACACCCCTGCCGAGGTTTTGGTAGAAACACAGCGTTTCTAGTTAAAAAGTGGGTATTTCCAAATGTTTTAAAATCCACATCTCTGAATTACGGTCGGGGGGAAAAAAAAGTATGATTAAAACCAGGGAGGGAGGCGGAGTGCTCCGAGCAGAGAGGTCGGGATCAGGAGCGGCATCACGTGCCCCTTCCCGAGTGAGGAGGCTGCAGAACCATCAAAGAAAAGGGAGAAACTGCAAACTGCAGCTGCTGCCGGTGCCAGAGCCGCCAGGGAGGGGTGGTTGGGCACCACGGCTGGTGACAGAAAGTTCTGTGGGAGGCAGGAATAAAGCTGACATTGAGTGAGGAGGTGCCAGCAGCCTGTCCTTAGGCAAAACAGCGACTTGGAGTCACCATCAAGAGCTAACGCAGAGAGAAAACTTTCCGGGTGACTTTGTGTCATCAATGTGAAGCCGAATTTGGCACTTCCCAGTGCTGCATCCCCCTGCCCACATGACCCAAGTCTGGGAGAAAGGTGGCAGCTGCTAGGAAAGCTTTAATGCTGTGGAAGCATCCCATGTCCCATAGCCCGGGGTGATGAGCTGATGGTGGGGAGGGCAGGGGAAGCAAACACCTGCTTGAAACCAGGACACCTTTTTTAGGCTTTACTTCATTTTCATCTGGCATAGAATAGTAGAATATCCTGAGCTAGAAAGCCCAAGCTGGGATACCATCACCACGAGTGCTTTGAGATGTCAAATCCCTGTCCCTGGACAGCTCATTTCAAGAACTGCTCAGCTGCATGTGAAACAGAAGTATCCCAAATGCTGGAAAGCTGTAAGGGCTCCCTTCTACTCTGAGCCCACAGCCCCGTGTGCTGGCCATTGCCTGTAGCTCATGGTTTGGGGGACTCTGTGCTCTGTGGTGCCTGATCCACCCAGGATGTCCCTCCAGCCCCATCTGTGGCCACCACTGTCCATGTAATGCATCTGCACCCTGTTGATGTTAAACCTCTTTGCTTTGTCAATGGGACTGGCATCAAGAGGAGTCTCACTGTCCGTGGAAGGATCCTAAAGCACTTTGCAAACATTTGTTAATTAAGCTGTTCTATGAGATAAGTAAATTAGCGCAAAGCCTGATCCAAAGCTCCTTGAAGTCCATTGGTTTTGGTGAGGCCAGGTCCATGGGATCAGGCCCAGGAGACCAGATTTTAAAACCCTTCAATTTTGTTAAGAGCTTATCATATTGGCTGCAGATGGGTGCTAAGCTACAGGGACAATCTGGCGCTGGGATCACAGGTGCCACAGACTTGGGTGCGTTCATAATGCGGAGGGTTTGGACTTCTAGTCACAAGGGTTGTTTTTTTTTAAACTGCACTAAGAAGAAACTTCTCCTGAAATCTGGATAATTTTAGGTCTGGGATCAAAAGGGCATTTTCAATTTCAAGGTCACACTCTCCCCTTATTCCTGCTGCTTATACATGTAGTTAATTTTCCAAGGAACGTGTTTTCCTCTCGTTGGAATCTCATCTTCTGCAAGCAGATAATTCCTGATTTCAATTTTTAGAACATCAGAATTACCATGTGTTTCCTTGAGTATGTCCTCTTTTGAATTTTGTCCAGGGGCATGTTGGGGTTTTGGCACTTACCTGTGTCTGAATCTCCATCAGCCCAGAAATGCCAGCACAGCTGCAGGTCAGCTCCATGAGCAACACACCCACCTCTGCTGTGGTGCCAGTGGGGCTGGTTTCCTGCATGCGCTCCCACTGCCTGCCTGCTGCATCCACCATCACTCAGATGCTTCCTGGACATGTCAAGCCCGAGGTCCATGTGTTGGCCAGATGGTTCAAGTGTGCCCAGCAAATCCAACTCGTCCAGGATGTGTTGGATTTGCTGCACATTCATTGTCAAGCTGTGCAGTGCATGTGTACATATTTCTGTCCAGGAGATCTTGAAGGGAGATACAGCAGCTTCATCCAAGGGACTTACGTGTCTCCTGTTTTTCTGACAAATGAGCCCTGTCTGTAAGGGCCCACTTGAGAGAGAGGGATGGGCCATATTCTGGGGACAAAGGGAAATGGTTTCAAACCAAAAAAGGGGAGATTTGCATTAGGTATTAGGAGGAAATTCTTCCCTGTGAGGGAGGTGAGGGCCTGACACAGGTTGCCCAGAGAAGCTGTGGCTGCCCCATCCCTGGAAGTGTCCAAGGCCAGGTTGGACAGGGCTTGGAGCAACCTGGGATAGTGGAAGGTGTCCCTGCCCATGGCAGAGGGGTGGAACTTGATGAGCTCTAAGGTCCTGTCCAAGAGTAATCATCCCATGATTCTGTGATTTCCAGTTTCAAGACAGGAATGTGAGTCATGGAGTCAAACCAGCTTGCACTAGGTGCAACAGGAGTGGCACCAGCATTTCTGTGAGCTCCACACGAGCTCCCTCAGCACAGTCACATCTTCCCACTTGGAGGCTCAGTGCACCCACTTTTAATGCTCTTTTTAGTTATGCTCTTTTGAGCTATTTTAAATAAAAACAGGGCAAGTTTATAGGTGGGGCGATGCCCAATGAAATCCCATTCTTTCAGGAACATGGATGAGGGTGGTGTTGGCTATTTTTAGCCAAAGAAGGCAAACAAAGAGTTTTGAAGCATGGATTTGGTGCTGGAGTAGAGTGACACTGATAATTCACACTCACAATACATACAGTTAAATACAAGTAAAAGAGATTTTTTACCTTTTATCTGGGTGTTTTCTTGCTGTTTATAAATCTCAGGTGGAGTTGGTATGCATGATCCTTAAGTCTTTTGTGTCTTTCTAAGCAATTTGATTGAAGTCATGCAGCAGGTCTAGGGTGTAGTCCAGAGAGGATGAGAGGATGTAGTCCATCCTGTTTTTTTCTCCTCTGGACAAGTGCTATCACTCCAATTTTGTGTGGAAGCACTTTCCCCTGTCTCACTGCCTCACTTTTCCCATCATATTCCACAACTGTTGCACATTTTGACAGAGATGAGGAAAGTCATTACGTTGCAGGTGATGCCTCCTTTCCAGGGAGGCTCTAATCATCCTGTCGTGCTCCAGAGCTCTTCCTGTCAGTGCTAATTTTAGTCTCATGGTGGAAGTTGCTGCCGGTGTTGGGATGGGATGGAGCCTGAGCCACGCAGGTGTGCTGCAATCCTAACGCGGCTCCGGCAGTCTGGATGTCAGACCTTGTTGGGAAGAGTCTAAGGAACACATCTTGGTGCTTTTTTAGCTGTTTTGCACTTGCTTATATTGGTCCAGGGATGGCTGATGTCTCTCCAGAGGCACAGCAGGGACAGTGGGGACCTGCTTTTCCAAATAGTTCAGTCTCATGCAGGCACCTAAACCAAGGGCCAGGTTTTCTCAGGTGTTCACCTCCTGGCTCTGCCTGTCTGGGCAGGCTCCTATGGGAATTCGGAGCAATTCTGAGAGAGCAGGTCCTTGCTCTGCTGTGCAGAGAAGACCTTGTCAGCACAGGGACTTAGGGCACAAACAAGCAGGTGATGCTGTCAGGTCTTTGCATTTATTTTCTCTCTGCAATTCCAAATCCTTTTGGAAGCATCTCACAGCTTGAAAAGAAGGCATTTTATCATGGCTCTGGTCTCAGCCTTGCACTACTCTGCTCTGGACACTGCTTTTGGTTGTGTAGGTTGATGAGTGGGACACAAGGACCTGATGTGTGAGAGAGCAGAGGGACGCAGAGAAACTGGCTGCCCCATCCCCTTGGCTGCAACCAAGTTCTCAGGGAACTTAAAGCTCATCTCTGTCATAGGCAGGGACATCTTCCACTATCCCAGGTTGCTCCAAGCCCTGTCCAACCTGGCCTTGAACACCTCCAGGGATGGGGCAACCACAGATTCTCTGGGGAAATTGTGCCAAGGCCTCACCACCCTCACAGGGAACAATTTCCTCCCAATATCCCATCTAACCTTGCCTTCTGGCAGTAGGAAGCCATTCCCCCTTGTCCTGTCCCTTGAGACCCTTGTCCCAAGTCCCTCTCCAGCTCTGTTGGAGCCCCTTTAGGCACTGGAAGCAGCTCTAAGGTCTCCCTGGAGCCTTCTCTTCTCCAGGCTGAATTCGAGCACATTAAAAGTTCCTTAGAGTTCTCTTCACCTCTGCCTCACAGGAGTTAACAGTCCTGGAAGTACTCTGATTTCTAGGTCAAAAACCAGGAGGAACAGGGTTTGTCTAGCCTGGCACAGACTCCTGGTCTCAGCCCACCTCAGTTTTGCCCAAGCACCACCACTGAGTGCTGCTGTGCCAAGCATGCAGCAAGGCAGAATCAGGCCCTGAGCCAATTTACCCCTTCTTCTTATCAGTCTAGACATCCTCATTATCCAGATAAAAGTCTGATCCCTCACTGAATCCCACTAAGCTTCTGCCTGTACGGTACTGAAGGCAGAGGGCACTTGCCCTCACCCAGGGCTCCCCTGCGGGTGGGAGATGCCACCCCCAGCTCCAGTTCCTGCGCTGGGAGCAGCTCACAGGGTGAGTGTATATTATTCCAAGTGCTTTACCAATTACAAGTCATTACTAATGCTTTTATTACCATTATTTAATAGATCGTGTTAATTATTATTATTAATTTGCTTTAAAAGCAGTGTTTCCATGGCAACAGGGAGACGTGTGCTGCTTTTCAGGCACATCAAGTGGACACGTTCCCATCTCTTCCCCAACGGGCTGGCAGCCTGATGGAGGGGGCTGTGCTTTGGTCCCTGAGGGGGTGGTACCAGCAGAGCCATCCAGGAAAGATGAGAGCACCATGTCTGTCACTGGAGAGTCCCTTGTTCTATTAAAAAGTTCCTGCAGGATGCAGACTTTGTGCCTAAATGCTGCAGATGCCCCAAGAGAGCGGAGTAGGTGCGGTAATGTTTGTACCTCTGTGTGACCCAGGAGTGAAGGTGCTACTGGTAATTCCCACATTGCTGATTCCCTGGATGCCACTGCTCCCTCAGAAAGTGCCTTGTCTCCTTTTATGTTTTCCAGTCAGCTGCAGAAGAACCAGGACTTGGAAGCCAGGCTGAAGTCCAGCAGACCTGGCTGCAGGATGCCAAATCCCAAAGAGGTCTGCAGCGAGCTGGGGGCTGCTGCTGGCATGCAGGGAAGCTCTGAGCCTTGGCAGATGCTGCAGTGGTTCCAGGGGCAAAGGACCATCTGGGATGCTCAGGTGCCACTTCCCAGTCTCAGGCTGTCTACAGGCTCTGGTACCCCTGAGGTGAGAGGGAAACACAGGGCTTGGTGCCAGTTCTTCTGGGGTGTGGTGAAGGCTTTGCCAAGGCTGGGAAGGTAATACATGCATGCTGCTTTGTAGGTTTACACACTAAAGGGCTTTAAACACTGAACCCATGTTTAAAGTTGGCCTCTGACCCATCATGTCCCTCTGACGCTGTGCCCAGCTGGCCTTCACCCCACACTGCCACATCTCCTCACAGGAGGGATGTGCTGGGGGTGTCATTTGCTGGGGACCACATACTCTGTCAGTGGTGGAGGTACCTGCATGTCGGGCTGTGTCCTTGCGACAGAAGTTTACAGCAGAGGAGAGTCAAGAGGCCAAGGTCAAGCTCAGCCAGGAGCTGAGCATGCTCCAGCTGTCTGCTGGGGCATGTTCTGAGCCCCAGCACTGCTCAGGGAGAGCCTGTACCCAGTGAACACTCCAAAACAAGCTGGAATACTAATTGCTGGCAGCCAGAACACAAGGCCCAGCACTGGAGAGTCCGTGGGGACCACGGCTCCATCTACCCAACCTAAAGGAGTCCCTGGAGGGCTGGAGCCAGACATGCTGTCACCTTATCCTTGCTGGTCCAGGTGGCCCCAAGGGTTGCACCAGGAGCAGACACATGTGCCCACGCTTGGCTGGGTGCCCTGCCTCTGCCTTCTGCTGGCAGTTCATCACCAATTAATTTGCCCACTGCTTTCTGTGTTGTCAGAGCAGTGGAAATCCATCATCTTCATGAAAGTTCCAAAAGCCAAAGCCTCGTCTTCATGAAGGTTCCAAAAACCAAAGCCTCAATCCAGCAGCTCCTCAATGGGGCTTTGGAAGCTGCAGCCTTAAGGAACACCAGCAGTGGCACCTGGGCAAACAGCAGTACTCAAGGCACTTGCTGTAAAGCTAAAAGCACTTGCTCCACAATAGCACACCCCACATCATTCCAGTTCACCCTGCTCTTCCGGAGCAGTGGCTTCAGTGGGGCTGGGAGAGGGGATTACCCTGCTCAGCCCTGCATGTCCCTGGGGAGAGCAGCTCCCGGCACTGTTTCGGCTGCTTGGGGTCAAAAATGGGGGAGGCAGGTGGCTGGGACAAAGCCTCACGTCACTGTCATCCCCCGTGCCAGGGTTCGGGGGGTCCTGGCTGCCCTGATGTGGGGAGGTGGGTGCAGGTATGTCCAGGTAGGACCCACGGGAGCGCGGTGGCACTGCGGGGACACCCGTGCAGCAGCTCCGAGCTGTTACACAAAAGCGCTCGCGCCTCCCCCTGCTCCTCGAGAAGTGGAGAAACACAAAAGAGAGAGGCAGGAGGGCTGGGAGCGGTGGGAGAGAGGGAGGGAGGGAGAGAGGGAGGGAGAGAGGGAGGGAGAATCCCCCATGCCCGGAGCTAATCCCAGCTCCTCTAGGAGAGGGATCTCGAATAACAACCGTCCGTGGTCGAGGCCAGATGGATTTGATTTAATAACAAAGCAGGGGGGCTTGGGATAATTTCGGAGCCTGCCAAAGGGCCGGATCCTCGGCAAGCAGCAAAGGGCCATCCCAGCGGTGTAAATCCAAGCGTGAGCTGCAGACTGCCTGTATGCTTCCCAAAATGCCGGGATTGCCTCGTCTGTGGGAACATCTTCTGCTTCTGGGGAGCTTCCTGAGTCCCAGCCACCCGTGGGGCACAGGGCAGTGCAGAGGGGCTCTGGGTTTGTCACGTGGACACAGCCAGGAGGGAAAGGGGAAGGGGATTGGGAGGCAATTCCTGAGGCTTCCACAGCCCCAGCTGTGGTGTCTCACCACTCAATGCTGCCCTGGGCTCAGACCCCTTTATGGAGCACAGGGCAGCCATTGGTCCTGCTTTGGCAAATCCAGGAGACTCCCACTGCACCCCACAGTGGCTGCAGCCTCCCACTCCTTAGTTTCAGCATCTTGGAGGCAGAGAGGTGGCTCAGGACAGTGTCACCCTGTCTCAACAGTCACAATTATAAGGCTTTCCTATTTCATCTTCCCCAACACTGAGCCATGCCAAAGGAAGAGGCTGTGGATTAGGAGAAGGGTAAGCAATGCTGATCCCAGGTTTTACCCTGCTCCTGCCTCAAATTCCACCTTGGGTTTGCCTTGGAGAGGGTGGGTGACTGCAGGGAGGAGTTTCCTGCACATGGCAAGAATTCAGCATTTGGGCAAAGACCCGCCCCGACTGTCTGAGGCCCTTCCCGCCCTTCCAGGACACACGGGCCCTGCTGCTGACTCCGCTGTCAGGAGATGCAGTGGGCACCTCGGGCCATGCCTGGCCTGCTCCCTTCCTTGGAGCAGCCACAGAGCCAGTACCAGCAGGCGGATGCTGGGGACCATCTGGCTAAGCAACACCAAAATCTCCTTATTCATTCCTGTCCCCCACGGGCCTTTGGGATACTCAAAAGGTGACGATCCTGTGACTGGCAGGGTTGTGGTGTAGTGGAGCAGCACCTCGCTGCCGGGTGATCCCCACGGCCCTGCTTGCCACGTCTGCCAGTTGGTGCTTGGGCCAGCAGCCTCCCTGGAGATCTTGTTTCTGGAAACCGGAGCAGCCTTGGCGCTGCCCCGCCAGCTCCCCGAGCAGTGGGAGGTGCTGCCGTCAGCCCAGCACCTGCAGCTCAGCTTGTGCCCATCCGGATCGCCTGGCGCTCTGCCGTGGGAGCAGCGAGATCCCGGCACCGTGATGTGCCGGCAGGAGCAAGAGGGATGTTTTCTTCTCGGGGGAGAATGCCAGGGCTGTGCAGCTGGGCTGGGAGGCACCGGGAGGCAGGAAGAGCTGTGGGTGTATCCCAGCAGCAGGGAGCCAGGAGCCTGGCTGTGTGTCCGGCACGTTCTGTGCAGAGGCCGGGATGCAGGACCTGTTGCTTGCACCCCACGTCTCCCATGGACTGTGTGTCCTGCTCCAGTTGTCCCTTGCTCAGGGCGCTGTGCTCACCTCCATCGCCGTCCCAGGCACTCTTCGGTGGCACCACGTTGTGCGGGAGCTGCAGCTGCTTTCTGATTCCCCCTTCCACCCGGCAATGCTCTTGGCAGCATGTCCGTCTCCTGGCTGGCTCACCGGGACTATCTGCTCTCCGGGAACCTTTTCCCCCTCTCTTTGCTGTTGGCAAAAAGCCTGGAGGGAGAACCAGGCCAGCGTAGGGTGGTTGAGGGAGGCACAGCCTGTGCTGCCACAGCTCTTCCACTGCTGGGAAGGGTCAGGACGGTTGTGCCTCCCCACGCCAGTGTCAAGGGGGTGTTCCCCCACACTGGGTGTTCCTTTCCTCAGGGACAAGTGCTGACCACAGTGTAGACCCCGGCGACGGATGGCTTCTCTCCTCATCCCCCTGGGAAGGCGCCAGCCTAGCACGGGAGCTTGGGACCGTTTACTCACAGCTCTGCTTCCCTAATGAGAAGCAGTCTCTCAGCCTTGGCCCCGTGCCTGTACAAATGAATCTGCGCTTGTGCTTTCGGTGCCACGTGCCCCTGCGGCCAGCGCAGGGGGTCTGTGCTGGGGGTGGCACGGGACAGCCAGGGGGTGGCACGGGACAGCCAGGGGGTGGCATCCCCGCGGGCGAGCACCCCTGGGCTGCCGGGAGCCTGAGGGCTCTGCATGGCAGCCGGGCGATCCCCACGCCGCTCCGAGTCTCCAGGCAGAGCCGAGTGACACCTCTGTCCCCAGTCCTAGCCTCCTTCAGAAGCCACAGGGTGAGGCTGGCCGTGGGCTCCACCCGCCGGGACGCGGGACCAGGAGCCGCCGTGGCCAGCGCTGTGCCGGGGCTGCGCTCCCCTCTCTGTACTGCGAACGTCAAACACGAGATGGAGCTGCCGATCCCTCCTGTGCCCTGCCTGGACTCGGGCTGTGCTCAGCTGAGCCTCGGCCCCCGGCCGGCCGGGCCGCCCGGCTGCAGAGCACAGGCGGAGTGAGCTTGGCATCACCTCCGGGGGCTGGGGGCTCCTCTTGGCCGCGCCTCTGGGGGTGCGGGCAGGCGGGGCAGGGTCTGGGGTCTGCTCTCACCCCAAGAGTCTGCGGGGGAGAGAGGGTTTGGTGATGGGTCTTTGCTGATGCAGGGACTGTGTCTGGGCTGGCCTCTCACTGCCCAGGGGAGGAGAACCAGGATGGGCCCAGCTCTGTGTCACAGCAAAACCACATAAGTGGTCAGACCCTGGGGGTTACAGAATCACTGAGTGATTGGGGCTGGAAGAGGCTTTGAAGCCCATCTCCTTCAACCATGCTGCCATGGGCAAGGTCACCTTCCATTATCCCAAGTTACTCCAAGCCCCATCCAACCTGGCCTTGAACAATTCCAGGGATGGGGCATCCACAGTTTCTCTGGGCAGCCTGTGCCAGGGCCTCACCACCCTCCTCCTTTTATCCTTTGACAGAACAGAGGCTTGTGCAGAGCCTGCAGTGTGAATGGTGCTGAATAATCATTAATAATACATTACTTTATTTGCATTATGGTAATTTCAAGCATCCTCATAGGAGAGCAGGTCTTGGCTTTGCAAGGGGCCATGCATGGAAGTCCTACCAGAGAGGATGTATCATGGGACCTACTGATCACCAACCCAAGTGAGCTCATCAGCAACATCAAGATTGGAGGCAGCCTGAACTGCAGTGACCACACACCAATGGAGTTCACAGCCCGAGGGATGTGGAACAGGCAAAGATTCAAGTTAGGACTGGACCCTGAATTTTAGGAAAGCAACCTGCAAGCTGTTCAATGAGTTGGTCAATGGGACCCCTAAGAAACTGCCCTTAGGGACAAGGGTGCAGAACAGAGTTAGCAGGTCTTTAAGGACTCTTCCCATAGAGTGCAAGAACTCTCAATCCACTTGAGTAAGAAATCAGAAAAGGAAGACAAGAGACTGGCATGGCTGAGTGCAGACCTGCTGGTCAAATGGAAGGGCAAGAAAGGAATGGACAGGCGGTGGGAGCAGGGATCGTGGAAAGAGGACAAATAGCAACAGATTTAAACTTTTTTAAAAGAGTAGGTTTAGATAGATATTAGGAAGAAATTCTTCCCCGTGAGAGTGATGAGGCACCACTGCAGATTGCCCAGAGAAGCTGTGGCTGTCCCATCCCTGGAAGTGTTCAGGATTGGACGGGGCTTGGAGCAACCTAGTCCAGTGGAAGGTGTCGCTGCCCATGGCACAAGGGTGGAAGGAGATGGGCTTTAAGGTTCCTTCTACCCCAATCAGTCTGTAATTCTGAGATTCTTTATGCTTGAAGAGACCACCTCTATGCAGACAAACCCCCAGGTGTTAAGATAGTAATGGAAGAATGGAAAAATGGAAGAATGTGCTGAACCCAGCCTGGCAAATGGAGAAACTGAGGCATGGACCTCTGCATCATTGACAGATGAGCTCTGAAGACCCCATACCTCACTGGAGGGTGGAGGGGATGTTTTAGCCCTTGGGCTGAGCACTGCAGACCAGGCAGATCTGAGCATCCAGTGAGTGGGGCCAGACTTTGCACAGAGAAGGGCAAAAGGTAGAAGTGAAAGCAGTGGAAAGAGAAACTCACCTCCAGCATGGAACAGGAGGGTAGCTTGGTGCTCTCTGTCTTTGTTGTTGGAGCCAAGGCTGTTTTCTGATTGTCCATGAGTAATTCCCAGTAGGATCTGTCCTCCAGCCCCCCTTGTATAGTGGTTCTTGGGGCTGGTGTGTGCCACAGCACCCTCTGCTTCTGCTGCCACTGCCCCCACAGCCTCCATCCTACTGCTCTCTGCAGCAATTGTGGTCTCTAACCAACACAGTCCCCTTTCCTGGTACCACTCCATCTTGCCCAGTCCAACCCCACCCTGTGGCCTCAGCTCTGCCTTCAGATCACAGCAGGGATCCCCCAGCTTCCCCATCCCAAACCCTCTTGAAAGAGTGGCTGAACCACAGGGCTCTCAAATCCCAACCTGCAGCCACGGGGCCCTTGGCAACAGGCAAACAAACAGCCTGTTGCTGGCTTTGTCACCAGCGTGATTCATGGTGAGGCTGGGAGCGCCTGCTTGGCCTCTCCTGCCTGGGACAAACTGGGATGAAGCACTTTTTTATCGTGTTTTTCCTTTGATCTTAATCTGCTTGTCTCCAGCCTCTACTGCCTTTTACGTCCAAACTCCATTAAGAAAACTCGCACTGCTCCTCCCCCTGCGAGCCTGGGGATGCTGCAGGAGCGGCTCCAATGAGCAGCACAGGTGAGCCTCGGCCACGGAGCTGCTCTGGCTTTGGCCCGTGCTGCCAGCCCTGCATTCCCACTGCAAACCACAACTCAGAGTCTCCCTGTGGACATTTTGGAGCTCCAAGACCTACCCCAGAGCCAACACACAGAGCTTTCTCCATGGGGCAGATTTGTTCACCCTGCTTTGGGAAAAAACTTCTACCTCCCAGCTTGGATGAGAGCAGCCTCAGGGCTGTTCTACCTGTGCAGGGGTGATAGTGAGTCCCACACCCCCTTCTGCACCATGCTCTGGCTCTGGCTTTGTGTAACATCCTGCTCTAATTTCTACAACTGAACCCATTTTCATTTTCTCCTTTAAGCTGAGGGACTCTCCCAGCACTTAGGTTTTGTACCATTTTGAGTGCATTTTTTTTTTTTTTAATTTGGCTTTTTGGATCACTAAATATGGTAAAGCCAACCGACCGCCTCATGCCAACCTCCTCAACCAACTGCCCTTCACCAAATGGCAACACTGAGCGGGCCAGGAGGGAGAAGTGGAGTGAATAGCAGGAAAACAGCCCTGTTGTAAAAAGCACTGTGGATGGAAATGAATAGAAGTGGCTGTGGACACACCTGTCAGGGCTGGCAGGGTTTGCCCTGTGCAGCTTTTCCTTCTGATGGAATGTGGACAGCAATGGTTCATCTCCAGGAGAGAAAGAGTGTGGAGAGGGGGAAAGGTGCTCAGCAGCCCCCACAGCCCATGCCCTGGGCTGTGTCCATCAGTGCCTGGCAGTGCAGGTTCCCTCCCCAGAGGCTGCAGCCCCAGAGCTGAGGTCTGGCTGCTCTGAGCAGTTCTGCTGCACGGGAGCCAGGGGATGCTCAGCATGCTGAGTGCATAGGGAGCATGAGCCTTGGGACAGGGACAGGATTCCCTGAGGGAACGGCTGGAGCTGTGCCAGGGGAGGGTCAGGCTGGATATCAGGAAAAGGCTCTTCCCCCAGAGGGTGGTCAGGCACTGCCCAGGCTCCCCAGGGAATGGTCACAGCTCCAAAGCTGCCAGAGCTCAAGGAGTGTTTGGACAATGCTCCCAGGCACAGGGTGGGATTGTTGGGGTGTCTGTGCAGAGCCAGGAGTCGGACTCATGATCCTTATGGGTCCCTTCCAACTCAGGATATTCCATAATTCTAGAGTTTTTCCCATGGAATCTTGCTCTCTGAGCTTGTTAATATTGCCGAGTTGCCTCCGCAGCAGCAAAGGTGGCAGATTTGGAAGGAAATAATGGAAGAATGGAGACTTCCATGTCCCTGTCATTCTAAGCTGAAATAAGCTAACACCATATTTTATATGAGAAAATGTCTGGGATGTTTCTGGCAGGATGTGCTGACACTGAGGTGTTCATTGCTGTCAGATCCAGGGTGGCCAAAGGACAAACAGGGATAAGATGCTGGGTTTGGAGGAGCAATGAGTTTATAAAACATCTCTGGCATAAGAAGATCTCAAGATCTGATGAGATCCAGCTGATGATGATCATGATGATGAGATCCAGCTCATGGCTGGATTTGTTGGGGCTTGATTTCCTTCTGCCAGTGTGGAATGGTCCATGCACTCTGCTCCCAGCTGGTCATGGACATCTGCAGACATGGCCCCTTTCCTGAGGAGCTGCCAAAGACAGAGGAGGTGGCACGACCTGAGGAACTGGAACAGCATGAAGACTGCTGGGGAGATGGGATGTTGTTTGCAAACATGGAGTGTGTCTGCTCTGTCCCCTCTGCACCAAGGATCCCAGAAGGGATGCCAAGGCCTCTCCCCCTTTCTGCCTTTTAAAGGCAGCGAAAAGGGATGTGAATATCTGCACAGCCAATGTGGCGCTCCAGGTGTCTCATGTGCCTGTCCCCATCCCTTCCCCAGGGCAGCAGGAATGAGGGAGCCAGACCTGGGGGCTGCTCTTCACTACAGCCCCCAGTTGAAGGTGAGATTTAATCCCTGCATCTGGAGCAGAGGGGCAGAGCTGGACACTGTGCACATGAGCAAAGTGTAGAAGAGGAAGATGTCACTCTAGAGGTGGGAATAGTTCACCCTGAAGCTATTCCTGGAGATTATTTTTCTTGTGGGATCCTTAAAACCCCAAGAAGTGGAGACCCTTGAGCACAAGGATGTTTTACTGCAGGAGCAGCAGCAGCCCCGGGCTGCAGATTCTTACATCAGGAGACATCCATCCTAGGGCTTTCCCGGGATAGAGTGAAGGTGCCAGGAGCCCTGCCAACCCAGGCACTTGGGCCCTCAGGCCAGATTTGGGGCTGGGCTGGCATCCTGGAGGATGCTGGGCAAGTTCAGCAGGGCTGTGGTGAGCCCTGAAGTCAGGATGGATTTTATCCACCTTCAGAGTGGCACTGGGGAGGGCTAAGCCCTGCCAGTGGCCTGGATCCTCTCCAGCTCTATTCTGCACAAACATCCCCTTGGCATCTCCACTGCCCTGCAAGGAAACCGGTGAGCTGCCGCCCCACTGACAGCCAGGGATTCCTCTGGCCCGAGGTGAGGGCAGGCAGATCCACATCCTGTCCGTGGTGCTGGCTGCCAGACCTGCTGGGGCTCAGCAGCTCTGCGTGCCACGGGGAGCTGGCACAGACTGCGGGAGGAAAGCCTCCACACCCTGCAAATCACATCCCTGTCCTGGCATCCCTGGCCATGCCACAGGCCGGAGACACAATGCCACGGGACTGCCTGGGGGGCTCCAGAGGGGTTCCCAGCCCCTGCATTGACTGGCTCATCCCTACCTGGGAGTATCCCAAGGGACATCTCATCCCTGCCTGGCAATCTCCTAAGGGACATCCCTGCTTCAGACCTTTTCTAGCACAAACTGTGGGAGTGGGCAGGCATCACTGCAGGCAGAAATCACTGCTGGTTTATTTGTGAAGCCCCGATCCCTGCTCTGCCTCAAGGCACTGTGTACCCACAGAGACCACCAACTGCTGCAGATCCCTGGCTCTCTCCATGGCTGAGATGACTCTGCTGCTGCAGTGTGGGAAGCAAAGACTAATTTCCAGCTGTGCTGTGGTTCTCCTAATTTGCCCCAGGTGTCCGGACAAAGCGCAATGGTATTCCTTAACTCCTTTGAGTCCCCCCTCGGGATTGATGGGGGTGAGCCAGGGTCCCACCAGCCACTGCAGGTTTGGGGGCTGTTCCAAAGTGACATTTAATGGGGCACATCCCAGGCTGGTATCTGTGTGTGTGAGCCCCCAGCCCTCTGCTCTACGCTGGCCTGGTCTCATGCCAGCCCATTGTCTTTTGGCTTTTCCTGCAGGCGCCAAGCCCACTGCTTTGGGAAAACCGGTCATGAGAATGTGAGCATGACCCCAGCCCCGCAGTGCTGGGGGCTATGGGGAGCAGGAAACGAGCTTGTTTGGGATCTTATATTCAGAAACACTTCTTTCACTGAAATGGGATATTTTGAGCAAATGTTTGTGTGGTCTACTGACTTTATGGAAAATAGGCTGATCCTGCTTGATAGAAAGATCAGCAAAGCTGGAAAGAGGGTAGGAGGGCTCAGCACCTCATCCCTGATCCGCCACGTACTTAATCCATGAACTGAATAACGAACCACAAAGCAACACGGCAGGAGAACAGCTTTTCCTTTAAAGCCCTCCCCTTGGGAGGGCTCATGGGAAGCCATGAGATGCATTTTCCATTGGGTCACCACTTGGTCTGACCGCAGCACCCGTGCTCAGGGTTTGGGAGGGTCTGGGAGAACTTGGAGCAAGCTGCACACCCCAGAGTACACTCCCCTCTGCCTGGCAGTGTGGGTGGGCTTCCATCTCTGCTACGGCACCAAGGGGTGCTTGCACCCATGGGTCCCTGCTATCTTCTAAAGAGAGGTTCAGACACTGGATTATGGGGATGGCTTTTCTCCTGACAGTGAAGTATGGGAATGAGGGGGGACACGGCATCTCCACAGTCATTGCTGTGGGCAGACATCTGCCCCAGCACATGCAGACACAGCTGCTTCCACCTCAGGATCTCCAGCAGAGCAGAGGTGACTTGTTCCACTGTCTCCAAAGGACATGTCAGGGACACCATGAGCCTGAGCCTGCACCTACAGAGCCTCATATTCCCATTTGGCCTGTCTGTCCATCTGTTCTGCCTGGCTGCTGGTCATGGGGCAATTTGCTCGTGCTGGTGGTTCTCAGATTGTCCTGGGTGGAAGGGCAGGATCCATGCCAGAGAGGCTTGGTGGCTGCTCTCCTTCCCACCTTTGGATATCAGAGCAGAACCAGCAGCACTGCCTTGGCTGCTGCATGCTGCCAGTCGCAGGTCCTCAATAAATACAACTGGTAAATCTACTAATTTTACAGCTCTAATTGATGTATTGCTGTAATTACCTTTTAATACAAGGCAATTAAACCCTATTAAAGATTATTAGCTAATTGAAACTCGTCTATGCACACACCACAACCCCCTTATGTGCATAGATTGTTGGAACTGGAAGCCCATTGCAGCTGGGTCTTGAGGTCAGTGTGATGCACAGCATGATGTGATGGGTCAGGATGCTGGATGGGGAGACCATGGAATCACAGGCTTGTTTGGATTGAAAGGGACCTTAAAGCTCATCTCATTCCACCCTCTGCCATAGGCAGGGACACCTTCCACTATCCTAGGTTGCTACAAGCCCTGTCCAACCTGGCCTTGGGCACTTCCAGGGACGGGGCAGCCACAGCTCCTCTGGGTAGCCTGTGCTGATGCCTCACCACACTCACAGGGAACAATTTCTTCACAACATCTCCTGTAAACCTACTCTTTTTCAGTTTAAAGCCATTCACCCTTCTCCATATCCCATTCCTGCCTGTACAACCATCTGTCTCTTCATACTTGGGCATGTCACTTAGCCAGGGCTATAAGGGATCCCCTAGGGACACTGCCTGACCCCATGGCTCATCCCCTTCCTGCGCCCCTCCACGTGGAGCAGCCAGGGAGTGGAGGTCCCTGGAGTTGCAGCTCCTCTTGTCGCTCCCAAACCCAACTTCATCACTGCCCACATGTCATTTGTATCACGAAATTCCATCAATTACAGGCCCCAAAACTGGGCTTTTTTTGAAGGCTAAAGACCTGGAAGTGCATTGAAATTCCAGGGATATGGCTGCTTTCTGCCTTCTGAGTCACGTGAGTAAGATGCAGCCTCTGCTGAGAGGCTCCCTCAAGCCCCAGCCTCTTGTCCGTGCCTTGTCCCTCACCTGTCCAGGACTCTGCTGCAGGTTCTGCACCCGGAATCCCCTTGGTGCCCACAGAACCTTGAGAAATCCATGTGAGTGGGTTGAAGCACAGCGCCGTGCCTGTGTCAGAGCTGTGGAGTGCAGCCAGTCCTGGATCATCTGGTTTGAGTTAAGCCCTCCTGCCTTGTGCAAGTGCCAAGCGCCTCTTTGCCAGACCCAATGACCAGCTCAGGGCTGTGCAGTGGGCTCCCCATCCTCGTGTTGGGTTGGGTTGGGTTGGGGGGCCCATGCCCCTGGGGGCTGGTGGGGAAGCGGAGCAGCATGGGTCCGGATTTTCACAGGAGCCGTGTGGGGACAGGACTGTCCACCCCGTCCTGGGGGAGCTGTGTGTGGAGCAACTGCTGCAAAGGCGCTAAAGTCTGACCCTCCCTGGAGGCTTTTCACTCCGGGCTCCCAAAAACCCCTGCGAGCTCCAGGGCAAGCGGGCTCCCCCAGGTCCCCCATCCTGTCCTGCTGGCCCAGCCCGAGGGACCCTCAGGTTTGGTCTCCCCGGGCAGTGAAGCGCGGGACTCTGAGCCGGGGTCCCGTTCACAGCAGGAGCTTTGCGGGGAGCCTCAGGAGCCAGGAGGTGCCAGGAGCGCCAGATCGGCGACAGAGTGTGCCAGTGACCCTTAGCTGTGATTTCCAGCTGTTGCCTAAGCTGGTCCCTCCCTGCCTTTACCCTGGATGCCGTTTCCCACATTAAGGCAAGGAACCTTTAGCCCCGCCGTTCGTGAATCTGGAAATACTCCGCGCTGTGCCCCCGTGGGTGCTCTGGACCCTGGCAGGCACCTCCTGCTGAGGGAGCACCCTGGGGCGAAACGGCCTTTCCCTTTTCCTTTCCCTTTCCCTGCCACCAAGGGGTTACAGTTTGAAACCAAACAGAGCAGGGGCGGGCGGCTCCGCTGTCCCACAGTCCCGCGCGCCTTGGCAGGCACCGAGCGCCGCCGGGCCCGCCCTCCGCGGCCTTTCGGCTTTCGGGGCTCGTGGCCACCGTCCCTGGCTGCTCCCTGCCTCATGGCCCGGCCGCAGGGTCTTGTCCAGTCCCTGCCTCATGGCCCGGCCGCAGGGTCCGGTTCTGCCCGCTCCCTGCCTCATGGCCCGGCCGCAGGGTCCTGCCCGCTCCTGCCCGCTCCTGCCTCATGCCCCGGCCGCAGGGTCCGGTCCTGCCCGCTCCCTGCCTCATGGCCCGGCCGCAGGGTCCTGTCCAGTCCCTGCCTCATGGCCCGGCCGCAGGGTCCGGTCCAGTCCCTGCCTCATGGCCCGGCCGCAGGGTCCGGTCCTGCCCGCTCCCTGCCTCATGGCCCGGCCGCAG